>OX453266.1:13544883-14003152 GCA_949709985.1 Luffia ferchaultella
GTTATGATGACTGAAAATCGCACAGTCACGCATGATTGAGTTGGCCTCGTTCCATACTCACTTGAAACAGACATCGCACTCTCTATTTGCTGTCAACTTTATTTATTAGGTACTTTATGATTAACCGGAACAATTCAGCGCTTAATAGGATTTTCTCGGCACCGTTTCTTTAGTAATTCCTTTGTTGTATCGTCCAATCAAAACAAAGCCCTTTCTACTCTGATTGGCCGTGAGAGCAAGATAGCGAAACCGGCAAAACTGCTATTGGTCGATACGTTATCATACCACATTGAAAGAGCGTTGAACTTTTAACCTTGGGCTTTCAGGAACATTGGCGTGAGGAAAGCCAATATTTACATTGACATGTTTGTTTTCCTTTTCCGAGTGCAATATTATTTCTATGAAGCATAGTAGTTTACTTAATGTCTTGAAAATTATCAAGATGTTTTGCACGATGGTTTTGTTAGAATGGAAAAGCTGTGCCTATTTAACACCGCGTATGACAGAGGTAACATTTCGATTTTTTTGGTCTATTTGTTTACCAAGTCTTTGGTGTCCAAGTTGCCGGGGCGTGGGTGGAACAGCCGACTAATCCTAGGCTAGAACCGTCTGTGGGCCCGCCTTCACACTCGCCGTTTTGATTCGCCTTCGTTTCATTAAATCTGACATTGCAATCTCTACTATTCATGTACTGTAGTCAGTTTTACTACTCTATGCCATTGAGGTAGAAATTTGCATACAGCGACAAAGTCCTGCGTAATGCGAATGATTTGAAAAGTAAACATACCCTATCTAAAAGTTTGCTTCGATTGTTCGCCGTTCTAGAATAAATTCGTTCCTTTTTTCAGTTCTGCACATAAACTACAGACAACAATTACATAACTTCCGTGGTTATGCCTTTACACGTAATAAAGTATACTTAAAGTGACCTCTTTCTCTACTTCTGTAAGGTTTCATTTAAAGAAATATTCTTTCTGTACTATTAAGGAAAACAAATATACAAGCCTTTCGCCGTTAAATAGAGCTGGTATAATGTATAGAACACTATGTTAACATTTTTATATTTTTAATTTCATGTTGCTTAAATATCGATATTATGGATTTATAGGTAACGTTTTATTCCAATAGATAGGTTTTTTTATTACATTTTTTTGTATATTTTCCTATAGGTATTGCCCAAGGTTAATCTTTTTAAGGGTAAAATAAAAACTGATGAAGTGCGTGTAGTGACTTCGACCTTAAGTTTTTTTTTTTTTTTAATTTATTCAGTAAACAAAAACAGTCGTTTACATGGATTACACATACAGAAAATAAAAATATAGTTTAGAACATTGTAACGACCAACAAAATGTTTCCAAATATTTAAAATCTATTATCGCTACATTCACACAAGAAAACAGAGAAAATAGAAAATTAAACAAAAAATAAATAAATAAAAGTAAAATAAAAATAAATAAAAAAATAAATAAGTTAGGCACAATTTTTTTTTTGGTATGTAATTCGTAAACATTATATAAAAAACGGTACCATTTTTTTTACAATAAGTAATATAAGACTTCAGAATCTAATTATATTAGAAAGGTTGTACCTGATTTTATATTCAATTTTTTTATAATATAAACAGTTCGAGAAGGGCAAATTGAAAATCAGTGTCATAGTAGCGTGCTGCTACCAACATAATGATCACAATACCAACATTATTTGATATTTATTTTACCTTAATACCTTAAGCCGTTTACGATAAAAAAAGATTTCGACCAAAGAGTTTCAAGTTACAAGAGTGGACAAAACGCCATCGCCAGACGTGATCAAATGTTTGCAAAGTCATAGTGTGGCACTCTTCTCTCACAAGTATCAGAAGAATGCTACACTATGACTTTACAAGCATTTGATATATCATTTGATCACTGTCTGGTGCCGGTTTAACCTAAGAAACCTAATATATTTTGGACGTATACATAGCCTTAATATACGTCTCAGAAGCGTACACATATAATTACAATCTGTATGCGAAAATAGCCCCATTAAAGAAATATTATTTAGCGGAAATTTAAATTTGGAATATAAACTAAAAATAAAATAACTATAATCACACTTATTCATTACAATCAAAAAACTATGTGCATAAATTGGAACAAAAAAATTTACTTCTTCAAAATCAACTGAAACAAATATTTTTTTTTTAAATCTTTTTTTTTAACGCTAATTAGTTATTCTCAGAGTAAACATTAAAACTAATCAGACTTTAAAAAACTACTTAAACTTTAAGAGCAGTCTACAACAGATTTTTTACATTAACACACTAATTTTAACATTCAAAGGCGCAGGATTAACGTTTTTTTGGCTCGGGTTTTTCTTCTCAATTTTCATTATTTGAATCAGTTAGTTTTACGAGAATTTATCTTATATTTTCTCGTAAAGATCTATTCAAAGTCAAAGCTTCAATCTGTTCTCCATCCAAGGCGTGACCAAATCTGTGCTGAGTTGCTTCATAAGTAAACTTTCTTCTGTTCAATAGTTTTTTTTATTCTTCATCATGTTGTGGCCATATATTATAGCAAAAATCCTAACACAAAGCCTAAACATACGTCCAGAAGGCGTGATATACTTCCAAACATCGAAAATGGCGGGACTTCATTACCGACACGGGCACCATATGCTAGCTCCCGTCGTCGGCCGCTGAGTTGGCGATAGAGCACAACGCGCTAGCTTCAACCGTCAGAAAGAAACAAACGATATTCGCTTGCGTGTATGCTTCGCAGGCGTAGATTAGGTTTCTAGGGTTAGACAGATCTTACAAACTAACGTAGCGACGGAATCTAACCGCTCGGGAACTAGCGGAATTCTTTCAGATGTCTGTAAATAATTAATACAAGTATTCATCATCAGCCCATTTTACCCCACTGCAGGAGCTTAGGCCTCCCCCAGGGTGAGGAGGGGGTTTGGAGCTTAAATCCACCACGCTACTCCACTGCGGGTTGGGGATTGTAACGTCCGCCATCTATTGACAGCGCCCGGGACCGACTGCTTAACGTATTCTCCGAGGTACGGAGTCAGTGATAGTTAATGTACGTATCCTCATAAATTGTTCATGCCTGCGCGCACTAGATCTAATGCTGGTAAGCGTGCGCCTCTGTGTCGTATTATGAAAACATATAATAAACATTTTTATGATATTGATATATTTAAACTGTCACAAAGATTATTTAGGAGCTATGTTTAGGAGGGACATTTTGGCAGCTTTAGCTGAACATTTATGATTTATTTTTTTTGTTTTGTGTTTGTTTCTACTTTCTAAATTTTGTTTAGTTTAAGTGTTTTTCATTAATTTTTTTGTTTTATTATATATTGTATGTTGTGTATGTTGGCAGCTCTCAATGAGTTTTTATGTAACTAATTCGTGGACAGCGTAGTTGACTGCAATTATTATAAACTGTTTACTTATAGTTACATATATAAGTCTTATTGTACACGTTGTTTGTTGTCCTAAATAAATAAAAATAAAAAAAATAAAATAAAATAAGTCAGAAAAACTCATTGGTACCCGTCCGGATTCGAACCATGGCCCTATGGCCTTATAAATTTGAGACAGGTTCGTTGCACTCTGGGCTATCACGACAGCCACCCACTCACCCACCACGACACGATACAAGTATTCACTGGTCGTGTTTTCATTATGTGTACTACAACAGTGAAGCATTTGCATAGTATTTCATGATCAAGGTATTTATATTCTGTCTATTCACTAACAGATGGCGCTTTATGAAATATTTATTTCTAGAAATTTTTTGTCTGAGTCTTAATAGAAACGTAATTTTAAAATATAATAACATTTTGCTGAGAAAAGAACCTGACGCAGGTTTCTGTTCATTTATAGAAAGGTGACTTGTGAGAGCGAAGAACGGAAGTCGGCATGGTTCATTTAGAAAACAATATAATCGATCAAGTCCACGGACGTCTTACTCTCGTCTAACTGAAACACTGTGGCAATTAACACAAACTCACTAGACCAAAGAGTTTGGGCGAATGTTCTGTCTTGTGCCTACCAATATAACTTTGATTAATGTCTTTGATCTCGACAGACAGGCAGACCAACAATAAAAAGATCCTATAATGGTTGCGTTTCATTTTTATTTTGCATTAACCATAGACATTAACACGATCAAATGTATCTCGGACCTCAACGCGTCAAGCACAAAGTCTGTATACTTGTTCTATAGAAAATGTCTAAAGGTCATTTCTCAGTAAAAAAACGTCGGAAACGCGTCATATGAAATGGCGGAAAAGTAAAATATGACAAGTTGAAACGTCAGTAAAATTCACGAAATAATGTTTAATGACGTTAAATGTACTCACATTTTCACACTGGCCTGATTACTTACCAAAATAATTGCAATTAAAAATATAGTATTGTGTATTGCACCAATTTTCCGATCTGACTGTATGTGTTGTCCTATGTATATATAAACAGCGGGCTATTGTGTAAATAAAGTTTTTCTACCGTGGATCTACTGAATAACGTGTGAATAACTTTCAGAATTCAGCAGGTGATTTATAGTGCACACCGATAGAGGGCGTGCATATGTATTTCTTTAGTGATTGGATTGTCCAGGTTGGTCCGCTATATGGTCCGCTATGCCTCGCAGGCAAAGTTCCTATTCTAAGGTTTGATTTCCTGAAAAAGAAATAAATACGCCTGATTTAAATACTTAAATATATTCTTAATAAATTAAAGTTCTTTTTGTCTTTTGTCAAATATTTGGTTATAAAGTAAAATATGAAAGCGACCACCGGCAAAGACGCTAGCAAAAGATTTCTTTAGTGGCCAAGTTTAAAATTTCAATAAAAATATTTTTTTTACATTTACATCATTCTAACATGGAATCTGATTGACCTCCTTGTAAAGCAACATTGTTTTTCAAACCAACTTGGTAAGTGTTGTCTATGGTTGGAGGCTGTAGGGCATAATGTTAGGCCTTTGTTTGTTGACAAATAAATAAATAAAAAATGTCCATGGTTGGTTCGTAAGTTCCTTCAATCGATAATTTATTGTGATATCCAAACAACGGATAGTGCGTAGTTTGACTAAATGATGTCAATAGACTATTTGATCAAAGCGTGGGGCGCGGTTCGGCCTATTTACGGGTCTTCCCTTAAATATTATACAAAGCCACCGACGCGACGCGACATACCGAAAATCAGGCTGAACAAAACGAAAAAGTTTTCTAGGCGTGGTGGCCATGTCAAGCATTTTTGTCGTGTTTGATACGAATTACATGTATTTTTTGTCAGTAACTGAGTTTTGAATTATGATCGTATTATACGGTTTGTGCGTTGCCTGGAAACATTTGTGGGCATTCAACGAGATTTTTTTTATACGTGGTCTCAAACTTTTCTGGATTGTATTAGCATAACACTTATATGTTTTTATGTCTGCTAGTTTTTTTGCTGTATCGTTGTAATAAACTACATTCCACACAAAAAAGGGAATGAAATCGGTTTATTCGTTTAGGAGTGACGATGTCAGAGACATACAAACATGCACACAGACAAGACTTCAAACTTGTAACCTCTGAGAAATAACCTTGGAGCTGTGGGGGCAGCTCGATTTAAATTTATTCAGTTTAATTACTCGTTAGAAAATCATTGCGCTGCGCTGTGTGGGATCTCCCAGATGTTATTATTATTGAAAAATTACAATTTTTCTAACACAGCTTTGCACAGTTAGAAGACGAATGTTAAATTAAAGAAAGGTTTAAAGCCAGGTTAAAATTTACGTTATGGAAATTATTTGATGACCAACGTATATAAGTAGCATGCTCGCAATGTAATATAATATTGAAATATTATAGGAGTGCAATAATTCGCCAACAAATTGTTAATCACTTTGGCAACATAGTTTAAGATATTGAATTGTTTTCCCTTTTGTTAAATAATAAATTTAAAAAAATAATAACATCTCCGTAAATTTGCAATTTTCGTTATAATACTAAAATCGATTTAAATTAATTATAATAAACGAAATTAGTTTTAATGAATCAGTTTTTATTGCGACACAATTTAAGACTAAACTGACAGTTTCTCTAATGCAATAGGTACATAAAAATTATGACTTATTCCAGGGCTATCAGTGTTTATAAATAAAAATCTAATTTATCCTGTTTTAATGGGCATAAACATTAATTTCCCACGGTTATCGTTGCAAAACATGTAAATAAATTTTGTGTACTGTTTCTTATACAAACAAAACAAAAACAACAATTACAAACAATTACTTCATGGAAAAATTATCGATATTCGATGTAGAAAGACAAGATATAAAAATTGCTAAAAACAATTCAGAAGAATAAACGTTTAGACAAATTCAAAAGGCGAATGTGGCATAGGTTCGTCAAAACAAATTTGTAAGTCTGCGCCTTACAACGGAGATTTAAATTATAATTTTTTTAATAGTACAACTCGGAACAAGATATCATGTGAACCCCTCATTGTTTTCCCAAGCGAAATTTTGTTCCTTTATTGTGAAATATGTTAATAAACATTACCAAGGAGGGTTGGCACCCTAAATTCGGTCCAGGCTATTTTTAATTACAATTGTTAATTTTTTTTAATAATTAGTGCGACTCTTTCCCATATACATTTTTGTGTTAAAAGTTGTCGCATGCTACGAAACGTGTAACTTCTAAGCTATATTCCGATCCGCCAGAAAGAAAATTATTAATTATTATTATTACTGTTTTAATGGAAAAAAAATGATTTTGACCAGAGTTCTACTATTTTTGTTTTATAAATTGTACAATCCAATATTTTTTTTATTCTAATATAATTATTTATATTTTTATATTAAAATTAATTAAATAAATAATTAAAATTAGCTTAGACCAAATTTAATGTGCTAACCCACCTTAGAAATATTTATTTATATATTTTATAGTACGTATATGAACAATGTTTCGCCTGGGAAAAGAATGAGGTACACAATTTGTACAAGCCTATTATTATACCTACGTGTAATACGACCATTTAGGCAAGCTCAGACTTTCGAAATGAGAACAAACAAGACTTTATTATTATTACAAGAGCAACTCATATTATTATAAATCATCGGGTATCTGCGTGAATTACATTGAGAGGCCTGTATCTAGAACATGTAGCTCGAAAGAATATCACTCCTGTAAATCATTCTATTGATCTAGCATACAACTTATGTAGTTTAGATTTTTACCTCCCTGATTAAGTATAGCTTCAAGTATAAAAGCTTTCTTTTTAATTAATTCACAATCTACTAAACAATTCACCGGACCGTAAAAGGAATTAGATAAGAATCATAAAACAGATCAGCTGTTAGAAAATGGCTACCTACTTCTTAACACGCGAGCGGTCAGTGCGTGCGCCCCCAACCCAGGTATTGATCCCACCACAACACCACTCCCACCATCATTCGCGTCTTACACCACGAGTGGCGTTCACCTATGCGACCGCGTTCGAACGCGCTAAAATTTAAAAAACGCGTTCCAAATTTAAAATTTTAAATTGGGTGATAAATAAATGTCCGTTAGTTTTGAAAAATTTTGACGCCTTACTAGTGTTCCAATATAAAATCTGTTAAAAAATTACACTGATACGTGTGTCTGCCAGACAGTGGTGATTCATGCAAGCAATGGACTGAAGTAGTTAATATCTCAATTAACGGTACCTATACAATTGCGCCGGTAGATAGGTGTTGAATGTGAATTCAAATTGACCCAAATTTTTAACGTTTTGAAAGTGAAGTGCTTGTTAATTTTATTGCATTTTTTATGTAACGTATTATAAAACAATAGAGTGCTTAAATTACTGCGGCACATATTTCTTTAAGAACAATCATTTTTATTTAGATAAAAAACCAATAATATTCAAGTTGTTTTTATAGTCCAGTCGCCTATGCGTGATTTCGAGTAAAAACTTCTACGAATATAAGTATAATATATAGAAATATAGGAGGACAAAAGTGCATGGTAATTCTAGCTCTGTGAATAAAATCGTTCCATAAAATGTAGCCATATAAACCATAATTTAAATCGGTCCTTTTATAGTTAATCTAAAAATACGTTTCCGATTTTCCTTATTAAAAATTGTCAGTTTTTCTCGGCCTTATCATTCCAGTCGGATGCTGCGATTATTATCTCACGACAGACAGTTTAGCGGACCCCAGTAGAGCGAGAAAGCGGTATGTCCGTCTCGTTGACACACTAACCCGATCGAGCGGAATAGATCTTTTTTCACTGTAGAAATCTTGCGAAAAATCACTAGTGATTTAGGATTTTTATTGCTCCGATAATAGTTACGTGAAGGTATGATTCAGAACAGTGTTGTTGCTCTGGCGGCACAGTCGCTAAACGTTACAATATTTTTTCCCCGAACAACTTAGAATAAATTCAGTCGACGTCCGAAGAAAAACGAAATAGAAAATACTACGAAATACTAAAGAAAAATCGAATAAAAATAAATAACGATGAACTGAGATCGGATACATTTTGAAATCAGTGAAATGGTGTCGTGATTTTTTTTTATAATGGAGAGAAGTGTTCTGGCTGAGCCGAGGCATGTACATTGGGCTTCTAATGTAAGTTGAATTTAAAAAAAATTTTGGTTTTATTAAATCTATTTAATTTTTAGCGATGTCTGGTACCCGTAATACAAGGCTGCCTAGTTTAGAACTAGTTGACCCTATGTAAGATGGATTAGATAGTATTTTTATTATTATTAAATTTATTATTATTAATAATAATAATAATGACGTATACACCACAACAACGTCTAGGCCGGGTACTACTATTAATATTCATCATATAAATACTGACTCAACCTGGGATTCGAACCCGGGAATTGGAAGGAAAGTAAAAGGAATTCCAGCTTCCGCACATTATTACTGCATACTTCAGATTATTTTCAGACACGAAAAACCGAGGTTCTCAAGTTGACTAACATTTTGATGATCTTTCTTTATTTAATAGGAATAATACCTAAGTTCGTCCCATTTATTTGAAAAATATCCACACCTAAAGGTAGAAAAACAAAAAAAAATTTTGTAGTCAGTCAGATTTGGGTAATTTTTTTAGCTTAGATATAGTTACTTCGAATATAACGAATAACGAATTTAATTGAAGTAAAATGGAACTGAAAAGCGAAAATTAAATGTTTATGGGTGTAATAATTAAGCTCCTAATCTAATTTTCAGTCTGCTTTAAAATGTTTTTTTTTTTTAATATTTCTTTATTTACCTGTATTTACCCATGTACTTATTATGCGGATACTAAATAAAACAACGAAAATTTCCTTTTTTCAAAATTATACATTAATAAAGATGCTATAGTGCACACAAACTGCATTACCTACTAATCAATAATTATAGAGTACTAATTTTAATGTATTTTATCAAACATACAAATATTTTATAATTATATTTATTACCTGTTCTGACACTACTTCTGAAAAAAAATGTTTTTTGTTTTAAATAATAATAATTTTATTGTGATTTAAGATAAGGTATATTTTAACACACATAACGTTTTATTTCTTTACTCTTATCCAAACAATAATCTATCTAGTTGATAAATATTTAAGATTGTCATGTCGTTATCAAATGAGATATGTAGTTATGTTAACACTTTCAAATAAGGTCCGCACTTAGCAACAGAGGAGAATTATTTGATTCTACCAAAACGACGTCTATTTAAGCTACTTATTACAAATTCGGTTAAGTTAGTTGGGCCATAGAAGTTTTATTCTATTCTATTCCCTCCTATTCTATGCTGTTCTATTCTATTCTAACCTATTCTATTCTATATAAATGTAAGTTATACTATATGGCAAAAACCATACATACTTTACCAACTCACTACATATAGTTGTGATGGGCAACTTCAACGTAAAATTAGGCAAACGAGATGGCATAGACTTGAGAGAGGGTTAATTTTAATTTGGATAGCGAAACTCAAAAGGGCAGCAATTGGCGTATTTTGTGGGCAGGAAGGGCTCTACACGATGATCCCCTTCTTCAGAAAACAGCCTCACAGGATGTGGACCTCGATAAGACACGATTTCGTTTCACGAAAAATGAAATTGCTTTTATAATGAAGGTAAAGCGGAAAATTATCAATGATGAATTAGTGATGACCGTCTAGTAAGAAGCATATTGAAAATTAATGTAAAGTTAGATAGGTCCCGTAAAATGAAGTCTAAACTCCGAAGACTTTCAGCCCGAACAATAAAATCGCTTCAAATGTCATACGGGTGAGTGCAAAACTGTTGGACGGTAGGAAAGACAGTGCGGTGACAGTGTGACAGTTTGTGGAAGATCTCACAAACGGGTCAAAGTTTTTCAAGACCAGATTCTGACCAGACTCTGAAGTTGATAGCATACTGACGAGAAATGATATTTCAGTTTTTACCAAACTACCACAAATGCCAGTACTACCACTTATGTCAACGAACACTAGTATTCAAACAGCTAACAGACCGATCTAGCTATCTAGGCCAAAAGGCTTATGCCTGTTGGCATACGTTGGTATTTATTTAAACTGAGAAATGAATAATGCGAAGCCTCAACACCATTTTACACCACTCCCACTCCCACCACCACTCACAGAAAATTTATTATTATTTAACATTACTAGTTCAATATATACAAGCTGCATAGAACCCGTGTCTTTATATGCCACTGACATGCATTGCAAAATATTTACATTAACCACGTACAAGTGTAATGCAATATGTTGTTGATTTTTTAACAGAAACGATGACTCAGTTGCATGTTGTATTGCTCAAGACTTTGGAATGGGAATATAGGAATTGCTTTGTTATTTTTATTTAATGCAATCTTTGCGAAAGGAAACAAAAGTTTCAATTATAACATTATATAAGTGAAGCCGCGGAAGTATTGAGTGGTGTTTCTCATGTCCTGTATTGTTCATTATGCCTGGTGTATTAAATCCTTTTCTGTATTTAATTTTCATAAATGGTCTCCGCAATTTAAACATTAAAATTACGAAAATATTCTTCTATGCAGACGGTACGGCCTTTGTTTAATAAAACCCATGGGATGACCTAAAATGCTGGAAAATGGGAAATGTCTCAAATTGCTAAGTGGTTGTGTTCCAACCTACTCACACTGAATGAACAAAAACCAAACTACATTCATTTAAGCATTTACAATAGTACACAACTAATCAACTCGACATAAAATTGCTTGAATGTCAAGCTATATCTAACCGATATTGTATCTCTTCGAAAATAGACAAAGTTCTAAAAACTAAATATATAGGTTTAGTTCGTGGTTGAGCAAAGGATACTATCCGTATCTGAAACAAGTTGCTAGTAGGGTCAGAAAAATTTTCAGTATGTTATAGCCATCAAAGCATGCAGTAACAAAGACAATTACTAAACATCCAAATGTCTCATAATGCCTCTTGAATGAAATATACAATGCCTTAGTGCAGTCCTTTCTGGTAGGTATATTACATCCCTGTAAATAAATAGGTATTTATTTAATTTTAACTTTTTTTATTTTCATAGAAAAATCAACAGCTATATAGACAATGTATTTATTTATTTATTTATTTTAAATCACAATAAATATTTTATTAATTTTATTATACTATTATTTATTATTTATACTTATAGTAAAAATTAATAAAAAATAGAAAATCAATTAGAGGTTCTTCCATATGATCGAAACACACTAAAAAAGAACTAAAATATAGTGTTGCATGGCTTCTGGTTAGTGCTAACTTTCAATATAAAAACTTTAAATAAAACATCAAACCTACGAGAGAAAAAAAAAATTTAAAAAGGAAAAATAAAACTTTTCACCTCTATACCATCTATACTTAATGCAAAAAAGTGTTTTAACTTTGAATGAAGAGCGAATTTAGTAATAAGGATATGAATTTAATACCGTCAGAGCTAAAAAAACGTTTCTATTGCTTACCTAAACTATCTTCTGGAAAATTCGCATCAAAAATGTCTGAAGACCTGTGAATTATTCATTAAATAATATCATTTAAATTTATATACTTGCTAAAAGCGCAACAACGTATAAAATAAATGTATAATTCATTCTACTTATGGAAATAGCGAATCAGGTATCTATACCAAACACGTTTAAAAACAAAAAAGTACGTTAAGTGGTGTAACTTTTCATGTGTAAGTATGAAATGAGCTCGTCTTGTCGTTTTTTGCATTTTAGTGAATTTTGTTTATTCATATCTACAAAAATGCCGGACATACAAATTTTTAAATTTTTAAAAGTAATCCCTTGCATGACGTCATTCGGTTACATTACTATGGACTAACGTGGATAATTTGTACGTAGCGGCACCGAATGACGTCGCAAGCGCGTCATAAAAATACAAACTTAGATTTGTTATATCTCCAGTAATAATAGGTATTTTCCTGAAATTAAAAATGTGTAGTCATCAGTTTGTTATACTCTAGTGTATGAAATAGCTCATGATACATAACTTTGATGAAGAGGACGCGCTCATTGTGTGGACGCTTCTCCCCGCTAAATGGAACGCCGCGTTTCGTACAGTAAATTTACCATGTCTCTAGTGGGAAGGCGGCGGGAACTTCACTATCTCTATGAATCTATAGTAGTATTTTCTCGCTAAAGAAGTAAAACAATGTATGTGCCACATGAGATCAAATCACTTTATTTCTCGTCCTTAAGAATCCCTAACGACGCTCAAGAGGAACACAGTATCACTAACTGCATTCGTGACTCAATTTTTAAGATTTCTTCCCTTGCTCGGGATTGAAACTCAGGACTCGTAACAAAATTGCACTTTGCTCTCTGGTTGCACAAATAACTAAGTAATAATGACTAAGTATAGTAATTACAGTAGAATGAGTAATAATTAACTAACTGAATGGCCGAGTGGTTAGAGACCCTAACTGCGGAGCCGAAGGTCGCGGGTTCGATTCCCGCCCGGGACATATATTTGCGTGCATGCACATATTTATTTCGTTCCATCTTTCGTTCATACATATTATAAAGAATATTTAAGTATATATATCAGTTGTCTAGTAACCCATAACACAAGCATAATACTTACTTTCATTGGGACTAGATGGCGCTGTGTGAGAAGTCCCATGTATTATTATTATTAATTACTAAGCTTCTAAACTAATTTTGAGTCATCGCCATTCAAATAAACAAGTAAATTAATTACGTAAATGTACAATGATGACAGCGTGAGGCGCGGTTTAATGATTAGATGATCTTCGTTGATTGCTAGTTTGGTGCTTACTCAAAATTAGTTACTTGCATCTGTTTAGAAACTTAATTTTCTGTTTATTTTTTAGTCCGTTTAATTCGTTAATCGTTAACTTCACCCTGTCCAATGAAAAAACATTCTAAATCTCAATTACTCTACATAATTACCCCTATTTTCCATTCTTAGGGGTAGAATTTTTTTTTTTTTCAAATTTAATGGGACCAACTTATACACTATCTAACAAAAAAAACCAAATCGTACTATATATTCACTGTAAAAGTTTCATTGTTTTTCTATAACCTTAAGAATAGATATTTCTTTTTTAAATTGAAATGGGGCCTACTTGGAAATATATTTTATCCAATGAAAGCCGGCCAAGTGCGAGTCAGATTCGCATATGTAGGATTCTATTTTTTTACTTCATTTTATTTTTATTATTTATTGTTAAAGCGGTTATAGTAATACGTACATTGTGAAAATTTTAAGTGTCTAACTATTACGGTTTAGACGATACAGATACAGTGAAAGTGTGGTAATTGGGGTTCTGTTGGCACCCTTTGGGTACGGAACCCTCGAAAAGAACAAGCATCAGACTACATTGCACCAATTAGTTTTTCTCGCTTAAGTACATAACTATCTATCACTGACTCCGTGGCTCAAAGAGCACGTTAAGCAGTCGATCCCGGTTGCTGTCAATAGATGACGGGCGTTACAATCCGCCAACCCGTATTGGAGCAGCATGGTGGATTTAAAGCTCCAAGCCACCTCACCCTGTAGGGAAGCCTAAGCCCTTGTAGTGAGGTATAATGGGCTGATGGAATGGAAAAATGACTACAAAGTAAAAAGTTAAGACCGAATACGCAAGAACATCGCCGTCAATTCACCTTCTAATTTGAGTTGATCTCCAAAAATCGGCTCGTGAAGATTGAGCATTATGCTATAAAAGGATGTACAGACTGCTTGGGGCGTTGATCATTAACAAAATACACGAACGATTCGAGTAGTCACTTGAGAAGACGAGACGTTATTTCTGTTCCACGTTATCATCGAATGCCTGACACGCGTACGACCACTCAAACAGTACATGTATGTCGCTTTTATTATGGTTTCATTTCTATGTGCAGTCGCTGCTTAAAGCTATCGATCTAAGCCTTTCGTATATCTCTATCTCTATAAGTATTGAGTCATCACATTCCAGAGTCAACATTCGTGTGTTTGCTTTGAAAGTCTCCAAGGTAGCTTAAAAATGCATACGCGGCGCGCGGCAGGAAACTACGGACATTGAGTTTCTTTCTGTTGTTCTTTTTAAAGTTTAGAGAGAACAAAACGGCCAGTTAGGTTGTATGGGGCAAAGGTCATGTACAAACGGGGTATTCGGTAGAGTTTCGATATATCCAATATCGATTAATCCACTAATCGTGGAATAAATTTACTGTGTCAGTAAACGCGAACAATTTATAAATCGACGTGAAAACATTCCTGGATTGTAAATAATCTATTTTCCCGGACCGACGTACACACGAAACATACCATCGAAATTTATTAAATCTATAAAATTTCATTATATCTAACCGGGACAACGATGATCCTGACACTATAACGGGATCCCGAAAGTGAACACCCGGAAGTTTAAGATTTGTTCAGCGACAAAGACACTAATGGCTATTATTTCGAGATGTCGAAAATGTTAAGAGATATTAATAATAGATTCAAATACAATTCATAGCTTCTAGTGACCAATGTTTTAAATAAATATTTTTATTTTGTAATTTTAAACTTTGCAGAGAAACTTAAAAGTATTCAAACATGTGAAGCGAACCATCTAAAACCGATGGTCGGTAAACAAGCTTATTTTACATCGAGACGTTGTAATTTCACATAACGAAACCCCTTTTATTATCGTGTTAACATTTAGACTTGAAATCAAATCAATACCGGTGTGGCCATGGCTTATTGAATAAATTATACAATTACAAGGTTATAAAATACTATTTTTCTAATTCCATTTATATATAGTTTTTATTTTTTAATAATCTTATTATGCACGTAGGTACGTAATTTATAATCGTTTTGTTGTTTTTGTAGTTCATAAATTTTTTATTGTTTTTTTTTGTTTTATTATCTACAGTTTTTTTTATTGTTTATATTATTTTAAATTTATTTTTCCAATTATGTTCATTATCTACGAAAGTAAGTTATGTACAACAAATTATATTCGAGAGTCATAGCTTGAGATCTAGGATTGGTTTCAAGTTGGACTGTATCGTTTTGCCCGTTAGTGTAAATAACACTTACTTGGTAAACATATATAGTATTATTGAAAAAAAAAAATTTTTAGTATGTATATCAGTTGTCTATCAGTATGTATTAAGTATGTATATCAGAGGCCTATATCCTGCAGTGGAGAGACACGGGCTGATGATGATGATGATCAGTTGTCTAGTACCCCATAATACAAACATAATACTTGCTTACTTTGGGACTAGACGGCGCTGTGTGGGTAGTCCCAGATATTATTATTATTATTATAAACATATACAAATTCCTTGCTATGCACACGTAGCAAAGACATTGAAATTATATTCATAGAGATAACCAAATAGAGTAGGTAAGCCTGTCCAAAATGCGGACCTTAACAGAAACAGACAGAAAATGGTTTTACCTCGAATTATACAGAATTAGACTAAGTCTATCTTTTTTATTTGGAGTGTGCTTTTTAATTGACAGCTGTGACCGTTGTGACTGTCAAATGAGTGTCCTAATGCACATGGGGCATAAAAATAAAATAAGAATAAAATTTGATAAGTACAATTAGTTTCCATCATTTTTTCTGCATGCTAACCGTCACGTTCAGGGCTTTATGGACCTTGCCTACTCTAGTTGTACGTTTATTACTCTATGGTTATATATAGGCTAATTGCAAGACATCAGTTATAAGATATTAGGTCTTAACGTATAAAGTTGCCTTACTTCATTCCAAACAAAAAAAAAATATTTTTGATTGGCTGTTAATTCTAAATTCAAATTAATTTTGTTTTAAAAACATGACATTCTTTTTACAAAGTCAGTCTTTTGTTTATAGATTAGCGTTGTGTTTTCATTACATTTGAACATTTTTCGTCATAATGGACGCTTTAAAATTCGTGTAATTAAGAAATATGAGTTCCGTCGTGGCACTAATGCGCCACAAACGGCACGTGACATCAACAACGTTTACGGAGATAACAAACGAACGCACAACCCGTTATTGGTTTGCCCGCTTCTGTACTGAAAATTATGGCTTGAATAATGAACCTCGTGGTTCGTGCGGACACGTGGTCAACAATGATGAATTGACGGCGATTGTGGAAGCTGAGGATACTCAAACTACAGCTGAACTTGCAGCAGCTTTTGATGTTAGCATCAAAACAATATTGGATCATTTGCGACAAATTGGTGAAGTAAAAAATCTTGACAGATGGGTACCCCACGAATTTAACGTTCGCCAGCGCAACGTACACGTCGAGACCTGCCTCGCGCTGCTCAACAGGCACAGAAACTAAGGAATTTTAAACCTGATTTTTACTTGTGATAAAAAATGGATTTTGTTCGACAATCGAAAGCGCTCAGCAAGTTGGTTAGATCCTGGTTCAGCACCAAAGGAATGTATTGAACGTAAAATAACCCCTAAAAAGATGATGGTCACTGTTTGGTGGTCTAGTGCCGGTGTGATTCATCACAGCTTTTTAGAAAATGGTATGAGTATTATGTTAGACAGTTGTGCAGATATGTACTGTGAAGAACTGAAGACAATAATGGAGAAGCTCGCACGTATGCGACCAGCTTTGGCCAATCGGTCGTCCCCGCTGCACCTTCACGACAACGCGCGACCCCATACTACACAACAAACATTCTCCAAGCTACTAGAGTTGGGGTTGGAAGTTCTCCCTCATCCTCCATACTCACCAGACCTTGCATCTACCACTATTACTTTTTTCAAAATTTTGAAAACTTTTTAACGGGAAAAAAATTCTATTCCTGAGAGACAGTACAAAATACCTTTGAAGAGTTTGTTGCCTCCCGTCCAGTTGATTTTTACAAGAAGGGCATCAATAAACTGCCACTGCGTTGGCAAAAATGCATCGATTGCACGGGTGATTACTTTGAATAACAGAAATAAAGATATTTGAAAAAAAATAAAATACTTTAACTTATTTCATATAAAACGGCAACTTCATAGGTTAATACCTAATACAAGCAAATCCTTTGGGTACGAGTTTGTGTCAATAGCCACAAATTGTTTCAGTCGCTGTTGTCCTGTCCATAGAGTTAGACCCAGGTTAGACCACAGTTTGTTAGACGTTAGTGCACTTGATCCATTTTGTTGATTATATTAAAAGCCGTTTTGCGTTCTTCCTTTTCCCCTTTAACGGAAACCGCGGTCAGCTTCTTCGTAATTAAATTCTATTATATTGCAAAATTACATTTTTCTTTATGTTCAGATAGCAAATTCAACAATAAAAAATCATATAATAAAGCGCCATCCAATTAGAAAGTATACCTAAATCTCAACCGTGAAATACTATGGAAGTGTTACAGTATAGTTACTGAAAACGTCACCCTTTAGTGAATACTTGTATTAAATATTTACATATTGACGAAGAAATTCCGCTACTTTCCGATCGGTGGGATTTGTCACTACGTTTGTTTGTGAAATCTATCTGATGTCCACTCTGTATACTTGAAATTCTATGATCTATAAAGGTTTAGATCTAACAGAGCGCAGCGAGACCAATTCTAGCTTCAATCGTTTCATCATATTTTGACGAATTATGACATGAATCGATTCAAGAACGTTTTTTAAATATTGTTTTTGCGTCAAGCAACGCTTAGCAGTAATTGATGTCAACACCCGTACTACTGTAACACAGTTAACGAGTAATAGTATTGTAAAACCGAACTAGTCGAACTTAAGTCATTAAATTGATTGTTTACTTAACTTTCATTAAAATGATTGCATATTAAACAAGCAATGAACTACATGCAAAACGTCGAACGCGTGACGGCATCCTTAGTAGAAATCGCTCAGTAGGTGAAACTAAAGTAAACCAAGACGGCTACGTCGAATTAGCCTCGTTTTAATTCTGCCTTTTTTAATGGCAGAATTATGAAGCAGAAATCTTGAAATGCGTCACTAGAGTGAATATTATTAAATACTTTTTAGAAGAATATCGTCACAAAAGTGCTAGTTCCTCTCAGAAGAATACGCAAGAAACTGAGGGACGCTCTTTTTAATAAAATTGTAAACAATTTTTTAACAATAAGTGCCTAAAGATAAATAGTATTATAAGAATAATATTATAGACAAATATAGTATAATATATCGTTCCTTAGTAAGTACTTAATCTTGGAAAAAGGCTTAATAAAGTGGATAGTTAATTAATCAACGGGAAAAACCCTTAAATGCACAGAATTGCTTCCCCTACATTTATTTAATCACCATTAAAATCACACAAGTACGAATTGACTAGAAGCCCTCTTCTGCATTTAACCTAACCACTCATACTATAGCTAGCTGGTGTAAGATGACGAGTTTTAGTCGGAGTTTCAGTGCGCAAGGTCCCCGCGCGCCGGTTTTCAACCCCGCGAAATTGCGTAATGTTACTTCAATACTGGCATTTATGACTCTATTAAAACTAAACGCTGTCTTTTGTTCTGTTGGGTCTGCTGGTGTTTCCTATGAATAAATATATTTTCTTTCTTCCTTTCTTTCTGTCAAATTAATTTACTCTATGAATAAAACCAATCAACCGATACTAATATATAAATGTGAAAGTTAATTTGTCTGTCTATTCTTGAAACCCAGAGAAGGATACATCTATACTAATAAATATAATAAATAAGAGGAAATATCTGATTTTTTGTTTGTCACGGATAAACTCAAAAACTACTTAACCGATTTTAAAAAAAGTTTCACCTATATAAAGCTGCACTATCAGCGAGTAACATGGGCTTTATTTTATTTTCAAACTAGCTTTCCGCTCGCGGCTTAGCTTGCGTGGACTATACAGTTGTGCTGCGATCGCTATAATTTTTTTCATAAATGTAGTTCATAAGCTGAAGAGTGACATAGGCTACTTTTTATCCCAGAAAAAGTGTCCCGGTACAACTGTGTGGTCCACGCGAGCGGAGCCGTAGGCGGAATGCTAGTATACTTAAGTAGAGTTTTCGAGACGTATTCATGGATTTAAAAGGCTTTTATTTTTATACGGGCTGGTCTGCTTTTGATATAGTATGAAATGAAAAGGAATGACGATAAATGTGAAAGTAAGTTTGTTTTCCAGAGAAAAACAAAAGGTACGTGACGTCACCATAATAGATGAACTATTTCTGCCTTAAATTTCTTTTTTTGCGGCCACTTTACTAACTTGGGCGAAGGGCTTCTAGTAGAGTATTATTATAGTTGGAACGGACCCAAAAATACAAAGTTAAAAGAAACTGATTGTTTTACTGGCAGTAACTTATTATAACTTACCGATTGGCGGAGTGGTTAGCGACAACCAAAGGTCGCGGGTGCGATTCCGCACAAATATTTGTGTGCATGAACATATTTTTTTGTTCTGTGTCAGGGTGTAAAAAGTGTCTTTATCTGTATATATTACAAAGAACATTTAAGCATGTATATCAATTATTTAGTACCCCATAATACAAGCACAATACTTCTGTATGTATGTATGTGTATATATGTATGTGGTGTCTTCGCTTGGTACCCAAAACACAAGCTAATGCTTAGTTTGGGGCCTAGACGTTGTTGTCATGTATACGTCATTATTATTATTATTATTATTATTATTTCTTTAGGACGAGATGGTTCTGTGTGGGATGACCCAAGTATTTTATTAGTGTATTCATATACAGATACAGTGTCGTAATAGCCCAGAGCGCAACGAACCTGTCTCAAATTTATAAGGCCATAGGGCCATGGTTCGAATCCGGGCGTGTACCAATGAGTATTTCTGACTTAAGTACATCAACTATCACTGACTCCGGGCCTCGGAGAGCACGTTAAGCAGTCGGTCCCGGACGCTGTCAATAGATGGCGGTCGTTACAATCCCCAACCCGCAGTGGAGTAGCGTGGTGGATTTAAGCTCCAAACCCCCTCCTCACACTGGGGGAGGCCTAAGCCCCTGCCGTGGGGTAAAACGGGCTGATAATGATGATGATACAGATACTTTACACTCTAAAGTATCTGTATCTGTATATATAATATACTAAAAAAATATATCAGTACCTATAATACAAGCACTGCTTAGTTTGGGATTCAATGGCGCTGGGTAGGATGTCCCTATGTTACTATCATTATTGTCTGTAAAATGTTTCACACTGTTCACACCCGTGAAAACTATCTTAACGTATTAAACTCGACCTAATACGATTTGCACAATAATTTAATTGTAAAGATAGAGCGTTTCATACTTCGAAACAATCGAGCAAATTAATACATTCAAAGATTAGGCAGATCATATGCCATTATCGTTATTAAAATTTTATTTTAACATTGTGTTAAATTTTTCAATTTGCTTATTAAAGGTGATTAAAATGAATTATAAAATCTTAAATTCAATGATTTTCCAATACAAAATTTTACATGTGCGTCACAGTAAATTCTACTCAACATTGCCATGTCGAAACTTCAAGTGGCGTATATTTAATCAGTGGCGTATATTTTTTTGGGAAGATTAGTTCACCGATTTAAAGGCGGTCAGGGAGCTATGGAACGGCCTATGCTCGGGGTATATCTGATGGATCATATCAGAAATTAAGACATCCGTCAGAGAACAAAGGTGATCGACATAGCCTGCAAGGTAAATAAGCTGCAGTGGCAGTGGCTGGTCACATCTGTCGAAGAACCGATGATGGACGATGGAGAAGAAAGATTCTTGAGTGGAGACCACGAACGGGCAAGTGTAGTGTGGGACGCCCACCTCCGGCTCGCGGGACCGACGACGATATGAAGCTAGTTGCCGGTAGCGGCTGGATGAAGATGGCCGAGAATATAGTACTGTGGCGTGCCCTGAGAGAAGCTTATGTCCAGCAGTGGTCGAATGGATTCTGATGGATAGATGGATTGTATATTTTTTGCCCACATTTTTCTGGTCATGACGCGGTATCCTTTTGGTCGAGTTCATCCATGTTTGAGAACACGCGTGTTCTGTGATTGAAACGATATATTCTACACTTAAAGTATTACATGAAAAATACCGTTTACATTTGCTTATTACTTAAAGGCTATCGGTGTTATTTAGTGGATGTTTTTATCCAATTGATTTGTAATCGAAGACAATCCCAAACAAGTGTATTAGCTCTTGAACAATACCTACAAAGTCTCAAAAGGTGAATGCCCTCTTTCATAACGACAAGCTGGGTGATCGTCGCGCCCCGATTCGTCGACTTTGAGTTTCCGGAATATTACGTCTCTGAAGCAATTGTGATCCAGCCATAGATTTAAATTATTAGATACGCTCACGTAAAACTCGTTAACATTGGACAGTTGTCGTAATAGTACAACTGATATACATACTTAAATATTCTTTCTAGTATAAACATATATAGACAACTTTTACACCTAGACACGGAACAAATGACATGTTCATGCACACAAATATTTGTCGAAGAACGGCAGACTAACCCGCGACCTTTGTTTTACAATCGGCTTCTCGGACCACTAGACTGATCCGTCAATTTAAAACTTTATATATAAAAATGGAATGAAGCTTTTTACATGTCTCGCTAAAACTCAAAAACGGCTTTACCGTTTTGGCTAATTTTGGTTTTGAAATATTTCTGGAAGTCCAAGGAAGGTTTGAAAGCTGAGAAAATGTGAAGAAATTGCAAGGAAAAACAACAATATAGTAAAAACAACAACTTCATTTTCCCATACAAACTGTTCGTACCTGTCAAACAGGGTGCGTTCAAAAATCAATTTTTTTACTCTTTTATAGGGTATCTCGGAAACGGCTCTAATGATTTATATGAAATTTTGTATTTAGATAAATAACATTCCAAAATAGGTTACTAAATAGGTTTTATGGTTAATAAGCACCAGGGGGCGCTGCAGTAAATGTATATCTTCGAAACGACTAGGACTATCTTGACGCGGTTTTTATGTTACATAGATATCACCTAAGAGCAGGTTCTTAAATAAAGATTGCGGCTATGAGCCACCAGGGGGTGTTGCAATAAATACGTTTCTCTAAAACTGCTGGGAGGATTTCTATGCTGCATTTTACGTTATAAACGTATCACCTAAGAGCATGTTCTTAGATAAAGTTTGCGGTCATGATCCACCAGAGCGCACTGCGATAATATGTTTCTTTAAAACGGTTTGGACGATCTTGACGTGTTTTTTTTGTGTTACATAGATATCACCTCAGAGTAGGTTCTTTGATAAGGATTGTGGCTATGAACCACCAGGGGGTGTTGCAATAAATACGTTTCTGCAAAACGGCTGGATCTCTACGCGGTTTTTGCGTTAAATAAATATCATCTAAGAGCGTGGTCTTCGATAAGGTTTGCGGTCATGGGCCACCAGGGGCACTGAAATGGATATGTTTCTCTAAAACGGTTGGGAGTATCTTGACGTGGTTTTTTGTGTTACATAGATATCACGTAAAAGCAATTTCTTTATAAGGCAGCTTGATGGTATACATGTTTACAGAATATTCCTTAAAAAACCAGCGAAGTGTGAGTCGTCTCGACCACGAAGAGTTCCGTACCACCGTACAATGTAAAAAAACACGCTTCTTGTATAGGGACCCCCATTAATTTTTAACTTTATTTTATTTTTAATATTTGTTGTCATACCGATCACAGTAATACACACTATGAAAATTTGAACTGTTTACCTACTACGGTTCAGACGATACAGCTCTGTGACAGACGGCGTACAGCGGAGGCTTATTACCTAATAGGTTCCCTATTAGGAAATAAGCCTCCTTCTGTACTTTTTAGGTACAGAATCCTAAAAACTTAACTTCATCAATTTTAATACGAAAATTTTCAGTAACAGATATATAAAAAGAAATAATATAGGTGTTATTCGGATTTAAGGATGATTAATTAATCAGTCATAGAATAGTTCCATATACATACATACAAACTCATATAACATAATAATTTTCGCTCGCAATCATTTGTGACCTTATCGATCCCCATTCTTAATTACGGCCCCTATTTCTCTCCTTCTTTATCTGTCTTAA
Organism: Luffia ferchaultella; assembly: GCA_949709985.1. NCBI lineage: Eukaryota > Metazoa > Arthropoda > Insecta > Lepidoptera > Psychidae > Luffia > Luffia ferchaultella. The sequence goes on from OX453266.1 coordinate 13,568,382, forward strand.
GCGACCGATCGGCCGAGCGGTTAGAGATTCTAACTGCAGAAGCGATGGTCGTGGGTTCGATTCCCGCCCGGGACAAATATTTGTGTGCACGAACAAATTTATCTGTTCCGTGTCTGGATGCAAAAATGTTTGTATACTATGTGTATATTATAAAAATATTTAAGTATGTCTATAATTTGTCTAGTACCCATAATACAAGCTACTTGTTAACTTAGGGACTAGATGACGCTGTGTGGGAAGTCCCAAGTATTTTTATTATTATCCTTCTCATTCTATTATTTATTAATTTTGTATGGAAAATATTCATATTTGAATTTTTTGGAAATATCTGTTATTTTAAATACTAATTTAAAACCATCGAAATCAAGAATGTATTATAGAGTATAGACAAACTTCACATTTTATTATTGAGTCAATGAATCAATGGTGATTACATTCAAATAAAATTTAAAAAGTCACTTGCTGTATTCACTTAGAAATTTGGATAACTGGTCTTAGACACAGCTGTGAACGGGAGAAAATACTACTGCGTTTATCGTATATTGAAGTCCAAGAGTTGCTATTTGCCCACGAATTATTTGAGTGATAGCGGGGCAGAAAAATAATTTTGAGGTACACTTTGCCACACTATGATTCACGTTAGGTACAGAAATGCCTAGCGAAATATAATATTTACTTCAACGCGTTGTATTTCTATGTGTCTACTATCAATAAAAAGTTTTGTATGACGAAGTGCAATCAGACAAAACAACAATAAATTGATAACATGAATTAAACATTAAAAAAATCAAGAAAATGGAAAACTTTCAAGTCTGCACAATTCATAAAGCAATGTCACTGCATTTTGTGAATATTTTCATCACTATCCTATCTAAACTTAGACGACGAAATAGTCGAAAACAAAATGGCGGACATTATTAATTGATTTCTGACCTAGTTCCTTGTTGTGTGCGAGTCCGCTGGCGTTGACTAATTAAAATAGGCATTATTAAAATCGTTTTAGCGCAAGCTAGTTTTGTGCCAAGAACCGTATTATAATATTTTTTTTGTAATGCTTTAAATTCTTAATAAAACTCCATATAGGCCCATTATGTCCCACTATAGGGACTTAGGCCTCCCTTCTAGAAGAGGGCGCTTGGAGTTTAATTAGAACTATTTATGTTAGAAGTTTGTTTTTTCACAGCTTCAAGGGACTGTTGACCTGAGCATTATGATATCAAATTCAACTCGATACTTCCATGCTTTCCCGAGACAAAGGGTTTTGACAGACAGACGGACGGACAGGGATGAACAGCTTATAAAGTTCTCGTTTTTTCTTATTGAGATACGGAACCCTAACAACCAGACTTTAGATAATTAGGCAGGTAGATACTTACTTGAAAAGTTTAACACCTCTTATTCCAGCACTAACATAAGACGAATTTGAAAATATAAATTTTAGGCAAATTTCCATTATAATCAAATATAAACTTAACTAGGGTAAACAATATAATGATTGGCATCAACAACAAATTGTTGTTCATCAATTTAAATTAAATTTTCTATGGTTTTAGTGGATTTTAGGTTAAAAACAGATTATAGAAATGATACTAGAATTAGGAACTTTTCTTTATTTATTATACTATAAAATTAAAAAATCTTTTTTACCTAAATATTTAGTGATTGCCATTGCGGTACACTCATTGGCACTGTAACTTGGTATGGTCATTGGCACTACAATTATTTACCACGTTACCTCAGTGCGGGTTGGTGGTTTTTATAGACTGCCATCATCAGATGGGACCGACTGACGGCTTGATGTGCTCTCCAAGGCACAGAGTCAGTGATAGTTATGTACGTAAGTCAGAAAAAAACTCATTGGCCTCTTTCTGGGATTTGAACCACAACCTTCTAAATAAGAAGCAGGCTTGCCACTCGGCTATCACGACACTCCCAGTTGCATAAATGAAATTCATCCTGCATTTTAATACGGAACACGAGAATAAAATGCATAGATTCGTTATTGGCCGTGGCTTTTTACGTCACATGGAAGAGTTTTCACACACACCACGTTAGCCCATTAAATGGGTCAGCGGTGTCACATTCCAGCTTTTTACCCACTTAACTCGTATCATAGAGTACACTTGGCTTTGCTGCTTTCTTGGCAGCATTTGCTTAATAGCTATGCTTTAAGACACTCAAGAATGCATTTTTTATGTATGGGCGGTTTTTAGAGTTCCTTACTTCAAAAGGAAAAAACGAAAACCTTTTGAGATCACTTTGTTGGCCATCCGTTTGTCCGTGTCTCAAAACTCTTTTCTATAGGAATGAGTAGAGGTATGAAGTTCAAACTATTATGAAATAGTCAGGTCAACAATCTTTTGGAACTGTAAAAAAATCCTAGATTCTAAGTCAACGCAAACGAAAGATGCGGCCATTAATGTCATGGAAATTCATTTATTTTCAAATAGGATACAGTTACAATCAAACTTTATGACGGATCCGAAAGTAGGCACAAGTAGCGTCGCAACAACCAGTTTTAGGTGTAGCGGACGCAGTGGAGCCAGGGATGTTTGACTGTACCTGCGCAAGCTTGCCTAAAGCGTTGCATTCAGATCCGTTATAAAGTTTGACGCGATCTATATTCTGCTGTCACTTTTGAACGTCATATAGCTAAGTTCATGCAGGTACGTACGCAACCACTCTACGAAGAACATGACAAGAAACCGAATGTGATTTTTTTTAGTGATGGCGCTACAAGCCATTGTCTTAGAAGCTAACTGTATTAGAGCTATTTAATCCCAAGCATTTTTATTAGTCATATATTCTTTTAAATTGTAATATGCTTTAGGCATGAGTTGTCTTTACATAATTCTTGAATTTGTTTATTGACCAATCGATTATATTGCTTGGAAGTTTATTATAAAATCTCATGCAATTACCTTTCAATGAAATATTTTATGGAGCCTAGTACTGTTCATTCCTAGTATTAATATTGTTTATATGACAACTCTTTTTAATTTTGGTATTATTTTTATGAACATGTAATATGTTTTCATAAATATCATGTCAAGTGAATGTCTAGGGCATATAGAGCGCATATAGGGCATATAGAGTCTTTTGTATATAGAGCGAACAATTTTCTTCTGTAGAACAAAAATATTAATATCAGAGCACTACCCCTAAAAAAATACGATTATGATAAAATACTGTCGAAATAACTAAAATAAACTAATCTTTTTGTCGCTTTGTCTGGCGATGGACGAATTTTTTTTACTGCATAAACTGCGCAACTAAGTTTATTTGTGACCTTAACTATATGAAGAACTCATTATGGTTAAGCGTGTAACGTTATACATAGAAAACCTGCTGTATCAACCATATCGAATTACTCATCCCCAGTCGCTATACCTGTCTCATTCCACTGAAAATCACCAACGAGGCTCTATTTACCGTTGGATCTATGGATATTTTTTTTCTTCATTAATCCACAGGTGTAGGGCAAAAAGTAGATTTAAATTAATCACATATTTCTTATTCCACCTCGATCTACCACTAAAAGGTAGGTATCGCACGACATAGAGAAATGATTTCGACGAATAAAAAAGAATCGAAAGTCGCAAAAAACAAATGAATATCTGTAAACAAACAGGTGGCAAAAGTTCGTCGTTTCACCAATATTATATTTTGTTTTTAATTTGTATATTATAAGTAATTTTATATTCTATATAGCAACACTTAAAAAAAAATACATTTATCATCTCTTTCGCACTCTCCATTTATACAATCCTTTCATTCCTTTCCCTCATTTGACCTAACGTCAGAATCTATCGCGATGGCCGCACGCAACATGCACGCAAAGTAACCGCTCGTATAAAAATTTTAAAAACAAAAACACGCATATCCATTACTATAAAACTATATTGTGAACAATAATAAACAACTCATGAAGAATTGTGAAAATCTGTTTACCAAAAACAAGAGAATCCAAGAATCTTCGAAAAGGTCAGTACCTATCACTTATTCCAGCCCCTCCAGTTCGTTTAAAACTTCGTTCATGGAGCTAGGAAGCTTCGGAGCAAGGGAGATTGGAAATTTTCCTTGTAATCTAGCAAATAGTTTGGGGAATCGACGAAAAAAATATCCGTAGATCCACCGGTGAATTTGTAGAGGAAAAAAATTATTCACAGATCCACTAGTGAAGCCTCGTCGGTGGATCCTAGTGGAATGCGAGTGCTTGTTTTGGTGTATTTGACTTTAGGTGTAATGGATTTAATACGTTTAATCTTTTTCTCATTTAGTGATAAATTATTTATACTGAACCATGATGAAAGTTCTTGTGAACAAAAAGTAAATTCTTGAAATTTCTAATATAGTAAATATCAAAAGTGTATATATACCGGTCAGCAAATAAATCGGGCCACCTGCTACCTTGGCATTCAAATCCGATTTCCAAATAAAGTATGAAACTTTCATGTATCGAAGTTATACTTATAGAAAGATTATTTAATAACGATTACAATTCCTGAGGTGTCATATCCATTATTCACGTATATAACGTATACATGACAACAACGTCTAGGCCCCAAACTAAGCATTAGCTTGTGTTTTGGGTACCAAGCGAAGACACCACCACATACATATAACAACCATGACCCGGTACCAGTATCGATATTCATCATATAAATACTGACCCGACCTGGGATTCGAACCCGGGACCTCCAGCTTCGCAGGTAGGCAGCAAATGTAGCAAAATTACCCGCGACTGAGCAAAAGACGACCAAAAACTAAAGATATGGTATTCGACTACTCTCATTGAATAATAAAAGAACCTGTAAGTGCAAAGTTCAGTCAAAACAGAGAAAAAAAATGCTTTGGGTTTGGCACGCAATTACAACGTCAGTTAATGGTACATTAACATTACATTTATGGTCATTATAATCGCCATTAAATCCTCTTTCTATAGGTATAACTTTGATATATATAAGTTTCATACTTTATTTGAAAATCGGATTTAAGTGCCGAGATGGCAGGTGACCCGGTTCATTTGCTGACCAGTATACATATATAGTAAATAGAAAAAGGGCCTATTTTCTATCAATTCTAGAAATGCTTGAAATCAATTCATCTAGTATAGGACAGAATAGAAGAAATAGGACAATATAGGACAAAGCGTTTTTTAGACGCACGTATACGCAAAATATTGTTATTGCTGTCAAATTTCATCTGCCTGAAAAAATTTTAGTGGTAAAATTGCATTGTTACACTGATGTTATATGTTATTTTCATGAGAAAAACAATCGAACAAAAAAAACATTGCAGCATTACACTTTTCAAAGATAATTCTGTAGGTTTAAGAGTTTGTTTTTATCTTTTCAAATAAGTATTTTTTATGCGGTAGGGTTTTATAATTTCCATATTATTCTTTTTTAATTTTTTCATTAGTTAGTCGTGATGGCCCGAGCGCAGCAAACCTGTTTTAAATCTATAAGGTCGTGCGGCCGTAGTTCGAATCCGGGAGTGTACCAATGAGTTTTTCTGACTTAAGTACGTAACTATCAGTGACTCCGTGCCTCGGAGAGCACGTTAAGCAGTCGGTCCCGGTTGCTGTCAATAGATAGCGGTCGTTACAATCCACCAACCCACACTGGAGCAGCGTGTTGGATTTAAACTCCAAGTCCCCTGACCCTAGGGGAAGCCTAAGCCCCTGCAGTGGGATATAATGGGCTGATGGATGGAATGTAATTCTTTTTTATTGTCTGAAATCTGAAAACAGAATGAAACTTATCTGAAATCAAAATGTTTGAAATCGATTTTGATATAAATCTCACACTCAATTACAGGAATCAATGATTATATATTTTGCAAATGAATCTTACTCTATTCTTCTTCTAATAACATTGTTGTAATAACATTTTTTCTTAATTCCCCTACTTTTTTGGTTTCGCAAACACCATGTTTAAATATTATGTACAAATACTATGCCATTTCCATAATTGAGACAAATGTAACGATACCTTATTTGTTATAATCCATAAATTCAGACATACTTACCTACACTCGATAAACGTTACCTTCCACAGTCTGGTAAAAAAATGTGTAAGCATTATCGATTGCAATAAACCAAACAATATGTGCCCCAAACAGGCATTATTACTTCAGGAACCCTTTTATCAGAATGATTTCTTCTATATTTGTACCGACAGAATCTTAACGAAATCGTGTCGAAATTACAATAAAAATTTAAAAAAAAATCCCTTAATAATATATAAGGTTTTCTTATAACTTATTAGTTTACGATCAATACATCGTCGTCGGTATTTCACGGTTGGAGTGAAAAGCCGTGAAATTGCTTCGTGTAATATCGAAGAACGATTTCCCGTTTAGTGCTGTTCTGTTTGATACATCGATACTTGTTAAAATAACTTTTTGGAATGTATGTTATTACAAAGCGCTAACACGAGGAAAAACTTAGTGTAAAGCTAGATCACTAAAAAGTTAAAAACGAGAATCCAGGATTAAAACTTCTTTTGACTCTCGTTTAATATACAAATTGTAATCAAATGGAATGAATATGTTAAATCGAGATAAAAATGCATTAATAAAATTGCGAGTTAACAGAATGTAACGAAAATTACAATTTTTCTAGTAAAATTGTAATCACATTAATTTTTCTATTAAATTGTAGGTACTGCAACCTATATCTACACATATTGGTAAAATAAATAAAATATGTGTATGTGTATGTATAGATAAGTATCCGATTCTATTTTTTGATAATATAATCGTATCAAGATACAAATACACCTCAATTTACATCGGAAACTAGGTTAGTGGTGCGTTGGATTAATTTATTATTCACAGAATGTAACCGCTACTCGCAGCTATTTCTTAGGGTTATCACAGTACACAAGTTGTCTATTGCTAGAAAACAACTATGTTTGGGATAGTATACTTTGCATGTTTTCTACCCACTGGTAAATAATTCATGTTGGTAAATATATTCTCGCCATTGAAGGTTTCATTGAGAAAACTGGTCAAGTGCGAGTCGAATTCACACTTTGAGGGTTTTGTTCTGTCATATAAAGTATCTTAATATATATACTTCTCGTTACTCATCGGTAGTTGACACGAGAACTAATATTTTATCTCAAATTAAAAAAATATTTAAAATCCACTCAACATTAGAAATTAGTATTTTTAGATTTTTCTTTTTACTTGTACTACGATACCTTCTTTCACGTTAAATATCTTGTTTCTGAATTAACGGGAAGTGTTCTATAGGTTCTGATGGCGCGTAAAGTACTTGTTTTAAGGCCATGTGTTTTTTGGTATTGACTTCGAAATTAAAATCTTTCACAGGACTATACAACTGCAGACTTCCTTATTTGATAAAAATTATAACTTAATACTAATGCTCGTTCCAGAAAAACAGGGTGTTGACAGACAGAGAACAAAGTAATATTATAGGGATCACGTTTTATTATGTTTTGAAGTGCTTTTTTTTTAAACGAGTCAAATTAGAAACTGTAATGGACGAACCTGTATGAAACGATTAGTGACTGTCGATAGAACATAACAGGTAGGTATGTAGGGACCCCTAGTCTACCCCTTTCGGTAAATAGGGGTGATCTTATGTAGTTATGTATACTAATGGGACGTTATTTACGTTCTTTTGTTAAAAAATTTACGTCTATAATAATTGTATGTACCAAATATTTTGAATGTAGTATAAAAGTATGATGAATAGAGATTGAATGAAAGGCTTTGAATTTACGTCAAAGGTGACAAAAAAATTAACTAGAAAAAGATAAACGGTAAATAAAGGGAAGAGTAAAAGTACTGAATTTTGTCTTTACTTATTTAAACATAATTAATAAAAACTACTATCTAGTTTATCATAAATATTTACCCTATATTTCTGTAATTATAAACGAACAAACAGACAAGAAACATGAATTAATATTGTACCAGTCGTAATGTATTTGTTAATAATAAAAAAAAAATTAAACTTCAAAACTTCGATAAACGATCGTAGAAATTATTGTCTTTCGTTCGAAGCTGCTTAACTATTTCGTATCGATTATGGCGCAGGAAATGTTAGGGAATAATAAATGATGTTACTAGGTACCCGCCCCAACTTTAAAGGTGTTAGAATTATTCATACTGACCTGTCTTGATACCTAGTACGTGTTGGGAATTGGTTATAAAGTACACAATGAGGGAGTTTGATGTTACAGTGGAATACGTTAACCTATATATTATAGGGTATAGTGGGATATAGAGTGGTAAGAGACCTTACCTGCGAAGCAAAGAGTCGCTGGTTTGATTCTTGCCCGTACAAATATTTGTTTGCATGAACATGTATTTTTGTGCCGTGTCTGGGTGTAAAAGAATATATGTCTATAGGCACGTATTATAATTTTTTTTAAATATATATATCAATTATCTAATACCCCATAATACAAATATAACACTTGCTGCAAAGTGACGCACTTATGCTACTAGTTCATTCTATAAGTAACTTAAGTGATTGTAGCAAGGAATAAAATGAATGCTTGATTACTTTATTTATTTTAACATCTGTAAAATTATGCCATAAAACTATAATCTTAAATTATTTTTCTTTCTCTTTTAGGATGTATATCATCCTCGAATATAACAAATAAACTAGCTTTTGCGTTTAACTTTGCATTAGTCTTCACTTTATACGCTGTATTTCTTATATGAATCCTAATCGGTGCAGATGCTATAGTATCGACTACTAATATACCGTTTAGGGTTGAGCTTTTCTGCAATAGACGAGCATTCACTACGGAATTCAAACTTCTAAAGTTTTAAGAAAGATGGCTAAGGTACCAATTTTTCTTTTAATATTAAAAAATTAGCAAATACACTCTTTTTTTATATAACTCAAGTTTACAAAATAATATAATAATTATTGTGTTTTAGTACATATTTTCATTTTCGTTATATTATGATCAAAACTTTTTCTTACTGCTTTGCCCCTGAAAATAGCAGCTTGAACTTACTTAAAATAGAAAGTTACATTAAAATTGCGTCAATGATTATTGAGTTATTGCCGTACAAAAAGACGAGAAATGTTATTATTGATTCCAGGGAAGTCTAATTGATAGATGGAGATATAATGATGCCCCCCCCCCCTTCCTCCTTTATTTTATTTTGTTAAGGAAACATATCGATAGCAATTTAAAATCACGTCACTATTAGCGGATGAAGTTAGCGGCAATCGCGGCGTATTGAAAGATCATGAGTATGGGAAGCCCGGCAACTTTTCAGGGAATTTCGCAGAAAGTTGTAGATGGCATCCTAATTCCAATACCTATGTTGCCACATCCACGTGCTCTCTGGAGTGCAATTTTCAATGTAAGTAATTAAATTATTGCTCAAGCAAGGCAGTCTTTCTTATAATATAAATAATAATAAAATATCTGGGACATCCCACACAACGCCATCTAGTCCCAAAGTAGGTAAGCAAGTATTATGCTTGTACTATGAGGTACTGGACAACTGATATACATACTTATATTTTTTTTTATTATATATACATATATCGATGCTTTTACACCCAGACACGGAACAAATAGACATGTTTATGCACACAAATATTTGTTCCGGGCGGGAATCGAACCCGCGTCCCTTGGCTCCGCATTTAGGGTCTCTAACCACTCGGCTAATGTGTCAGTCAGCTATAAGCAAAATGTATATTAACACAACTCAGTCATTTTCTGAACTAATATAAAACGGAGTACTCACTGATGATGTAACCTATTACCGTTAAGAGGTTATAGAGGGAATTATTCTTAATTAATTTGACCTTATATTGCGTCATGGCAGGTAGAACCATTTTTGCGATAATTAAAATATTTTTTTTTAGGATTTCTGACCCAAAGAGTACCAACGAGAACCCTATTACTAAGACTCTGTTGTCCGTTCATCCGTTTGTCACAAGGCTGTATTGTCTGAACCGTAATAGGTATGAACTTGAAATTTTCGCAGAGGGTGTAGGTACTATGGCAGATATAACAAATAATAAAAATAAATAATGTTAAAAATTAAGGATGCTCATACAAGGGAGATCATACAAGAAACGTATTTTTGTCGACGTTTTCGGTGAGGGGTGGTTATGAGATCATTGCTTACACTTGAAATTATGGAGTCTATATGACTATGACCACTATAATAATAATAATAACGTATACAACACAACAACATCTTAGCCTCAAACTAAGCATTAGCTTGTGTTTTGGGTACCAAGCGAAGACACCACATGCATATAACAACCAAGACCTAGCTCCAGTATCAATATATATATATATATATATTATATATTACACTATATATTATATACAATAACAAGAAATAATTAAAATGACGTAAAGAAAAATACTAAACGGCGTTCACACAACACAACACACAAGAAACATATTTTTTTATATTATACGTAATGGTACGTAACCCTTCGTGTGCGAGTCCGTCTCGCACTTGGCCAATTTCCTTAATAAATAAATATATTTGTTTGTTGCAGCTGCACTCGGAATACCGCAGCACATACCGATGGCACGAATACCGTGGCGAGGCTCCCAGCAATGCGGGTGTGGCTCAACAGCCGGCTCGCCAACCACCCAACGCGCTGCCGCTCAACAGGGGTGAGTAATCCGTATGCCAACATATATGTAATTTTTCCGTCTCGCTCATTCTTAGGAGGAACTGAGATAAGTGTGAATGCGACGCCGAAGACGTCTAAAGTCTTCTCGTCAAAAAATTGATATTTTTTTGTTTTAAAATAAAAATTATAGCAAATGCAATATTTTTGTCATCTCTTTAATCTCACAGCTGCAACCATGCGAACAAACTATGTCAAAACATTACATTTTTTAAAATTTATATACTCTGCTACTTTCACTACTTTTCTATACTTTTTCTTACGCAAAACTGAACGTTTTTTTTTTTTTGAAAAATAAGAACTCACTCACTTCAAACATATTTAATATGAAGAAGATTAAATAAAAATAAAACTCATCATGGAGTTAAAAATCAACACTTTTCTGGCTGTGGTGACATCAAGGGTTTTACTCGTTTGTGAAAAGAAAGAGTAGCGGCCATTTTCAGTTTTGACATCAAATTCAAGTCTGTGAGTTAAAATAGTCAGAAAATGACACTCCACGTAATTAGGTACAAATGAGAATTGATAATTTAAAAAATAGTAATTTTCACATAGATTTGACATTTGATTCTTATTACGTTTTTCGCTTTAAGAAAGCCATGCATGATTATTTTCGTAACGGAGCTCCCTGTATACATTGTAAACTGTCGTAAATAATATCAGCTACAGGCTATTCGACTATATCCTAAATATAATGTATATAAAAATAATCAAAATCACTACATTTATTTTGTCAGGCCCTTCGGAGCCCGCAATGCCGCGGCGCAAGAAGTACCCTGGAGTTGCATACAAGACAAACGAGCTGTTCGAACCTGCGCCGCCAGGACCTATTACGGCCACTGCTACTGATCGCGCTAGGGTAACACAGTATTGTATGCATATATAGACGTGACCGACGTCCCACTCCTAAGTCAGAAGGGATGCGCGTCACCATTGTGTCAATCGATTGATAGAAGAAAGCATTCCCACTGAATACGAACTCTTTTCCTATTTCAATAAAGGCCCAGATACACAACCCCAGTTCCATGACGATCCGACACAGTGACAGGCGTCTCTGGAGCCTGGCCTGGCCAGGCCTGGAGTGCCACGACTCAAATTTATTTTAGTCACTAGCTAACCATCATGCATCGTATGCTGAACCAGACGAATAATTTGTACTTTATTGTGGTAGATCGCATTTAACACATTTTTTAGTTACCGACCCTGTCTATACCAGTCTCGGTTACGGTTCGTGAACCGAAGGTACTGCTTGTTCAGGAACCACACCGATTAGGAGTGAGCGGGGTTTGTGGAACCTGGAAGCGTGTGGTCGACACAAAGATAACTCTAGATTTTTAACGTAACGACAGTTCTAGCAAGAACCTAGGTGGAGACGAATCATCGTTATACACAACAGAACGAATTCATTGGCAATCACGCGACGTCGCGTGTTCTTGATGTCAAATATCAATATCAACCCCACGTGTTCGACTTTTGTTGGATGATAATACCGAAAGCCAAGTGTTGCCTGTGACATTGCACACTGGATCTAATTGGACAAAAACACGACATTACCGGTATTTGAATGCCGTTCAAGCTTATCTACGGCCGTCAATTGTAATCCAACAAAGGTCCAACAAACGCCCGAATTACAGAGATTGAGTCAAAAGTAGTACTTTGCCTGATATGTATGTAAATCCACTTTTAAACAAAATACTCGATCCTGTTTTACTACCTACAGTAAATATTAAAATGTCAAGAGAAATAAACGAATGCAATCTTCGGTCTTACTAGTTTGTCTCAACATCCGTCAGTTATTTACAAAAAAAGCGTGGGTGTTGTTGTTTAATGGATATGCGAATTCACTTAATCAATTAAAAAAATGGTAAATTTTATAGTAAAATCTATTAAAAACAGATAATAAACTTTAAACTCATATGAATTTTGATGATAAATACATTAATCAATAAATCAAATTTACCTCTCTGACATTTTGATGTGTTATATATGTCACAAAGAAATTGGTAAGCTTTATCGTAGAACATTTGATTCCTGATCCATTTGATCCTGTCTGTAATATGTTATGATTAAAATATTGAAAATATAGAGCGCCGAACGAAACGACGTTGGTCGCGCAGGCCGGCGCAGCAAGTCAGAGGGTCCTCGTCAGCCACGCTGGACCGACACACTCGAGCCCAAGGTAAGATAATTAAAGTAATTAAATAAGTCACAGATCACAAATCAAAAGGTGGCAGCACTATTATACCAAGAGATAACGAGGATAAAAATGAGATAATGCCGTGCAGACATAATCATAATTATTTTCCAGATAAGTAGGCAAAAACTCAACATACTTACACATGATCTCCCGTAAACCTTTGATGTTTTAAATAGTGGTAATGTCATAAAATATTAAGTCCATGGAACTATGAATGTCATTTTTTCTTGCCTTGTATTAAGAAAAAAGCAAACAACAACTTTAATATCAAAATATGTGTTTCCAATGTTAAGTATGCATTCAGGTGCGGTTAAACGATATAGCAGCTGTCGTAAAATTTTATATCCAACAATCTTTGGCTTACATTCGACCATACCAAACTTGTTTTATGCTTCCTCCACAGAGCACGGCTAGCAAAAACGACTTTCATACTTCAATGATCAATCATTGCTTTACTTATTGCTGTGTGCATTGCCGGCTTTGTTGTGTAATAATTTTTTTTAAATAAGTAAACCCTCTTTTTACTGATATATACTGGGGTTTATTTTTGTAAAATTTTACTATAAATTGATAATATGCTCAAGATTACGCATATATTAACATTGTTTTCACATATCTCCCCCTGCGTAGCAAGCATGAAGTAAGTTCGAGAAGATTGTTCTATCACACGACGCCGACGGTGTCTCATTTTGTCGCAATCGAATAACTTCACTCATAGAAAATGTATTACGTGTTCCTTCTGATGACGTGGCGAAAAATTGTCGTTAATAACTCTAAAATATAGCTAAAACAATCACAAAAATGAGATTTTTATTATATACACTCTATACTTGTCTCTTAGTAGTTATCTGGTTGCCGTTCTCAAACCACGACATGACATAAAAAGAATAATATACTTTCAGGCCACCACCGCTTTGGGCGAGGTCCTAGCAGCCAAAGAGCCTGAACTCGTGAGCACCGAATACCGGAACCAGTTCGCCTGGCCCAAAGACAAAACAGACACTACACCGAGAAAGAGCATCTCCATGGGCGCTCTAAAAAAAGCAGCAGCCGCTGAAGGTAAAGAATTATTACCAAATATAAGTGAAACAATTGATTAAATTATTTTAATAACTCAACTTTATTAAAAAATTGCGACCCACTAAATGATATTAATAATAATACCTAGGACATCCAACACAGCTCCATAGACCCAATGTAAACAATGCTTGTATTATGGCAACTAGACAAGAGATCGTTTTAGTGGGAGAGTGTAATTCGGTCAGGTATATTTCCGAAATTTTGATGGTCGACAAAAGACAGTGGTGTCAAAAGTATATCGTAGCTTGTGGGTTATCGTATGATACCAAATTTTCTAAAATCGATCAGCAACTTTTTTCGGAAAATGAAAAATGGTGAAAAAAAGACGAAATTTTCCGATTTTTCGGACAAAAAACTGACGATTTCAAAAACGAAAGCCAATATCGAAAAAATGGAAAAAAAACTCCCGATAAAAATAGATTGTCTACGGTTTGGAAAAGAGATTTTAGAATCCATCGAAAACTATGGGCTGGGCAGGTGCCCTTTTCATTGAATGTTTATCAGACGAGTTACGCCGGAGAGTGAGATTCGGCAATATTTCAGAAAGTTATAAAAGTAGACGAAAGGCAATAGTGTCAAAAGATCCAGGAACTCGGAATTACATATTGGCCAAAAGTCTGCCTTCCAATTTCCATTATCTGAAGTTGAATCTTTGTTAAATGCAAGTAACGGTTTTCATCATCATCATCATCATCATCAGCCCATTTTTACCCCACTGCAGGGGCTTAGGCCTCCCCCAAGGTGAGGAGGGGGGCTTGGAGCTTAAGTCCACCACGCTGCTCCACTGCGGGTTGGGAACTGTAACGACCGCCATCTATTGACAGCGTCCGGGACCGACTGCTTAACGTGCCCTCCGAAGCACGGTGTCAGTGATATTGTGTACTTAAGTCAGAAAAACTCATTGGTACACGCCCGGATTTGAACCATGGCCCGATGGGGCCAAATTTAAGACAGGCTCGTTGCGCTCTGGGCTATCACGACACGACACGACACGACACGAGTAACGGTTTTACTAGCCTGTAATGTCGTGATAACCGAGTCATGGCGAGTTCTAATCTCAGGAACCGGCATGTAGCAATGAGTTTTTTCTGACTTAGGTACATTACTATCTCTGACTCCGTGCCTCGGAAAGCAAGTTGAGTCGTCGGTCCTGATTGCCATCATCCGATGGCAGTCGTTACAATCTACCAACTTACATTGGATCAGCGTGGTGGATTAAGCTCCAAACACCCTCATTATGAGGAGAGATTTGAGCCTCTGCTGTGGGGCATATTGAGATGATATGAACTAGCTTGGACATTGTTTCCGTCAGTGTCGAGTTCTGTCGTGAAAATGTCTATAAGTTTGGTTTGTTAGTCAGGCAAAAACTTACACTGAGACACGACATCATGATTAATTTTGATTTGATATGCAGTTACAGATAAGTGTGTAATATTTCTATGCATACCGCGTGATACTCTCATCACTTTCCAAAAAAACAAAGTATTATTATTTTTAAATAATCTCTAGTATGTTTATATAAAAATATAAAAAAAGTGTCTTATCAAAATCAATATCAAATACATAGTTACACGAAAATACTTGTGATTTCGATTTTGTAATTTTCTACTCAATAGCGTTTCTAAACACTGAAAAAAAGTAGTGAAATTGTGATAGAGTATATAGATCAAACATCCATGCTTTACCACAGATTTGGTTATTACTAGCGCTGTCTCGAATAAACCTTAATGATGTAAGCTTCCAAATACGTAATCATTTTCAAAAATGACGAATTTTCCAATAGTATATATTTCAATTTGACGCAATAATAACTTGGGTCAGTTACATATGGCGTAATGAGCATTTTCATTCAATGTCATGAACTTTGGTGAAAATAACAAATTTTTACCTTTTAGTATCATTTAATACTAAAATACTGAGGTATGCGCGGGGGACTGACGATTGCGTCGGTTGGCCGCTGCTAGCAAGATATCGCTCCCTGCGGCACCCGCGGTCGGCAGTGGGGAAAAATATTTTATTACGAAATTTTAATCTACTTTTTTTAATAAAAAATGGTGTCTTTACATAAAACCTAATACCTAAATTTCCGTGTGTATTAATAAAAAATATGAATATGAATGTAACAAGTAAAAGTTTAGCAAAAAAAAGTTATTGCGGCAAATGACACAATTACATCGCGTGGCGATTGCGCACAAAATACAGCATAGGAAACGCAGCATGCATAATTTGCGGGCCGTGTATCTTATAAATGTATAAAGCTAGGACACGGATAAAGCTTTGTTGGAAAGTCCTCGAATAATTCTACTTAGAACATATGGCTTAGAACTAGTGGTTTGTGCTACATACAATGTCCAATATTTTCCAATATTCAAGAAGATGAATATGGGAAATCAAAAATCTCTTAGAGTCGAACTCTTAGAACTCTTAGAACTCCGAGTGGTTGAGAGAGATATAGGATGATAGCCCATGAAGTTTAGCGGTCAATGCAAATTCAATTCCTAGCGCGGCCAACAAGCCAGTGGACCAACTTTAACCTGTGCGAGTGTGAAAATAACCAACAAAGCATTGACTCCGATCCCGCCGAACGAAAAAGAAGTCAGATGTCGTCACGCTATCCGTTGGGTTCAATGTCCAATGATAAAGATAATAGACTTAACTTGGCTTTATCATCCAACTAAAGCCAACGGGGTACGTGACTTTAGGTGATGGGCCAAATCGAACGTCTGTGAAACAGGTAGTGTTACGTCATTGGCAATAAACGTGTTAAAAATTGAAATACGAATTTCTTCAGCTCTTTTTGTACTTTACTGCAAGGGCTTGGAGCTTAAATTCACCACGCTGCTCCAGAGCGTGGCAGATTGTAACGACCGCCATCTAGTGACAGCAACTGGGATCGACTGCTCTTAACGCGCTCTCCGAGGCACGGAGCCAGTGATAATCAATGTACTTAAGTCAGAAAAAAATCATTGGTACACGCCCAGATTCGAACCACAGCCACATGGCTTTATAGATTTGAAACAGGTTCGCTGCGTTCGGACTATCACGACACTTCATTTTCTTATTATGTGTATCCCCTCCAATCAGCCACTTCAAGCATCCTCATCCTGAGGGCGGGCCGAAGCCCTGCAGTGGGGCATAAAGGGCTGGATTCAAGGGACAGACGAAATATCTTTTTTGCCTTAAAACGGATTCCGTAGGTTGAATACACACACCAGCATATATACCTCAATCCAAAACCGCGAAGTTATGTGCGCCAAACGAGTTCGCGAAATATTTGAATATCTCCCTCGTACTGATACGTCAACTTCGCAACGCTGATGACTGTGTTCACAACGCTGTGTTGGTACATCTACCTAGTTTAAAAATAATACCTTGAACGTACCACATAGCGCCATCCAGTCCTAAACTAAGCAAAGCTTGTATTATGGGTACAAGACAACTCATATACTACTTAAATATTCTTTACAATATATACAGATATAGACATTTTTTTACACCCAGACACGGAATAAATAAACATGTTCATGCACATAAATATTTGTCCCGGGCGGGAATCAAACCCACGACCCTTGGCTCCGTAGTTAAAGTTTTTGACCGATTGGTCAGTCATTCAGTTTGAATTTGCATTATAGATCGGAAAACGTACAAATACAGTTGAATCTATACGATAAACGAATTGAATGTCAGTGGAGAAAACAAAATTTCATGCAAGTCAAACGTAAGAATTGGGCAGTACCACTGGTTGGTAAGCTTATTAGATGACTATATAACTTTACTTATTAGGCTTATCCAATCAGATTGAAAATGGTACTTGTAAAGGAAACCTCTATTCCAATTTTCAAGAATAGCTTTTGGAAATAATGAAGTTAAAGCGCGAACGAACGGACGAACGAACTGCTACACCAAAATTATATAATACGTATACTAGCGGTAGCTACTTAATTATTATAATTTTTTGTAACGCAAGCTAGAAGTAATAATGTCTGGACCATTGAAATATCAAAATATAAAGAGAGACAAAATTATATTAAGTTCGGTTCGGTTCAACCGCGCTGTCTATGCGTATTTTTTTTATTTGCTATTTTAGTGTAAATAAAACAACTGAAAACTATTCTGAGAAGTTTTGTATTATATTTGTAATCTGCTTTTACATGATTTTATCGCACAATTCACAATTATATAATTATAATAATAATATTAAGTATTAATAAGTTTCATTATTTTTGTAACGAAAAATATATAATTTCTAGGCCATGTATATATATTTTTAGCCGTTCTGACACTTTAGTTAGACCAAAAACAGCTCTCTATAACGTTTCAGTTTTCCGCGTAAACAACACAGTTGAGCCCAAGTCGGTAATATTTTGATACCTGCTCATCTCTCTTCTATTTATATAATGTTAATCCTGTCATTGGCATCATTACAATAAATTTATGATTCGTCGTAGAAATCAGAACTAACATAACCTTCTACAACTACCTACTTTTCAAGGGTCAGTCGAGACGGAACCACTTATGAACCACGTGGACGGTCTAGCTAATGAAGACCACGCTCCTAAGAAGTACATCGAAGACTACCTCTGGAACGGGCAAAAGCCTGGAGTTCAAAGGTAAAAATCACGAATTCCCACCATCTATATGTGTAGTGACATTTAGCTTTAGCTTTATCACACTCATTCGCTTCGCCACAAATTTTTATTATTCTAAATTCTACAGAGGTTTCAGTATTTCAGTATTTAGACAAAAGATACTTTCAGTAGCGATTATTGTTGTAAAATTGTTTAATTGTTGTCGTGTCGTCTAATACAATTGAGCGGAATTCTATGAAATACGAAACAATCTGCAGATCGTATGTATGTCAACAAAATGACGTTTTTATACCATTTTCTTCCTCAATTCTAAACAGCGCTTTGCTTAAAGCCGATCTGCTTAGTAACATCTCGAAACTCGGTCGGTATACAAATCGAATCACGACTAAATAATTGTCTTTAAAAACACACATTCACTACACATTTAAATATTTTAACATTTGTAAGTTTAGAAATCACAATAGATCTTTTGAAATCCGTATATTTCCGGACTCGTGTTCAGATATTTTAGTATAGTTAATTTGTGTGTTTCCCAAATAATATTCAAGTATACTGTAATCATGTAGAGTTTATCGATTTTAACTCACGAATAGATTCAATTTTTGTAACTATTTCAGATTACTTGTCACAACAAGGTCATGGTTAATAAACCAATTAAAAGATCACCGCTATCGCTTTCCTTTTTCTTACGTGTTAAGCTTTACTTGTTCGTCTCGAATGCTTTCGTGTATAAATTGTTTGTTAATACTTTGGCATTCCCTTCTACATATCAATTTAAATGGAAGTATGCCTAAAATTGATTTAGAGGACAAGGATAAATACCCTTCGTACGTATTGGTATATCAAATTGATAAATAAAATTCACAGCTAGAGCATAGAGTTTTAGAAACTTAATTTTGCTCGGCTTAGAGAAGAATGCCAAAATATCGTAGAAAAGCATATCATGGAAAAGTTCAAACCAAAATCAGAAAACATTCGAAACGAAATGTTCTGCGCCTAAAATCTATTTCACTCTAAACTTCCAAGTACTGGGTAATGCAGAACAAAGTCTAAATTTCATTTTTGATATTTGCTTGTCTAAAAACTTGCGCGGGTGGCGGTGTACCTCGGGGCGCGGGTAGAATTAGCGCGTCTAGTCCGGAATGACAGCTAATAGTTTTTTTTTCTAATATCAATGTGTCTTGCACTATTGTCGATGTGAACGTTCATCCAATTTGTTAGTATGTTTGTTGATGTGTCACCTGTCCACACGTAGTCCACACGCGGAGGCCAGAAGGGTCTCGGCGCTGTCCCCGTCTGGAGGCATAGCTGTGGAGCTAGTCGATCTGTCTTAGGACAACCGCATCCTATCTCACCATGCGAGCTTTTGACTATATTTCGAGCATGTTAACTTTACCTACTCTAGCGCCCTGCGCGTGACGCAGCCGCCTTTGATTTGCAATCATTACAACCATATTACCCGCCCGATCGACTGAAACGTCTAAGACTAAAAATAAAATTTTGCAGAAAATCGACGTTCCGTAGCGCGCTATCGGCCCTCATATCCAACGGCGAGGATCGTAACAAAGATAATAGGAAACGTTACAAAAGCGAGTACAAAAAGAAATTTAGACCGTTCTCCCAGTACGTGTACGAGGCGTCTAAAGGGACGTTTACGAAACGCAGGGGGTCGAAAGGGAAAGCGGGGGTGAGTGACGAGGGCGCGAGCGAGCGCATGCTCCCGGACAAGGGCGAGCGGGAGGGCAAAGGCGTAGGGCCGAGCGACGACAGCGCTACCACGCTGCGCGCCGCCGGCCTGCAGCCGCTCGGGCTCTCGCAGGGCGACTCCTGGTACCGCGAGGTGCTGGACCTGCGCAAGCGCGCTGGCGAGTACAAGGTCTGCACCCACACGACTTTCACTAACCGTCCAAAGAATTACGTTGAGACGACATCGGCATCGCATAGCCTGAACACCCGATTGTATCTTGTTTTTGGTAGGTAAGATAAACAAAACATTCATGTCATCTTTATCTTTGTCTAATAAGTTACGTACTCGCAAGGTGTCGTGCGCAATCGACAACATTAATAAACGCTTTAGTGAACTATCCAAAAATAAGACACAATGCAATCGGGGGTTTGACCAAGTGACGTCATTGCCACCTCCACGTAATTACTACCTACTCGTATGACTTTTCAATACCTTATTAGAAATATTTTACTACACGTATGAAGTTTACAACGGGTTCGGATCCGTACGACCGATACTTTGGAACTGGATGATTAGCGATGTCATAGATCGTGAAAAAGAAAAAACGAAAATGAAAATTTTAAAAATATACACATATTAAGACTTGCTTCCCCGCAGCAGTTTGGTTGGACGTAATCCATAATTTTCAGAATTCACAATATATATTAAATAAACATGGAATTCAATTTTCGCCGAATCTGTAATTTTTCATTGTCACACTAACGCATAAACAATGCTAAGGACGCGTCGCGAAGTGGCGAAAAAAAAAAATTTATTTCACGAAGAACATAAGTTTTTATATCATTTTTTTACAACCTATGTATATCGCTACATAACCTCACCCGAAGTAGCGGTAAGTTGATCCAAACACGTTATACAAGATAAATAAATTATGAAGTCATTATTCTAAATAAAATTTTCTCTCTGGGCCCAAAAACTCGAGTTACAATCGTGTCGATGTAGCGAGCTAACTATAAAGCAATTGGTATCGTGCTGCAGTACCGCGGCTGGGGAACCGAGCTGGCCCCTGACCACCTCACGCAGCTTTACAATAAGCAAATCGAGCTCTGGTACCAAGTTTCGCGCCGCTCATCGCTGTCGGCCCTTTCACTCGCTTCCACCAACCACAAGTAAGTTCAGCACTCATGCCACACTGCCATTCGTGAGGACAGGTAAAAAGTTTCTATATCCCAACGAATTCGCCACTAATATGCGGGCACATAAGACGGGTCCACATGTTAGCCTCATTCTTGGCTTTAATTGAATAATGAATCCAGGTTAAGTCAAATATGTGTACATAGGATATAATTCGGCGAATAGTACGTTACTGGTAGAAACAGTGTTCACGTTTAACCAAGTATAAAATATCAACAAAGGTTGAAATGCCTAAATACTAAATAGATAGATACTAAAGAAATTAAGTAAGGTTATAGATTTTAATTTATCTGTGGGCCCGTCTTTAAGTATTGGGATCCAAAAGAAACATTTCTACCTGACCTCCAAGTCATGTCGAACGACTGGCGATGACAACAACTAACGCTTGACGCTATCGAGAATGGCTTGAATGGCGATATTTGACATACGCTCAAACCTTGGATAAACAGAATCATGTAGATGCCGCGTCTTATACTTCGAAACTATCGGAGAGAACGTTATTGACGTTATGGTCCGAGGAAAACGTAACATGTCAAGTAAGATATTTTACTGTAGTTATAGTTAGGATGCGGTATCTTGTTTTTTCTATATATTTAAGGTTCAAACGTAGCTTAAGTAGCTGTAATGCGTTTGGCGATCACACTTATTCAGTCACTTTAATTGTTATTGACACTAAAGATGTGTGTTGATTTCCGAAACTTTTCAGGGCTCTACCACGAGATGAGAAAGATGGAAAAGAGTCAAGGAATCAATCGCCTAAGAAATTCCGGTCGTTTAAATCAGCACCGCATCAATCCATCCATGTCAAGTTGCAAGAAACCAAGGCACAAGAACGCTCCCCACACAAAACCTCGCCTCAAAAACAGCGTAAGAAGCTGCAAGGGCACAGCTTCGACGAAGGTGCCACTAACGAAGGTACAATTAACCATTCCCAAATTTTTGAACTAAAGTCCGTTATATTTTATTACGAAAGTTGTTAATAGTTCCAATCAAACTTTATGGCAGATGCGAACATAGGCACAAGTCGCGTCGCAGTAATCAGTTTTAGGTGTAACGGGACGCAGTGGAGTAAAGCGTATATGACTGTACCTGCGCTGTCCAAGCACGCTTATAGTGTTGTATTCCGATCCGCCATAAAGTTCAACGCGAACTGTACGTAGATATATTGAAAATTCTTACAGTGTGACGTCACCGGGTGGAATTATGAATTTGTCCTTTACATTTTATATTTATAAAAACAATGACACTATTACTATTGACAGTTTTAAGTTTTATAAATATTAAACGGCAATGACTAAACTCATAATTCCATTCGGTGACGTCATGCTGTAAGAAAATTCAATATCATATATCTAAATAAATACCGATCTAAAAACAAAAATTTTCTTAAAATTGGCTATTCTTTCGAAAAAAATTATAACGAGTTTTAATCCGAAAATATGGAAATGGTCAAATAATATTATATTGTTACACAAGGGATGAATGGGACCTATTTAGGCACGAGATGTTTTGGCTCACGAGCGTAGCGAGGGCGCTAACAGTTCGAGTGCCTAAATAGGTCTTTCAACCGAGATAATCATACTGCTTTTCATTACGAATATGAGGAAAGTAAAAAAACGCGTCGAATCTATATCTGAATGTGAATTCATTTTATACAGATATCTGTATACGTAAATAATTAGCATTCAACAAGACAACTGATGATCGAATTGCCGCTTTCTCGCCTTTTTTTATGTTTCTTTAACTGTGGCATTCTACCAGCCAGTACTTTTTTATCATTGATCATAGTAGATATATTTACCTCAAATCTATGTAAATTAAGTAGTAATTTAGTTAAAAGTAAATTAAAAGTGTAATGTCATATTACAAAATTGTTGATAATGTTTTTTTTATCAGAATTTTACTTATTTATTTATGTTAAGGAGAACCAACAGTTACATACAATGAGAATAATTAGCAGTGGGTGGTTAACAGTCAACCATTTACAGGTTCCCACTAATAAAAATCACATGAAAAACCTCATCCCCTCCCTCCAACACACTCATAACATATATATGTAGAAATATATGCATACTTATAAGTCAAACCTCCAATCTATGAGTCTTGCCGACAAAGAATTCATTGCTGAGCAGACGCCTCACCTGTGAAACACTGGTATCAAACAGATCTATCGGTAGTGTTCTATTAATTTTATTACGTCGCTATTAAACAGAGTTGTATAAAAGTTGGAACATGGCTGGTATAGTTTTTTTTTTTAAATTTATTTAGCAGCAGGGAAAATCGTTTCCCAGGGACGAAAAGTACGACTTTCGTCCCGCTGATCAGGTAACTTCAAGAGTACTTTCCGAGTATGAGTAATGAAAAGATAATTTTTTGTTAGGTAATGCATGCATTCACTTTTGCTAGGACAATACTATACATGCGTAACCTGTACTGAGAAAACTGTATCGGGTATCAGTCATGCTCGTCGACATACATAACCTGACGGATTAAAACCGTATCCTCTAGTCGTTATTACGTACACATTTGACCCGATTCTCCAAAAAATTCAAAACCTACTTGTCTCTAAGTTTTAAGTCTTAAGTTTTTAAGACTTGCCTGTGTAAACTTTCCTCTATGACTGCAGTTGTTACTTTTATTTAAAAATATTTTTCAGTGGCTAAAGCTGGTGAAGGAAAAGGTGAATTCAAATCACCTCGACGACGACCACGTTCGGCGGACCCGGCACCTGTGACCGCGCATAACAAACACCTGCCCAACGGTCACGAGCCCCACCCGCGTCCGCACAAACCCAGCGGTCAGTTAATCATACTTTAAGTCACTGCTGGAAGATATACTGGGTTAACAGTCACTCCTGGAAGTAGAACCGGCAACGCCTGGGTTGACTTAATAAATTGTGACCGCGCGTACCTGTGACATCTTACATTACAACATCTCCATATATTCCCCTTCTCCCGCTGCCACTTTCCTTTCTAGTTTATGCCAGGATAAAGTTCCATCCTCGTAAAATTACGCAATATTTTGAACCGTGCGGTGTCATTAGTATTTCCACCATGTGATTATATTTCAACCCATTTTTCAGTTTTCTTCGAAATATGAATAAAGATTCCTAAAGATGTTACTCGAGCCTAAATATAATTCAGGTGAAACTGTTCAGTTGCTGCTATGTTATGCACAACAAAGAAACAAATAAAATAATTTTATTTTGGTATAATAATAGGAACGTCATACATTGCATCCTAAGATATGTACCCACAATCTTGGACAAGCAATGATTTCAAATTAAACATAAAACTTATAAAGTAACGTATCTATTTCACTTTCTTAATTATATTCATATTTTATTATGTAAAACAATTCTTTCAGAAGTAAACTATTTGAAACCTGATGAATAACGCCGTTGTTACTTAAAAGATTCTCCCAACACATTCCTTCATCGAATTCTTTCAACAGATTCTCTTATCAGATGCCCTCAATATTTTCTCTCATCAGATATTTCTTCATCAGATCCTCTCAACATATTTCCTCATCGGATTCCCTCATAAGATTACAAAGCGTTTCCAAGTCTTTATTGTATTTCTTTCTTGTCTCATTTTACAACGAGTTACTAAAACAATTGGCTACACTTTCACCCACGACGCCCGAACTGTTACGGAGCGAGAAACTGTTATTGACCCAGTACACGTATTGTTACAAACAACATATATGAAAATTTTAACGAAATAATTTTATTGCAGCATTCAGTTTATACTGCTTATCATTCATTAGCATATAAGTGATAAAAAGTGTATTACTAAATAGTATATTTTAAACAATTTAATTTTAATGTGAAAAAGTAGTTTGGACTTCATTAGTTACTTCTGCAGTAGCTTATACCTATTTGATAAACATCCTTACTTACTAAATCTTTGGCCTGCATTACAATTTATACCATGGATGGTAAAATATTTATTTATTTATATAACGTAAAGATTGGCAGAAGATTAATTCAGGCGAGACCAGATGACAATATATCAATCAGAGCAAACTGGTCAAGTCCGAGTAAGACTCGCGTGCAGATGGTTCCGTACTATAAATCTCCGCATAACTTGTCAAATTTTTTGATTATTTGGTTCAAATTTAAGCAAGAACTTGAACCTGATTCTTTCGTATAAATAAGCTACCATTATTATTACTAGATCGATTTAAATTTATTAGTCTTGTAAAGAGTTTTTTTTTTTTAATTCTTATTTGCCCCCAAAGTGAGCCATAAAATGGAAATCGTTCATTTATACCGTACTTCCGTGATAGGATCACCAAACTGTGTATATGTATCAAATTTCAACTTATTTCGTCCAGTAGATTTTGAAACAGGCTGTGAAAGACGGACATATAGACACCAGAGTGATCCTACGAGGATTACTTTCTGTCTTCCCTGATGTACTGAACAAAAAAAATCTCGTAAAATGATGAAGTTATTTTTCTCATCGTTTTATATAGGTACGAAAATTTGACAGTTTTAAAATTTTATGCCTAGACAGTTAAACATGACTTCGTTCCTACTAACGTAATGCCATCATGTAATACGTAGGTATACTTATGGTGTAATTATGTGAATTCACTTTCTTAGAAGAGTTACTTTCAGCACTGAATATAAGCCATAGTGAACCACGTTTATTTGACATTCGTTCAAAAAACAAACATTTTCGAATTATAACACTGTCCATTGCATAGCCATGTTAACTTCCAAAACGATCATAGTACTAGGTCACTACACATTTTAGTCGGTTATACTTACGCTAGGCGATTGAAAATATAAACGACCGAATTGTGTAGGCACCTGCTACTGTGATCTTTTATTAAGCATATTGTTATATGGCTAGGCCATCTGATATGGTTATAATTATAACAATCGCCTCGATTAGGCGATAGTACAATGTTTGAACCCGTAGACCGATAGCGTACATATAATTGGTCTCGTCTATCTGCCTTGCTCTAACGTATGCATACTATGTTCTTTCTCTTTCGCGTAGCCAATCTTTACGTCAATATTTCTTTATCTAGGATTTATACCCTGTTGCTGATATGTTCGAACCTCTGACTTCCTTCCGTAGCTGAAAATCTTGTGTCCGTTTAGGTTTGCCGTTGAGTAGTAGAGGAAGTAGAGTTAGAAGTACGATACCGGGCACTCGGCCGACCAAATCGCCGAGTTGCCCGACCAAGTCGCCGGTCGCCCAAAGGCGCAGCCGGAGCGTGTCTAAAGTGGGCATTAAATTGGGTGCGTACGATTGTGGCGCGTTGCATCGACTTTCGACGTAGGACTACATAACGATTAGTATGGAAAGCCAAATTTGAGCAAACAATAAAAACGTCAATCGTATATATTAGGAAAGCGATAAGTAGGCCCAACAAACCCACCTAACGATAATAATGTCAGTATAATGTAAAAACTATATGAATAAATATGCTTACTAGGTATGTCAAACCGATTGAATGCGAGTCGGATCCGCACACGTAGTTTTCTGTACCGTACAATACAAAAAAAAAACAGGTTTCTTGTATGGGAACTCCCTTTGATTGTTAACTTTATTTAAAATTTTTTGTTCGTTTGTTTGTTTGTTATGAAGTATAAGCAATGATCTTTTAATTACCAGTCACCAAAAACGCTAAAAAACACGTTTCATACATGAGGATCTCCTTTGATTTTCAACTTTATTTTATTTTTATTATTTGTTGTTACTAGCAGCAATACACATTTTGTAAGCATTTTAAGTGTCTACCTATTACGGTTCAGATGATACAGCCCTGTGACAGACAGACGGATGGACGGACGAACAGCGGAGGCTTTGTAATATGTTGGTCCATGATACAATTCCAGTACAATCACTCCGAAATAAAATATTTAGTCTCTATTTGGCATTGTTCAATTCCGAAAGGTCCGGACCTTATATTACGTTTTTGGAGATAAGCTAGTTTCATTTGAAAATTCACTATCGCTCCGGTTTTAGCTCTTTGCAGTGTTGGCTCGCCCCAATGGCCTTTTTTATTAATAACCTATACATAACAACAACGTCTAGGCCCTAAACTAATACTTAGCTTGTATTTTGGGTACCAAGCGACGACACCACATACATTTAACAATCGAGACCCGGTACCAGCATCAATATTAATCATATAAATACTGACCCGACCTGGGATTTGAACCCGGGACCTCCAGCTTCGTAGGCAAGGTTGCTACCCACTAGGCTAAGCGGTCGTCATAATAATATGGACTGCTTATGAAGTTTCGAGCTCGGGCTACTAACAAAAAAATCGAAAAAAATTTATGATTAATTAATCATCTTTGTTTAACGTCAAAATATTCAATTAATTTGCGTCTTGGCTTTCTCATTTACAGCAAATAGCGCACTGGGTGTAGAAAATGTAGTCCTACGTTTAAGCATTTCTATGCAAACCTACAAACCCCCAAGTTTTTTTATCATTATGTCAAAAGACAATTTAATAGATTAATCATAGTCGTTGTCACGAAATGTTTGCATTTTTGGAATATATAGAGCAAAATCTTAAGAACGGGCTGTACGCGTGAACGCCCATGCAAACGCTCTTAAACGATTACGACCATAACACGCATTTTAATTTTGGTTTATTTTGAATTAAGTCTCATTTGAGAGAGAACTAGGTTTGTATAGACCCAAAATTTCGAAATTTCTGTAAACATAATAGTTTTAAATGTAATAGTTATATGTATAGACATACGAAATCTCTGTAACTAGGATGTTTAAAGAAATTCTGAAGTTTTAGCTCTATACAAACCTAGTTTTAACTCTAATGAGACTAAACAAACCAAGATTAAAATGCGTATTCACGTCGTGATTATTTAAGAGCGTTTGTATAAGCGTTTACGCGTACAGCCCGTTTTTAAAAACAGAATTTACAACAATGAATCACAAAATTGTTCTCAGTAACAACCAATTGTTACTGATCGTAGTATACATTTCGTGTGTCGTATAGTCCCCATAAAAGTTTTTATTTATTTTAATACAAATGACAGAAAGTAAAACTAATTTGGTGGTTGAAAGTTGTCGGTGCAACCGCCTACCATGAATGCATTGGCACAGTCTAGTGGAATTCGCTTCGAGATCACATCTTGTCGTGTGTTTGTTTGTCTGATTCGTATCACGTTTTGTCAATTTTATGCTTACGAATTTTTTAATCGATCAAAATTATCAGGAAAAAGCAACAATGTAAATCCATCGTCGCTCGCGAGCTATGGAGAGTGGGGTGTGTATAATTTTTTTGTTTGCTGAATTTTTCTAAGGAGAACGATTTATTTTGTTAATTATTTCGAAATGTTCAGATAAATTGATTATAAATAAATACATAATTAGCGTGCACCCGTTTTAATCACCATATGCAACGCGAAGGTGTAGCCTTGTGTGTCCTCACTGAATGATTTTATATATAGTGCATGTATGTTTTGCTGTCGTATTGTGAAATAGTGAATAGAAAAATTCCGAAATTATGATATAAATGTGCATTTTTAGAAAAAAAATCAAAGTAATAAAACATTTTTGAATAATTGTATTAAATAATACGTACAAAGAGAAGAAATATACTTATTTATAATCGGTCATAGAGAAAGTACACACACAGTACAGTTTATTTACTTAGTCAGATATTTTGTGTCAATAACTTCTAATTACACCGCTGATCATATTTTATTTATATAATTTGCGCATATTTTGTCGCATACATAATCTGATTCTCGTCCATGTCGCGTAATTTGTACTGAATGTGTTCTTTGTGATACGGAGACTTCGGATGAACATAGTTCAACTTATAGAGCATGTAGGGCCTACCGAACTTAGAAAAAGTTTAAAAATGATAAATGATAAGAAGTTAAACTTTAATCATGTTTTTCTCGGTAACTGTTAGTTTGCGCCCTTTGCTCACTTCAAACTTTTTGTTTGGTTCGGTAAACTCTACGCGCTCTATAAGTTAGAAAACGTTCACCCGAACATACCCAATATAACGCATGTGTGGCTGAATGTAGTCCAAACTTATAGAGCGTGTTCAGCTTGCCGAACTGAACGAAAAGTTTCAAAAAAAATTTAAGATAAACGATTTAAAAAATGAAATGAAGTGTTTTTTTCGGTAACCGTTATTTTGCGCTATCTGCTTACTTAATATTTTTTGTATAGTTCCCTAAGCTCTGTAGGCCCTATAAGTTTGGATTACGTTCATCCGACAACGGTATACATTTAATCTAATTCCACCTTTAATACTTTATATAAACTTTACAGACGATGAGCCCATACCTCACCGCAGCGCCTCAGTAGCCAAAGAACAATACTGAGATGATTCTCCAATAGTGAAGTCCCCACCAGAACCCACGCGGGTCAAGTCACCGGAGCAACTCAACGTACGTTCCCCAGACCCTGTCAACTGGACGGTGCCCCTAGACACTGGAAAAACTTTCACGGTCACCCAAAACGTGAAGAGCGGTGAGTCGCGTCACAATACCTTCAGGATTAAATTCCACGATACGTTGACCATAAGGTAGATGTAGATTACTCAA
The DNA here is from genome assembly GCA_949709985.1 of Luffia ferchaultella. Lineage (NCBI taxonomy): Eukaryota > Metazoa > Arthropoda > Insecta > Lepidoptera > Psychidae > Luffia > Luffia ferchaultella. The sequence goes on from OX453266.1 coordinate 13,598,352, forward strand.
AAATTATGAGATTGACCGTATCTCGGTGTAATAGGTTTTTAATAATTATCAATATTGCACACCGAGAGTGTGAGATGTAAGTTTAAATCTCAAAGCGATTGAGTTGATATTTAAAATTGTATATCTTTTAATAGCGGCACACACACAAAGTAAATACTTCAAGCGTTCGATATATACATATTTTGTTGAGAAAATTTATTTATTATTACTACCATATTTAAAAATATAGATTTTGTTGCAATAATGCATATTAAAATAGATAAGCGAAAATATTATAATATTTTTTTAAAATTATTATTGTTCTAAGCTAATTAGCCACTTAAGATTTATTTGCAACAGTGTGATTTGTAATTTATAAACATTAGTTGTAGATTTGACTATTTGGTTTGGTTTGAAAACTGTCATGTTAGCAGGCAATTGTCACTATAGCACAACACATACTTTCAAGTTATAAAATTACCGAATTCACTACATTCGTGCAAATACATAAAGTCGACTTTAATTTCGTAGTACATAATTTTTCGGTTCATTTTTTGATTTGGTATATTGAAATTTTAAATTTTTGGTTAAATCATTCACGATGTCATCGATTTACAAAACACACGCAACGTAGCGACTTGTAGCTTTTCACACTTACACATTTGAATACACTGGAAGTCGTGTGAAAATTAAACAATCAATCATTATAAACAATAATCCACCATTATTTAATCAAGTTCGATCCAACTCATATTTATTCATTTTTTTTATGTCCACTTAAATCGATGCCGCTTACGCGGAAAATTATAAACGTCAAAATGAAATGACCACGTGTATTTATATTAATAGAATAAACATATATATAACGTAAGAAAATGAGTATTAATTAATCTTATGTTAAAGTGGACTTTTGTATGTTTTTTTTTGTTCCGTCATACATTTCGGTCACGGTGCATTTTCAGATGAGAGCGTAAAGCGCCCTAGCTCTGAGTTTAAGGCAGGCTCCGTCGTGGCGGACGGGCTTGGAGCGCACCTCGCCGTCTAGACGTCACTCGCCGACACACCGCACATCTTTGATCACAGTGACACACGTGGTGACCTCTATTGCTTACCCTCGAAAACTGTGATATGCTTTTAAACAGTCGCCGTTACTACAACGCCGCCAACGGTGATAACTTGACGGTCAAGATACGAACGGATTGCGTAAATAAGAATCGCTATAAAAGTAGAAATAATATGTGTAATAAGACTAGAACGATTGCTATTCAACTAAACTATTACAACGTCGTAAACCACAAAAGCGGGGGAAGGTACGCAGAGAACTGTTAAGGGGTCAACATGTACAGACGCCTGCTCTCATATCTGAACACCGTCCAAAACGGTCAACGGGTGAATAGAGGATTACATGACAAGACCACCATTCTCGGCGTGGACGTTGATTGCAGCAGATAGACAAAATCCTCTCACCTTACCATTGGCGCCAGCATGCGTGGTATTTGTCTTTTTTCACAATTTTAGCTGTATTTGAAAGTGATCAAAATACAAAATGTTCAAATTTGAGCGCAGGTGTCTGTACAGTGACAGGAAGTCACGGGAATGGTAAATAGGTTGTCTGGGTAATAGACGTCGCTTTCGATAATTTTTCCTTGTTAAAATTTATATCGTATCGAACCTCAAAAAGCGCTGTTGCCAACTGTGGCGCGTTAACTACGCTTAATTTATGTGTAGTTCCCGTAATACAGCGTGAGCGTAGTGTGTGCTCTATTGTCTACCTGATATTATTCCTACTTCTATGACAATCTCGGTTGTCACATGTGCAACTATATAAGCGAATTCGTTTCCGCTTCGATATCGCCGTTTGCGCCTGCGCGGCAGTGTTCTAACGGCTGCATCTTCTAAATCTCATGAAACAGTTGTCGAAATATCAAACTTTCGAGGCACATCCACGATCACTAAAAAGTGATATCTGTCACTTTTTAGTATTCGATGAGCTTTCATATTATGCCTAGTAATAGAGGCCACTGCGAAACGTGAAACGAGCGACATAACAATATATAACCTTTTTATATAACTAATAGTTCATGATTAAATTGTGTTAATCCAATAACGAGGTGCTTTTTCATTTTGACCGTACTCCGCTGAGGCGTCGACCACGTATGTACCCACTTGATTGTGTGTTTCAATGTGTGCACCCATCTCACTGTTCGTCACCGCTCTGCCTTAATATGTAGTTTCCCGTCACTGCATGGTTTTTCCCGCCTTTATTTGTCAATAAGATACTCTTTTGGTGTAAACAATTTACTTATTTTTTTCTAATCCTCAGCTACAAATACTTTGAAAAAAAAAATATTTAATAAAAACTCACTTTTGTTGTAGAAACTGTGCATATTAAATATTTAATTCGATTAAAATGAGTATACTTCGGCTTCTTTATAACAAGTATCTTTTTGACATTTCTTTTTCTTTTTTTTGTAATTTATAATTTTAATTAAACTGAAACTTATAGTTACATAAAGTTGTAAATTCTCAAAATATCTAAACGATGATTTGCGTAGGGATCCAAATATAAAATTGAACGTTTATTTTATATTTATTAAGTAATACATGGTCATCTTAGCGTTGGAACCAATGAACGAGGTATAAAATTCTAATATGTTTGTATGAATCTGCATGATTGTTACAAAAAACTCCCAGGGGGACAGCTATCAAACTGTGGTTGAATAAATTATATTCTGTGAGACGTTTTTGTCGTTACTTAGTACTCTGGGTGCTTTTCCAGGGATTCAAGTTTTAATTTAATTAAGTTAGCCACGCTTGGTGGAAGACTCCCTAAATTCATTTTTTATATTCTTGGTCACATAGAATAATACTACTATTGCTAATAATTCTATTTCTATTGTCAATTCCTTCTGTCCTGCATGAAAAAAATAGAAATATATTATTTGTATATTTCTATATCATGTAGACGTAGACAGAATCAATTGATTTGTTCCTGTGATGGATATGTTTTGTTATGTTATTGTTCAACATACAGAGGATGATTCGATCGTAAAGCGATATTTGCTAACCAGTTATATTGAGCAAGTTCAAGTCTGTTAAAATATTTAATTCTTTTTCGACGTATATTACACACTGTACCTATGTAATAACTTAATTTTTACATTTCGCGCTAGTATGTAAAAAGAAGAAAATTGAAGATACATGATTCCGAGCCTACAAAGATTTTTAAAATAAACTACCTGTTGGTGCAGAAGGTGAAAGAAATACAGATGATCTAATCCTTCAAGACAAACGGTCACGAAGACCGCTTCAACGGATGATAAAATTACTTGACTATATTTAAAGTTTTCTCTTATCTAAAGCCTATATTCACTGTCTTGGCAAGATCAGCATAAGTTTTTGGCCACAAATTGACGCCACAACAAATTCACGACCAGTTGGACGAAATGCAAGCATGGATTGTGTTTTTAATAATCACAATATCTAAATAATAGTAACGAGTGATATAATGATTGTAACAGCAATTTTCTAAGATAGTCAATCGAACCGCAAACACTAATGAATCATCTTCTGTACTATTTGTATTGTGTTATAGAAAAATGGAATATCAACTAGAATAATTTGTTTATGTACACATAAGTAACAAGAATATAAGTTATTATGTAAGTATTAAATATTGCGTATCGCAATAAATTTATAGATGTCCTAACATATTATGAATGCACATTTTTTTTAAATATTTATTGCAAAAGTTTAGGCTAATTCATGAGTTAAACATTTTAAATTTTACCAGGTTCACCATATGGTCCATAATGTAGTGTACTCGTAAGTAGTCCAAATATCTTAGCCGCAATCATAGGTCATTCGTGATGTAAAGCTGCTTCCATATTTTTTTTTTCTTAGTTTTAGATTTGGCTCAGACGTGCCAGCTATACCAACGATTGTAACTTAGGACGTGTAAAGGCATTTATTTCAATGAGGTCAATTCATTGTAGCACTCATGTTATTAACATATGAACCCGGAATGGGCACAGCAATTTGAATTTTAAAAAAAAGCTGAATAGTGAAGTATCTTAAACTAGTCAGGTCTGTGATAAAAATTTACCAGTCTAATACTACTACTTAAAAATGAAATCAAGATTTAAAACTATTTAAATAAATTAATTGCAATAAATATCAGGAGTAGAGACAGAGGTAACAATAATAAGAAAGTGTTTATAGTTAGCTATTTAATAATTAAATATTAAATACATGTCTAAAGACAGACTTTGAGGTAATATCTATTTAATATGCAATAAAACACACCATTTGATAAAGAAAATTGTGAAACATATTTAATTTTAAGAACCTGCTCTGAAGTGTTATATATGTAAAAAAAACGCATCCGTTATAAAGATATACACATATTGCAGCGGCACCTTCTGGCCATTATCCGTAAAACTTGTCTAAGAACCTGCTCTGAAGTTCATAAACATGTTATATGAAAAACCTCATCCAGATCGGTCCAGTAGTTCTGAAGGAAAAGTGATAACATACTCTTATATGTACAAATAATCACCATGTCTTACCTCAAGCGCATACGAGAAGTGCCAAAAGACAATAAAGTTCAATCAATTTGTTCGATTTTCAGCCGGACGCATTACCTGAAAAGGATACACCGAAGGGAACATAGACATAGGACGGAGTGTAGGGTGGTATGGCGATGCCCTGGTTCTTAATATAATATAGTTGCCCTATGCTGATTCCCAACAACACACAGAACAATATTACGGTAATAATATATGCAGTCAAAGAATGAAAAACAAGGACACTCACTTTCGATCCTCCTGCGTCCTGATTGTACTGTTGGCCACCGTATCTCGTGCTGGTTTTGTATATTTTAATGTTTTTATGCATGCGCGCGATGTGACGATTATCGGACGTTTATCCGTTGATAATCGAAGGCCGTGCTGCCGTGGTGTTCAGAAGGCTGTGTGGCCGTGGTTCCGATCCGGCGAATGAGTTTTTCTGACTTAAGTACATAACTATTACTGACTCCGTGCCTCGGAGAGCACGTTAATCTGTCGGTCCCGGGTGCCATCAACAGATGGCTGTCGTTAAAATCCACCAACCCGCATTGGAGTAGCGTGGTGGATTAAGCTCCAAGCTCCTTCCCCTTGAGGGTGACCTAAGCCCTTGAAGCGGGGCATAATGAGCTGGCGGAATGGAAAAAAATTCGAAGACAAGCTAAGGGTAAACACACAAAAGAGCAAAGGTCGAATGGAACAGGCATGCAATTTACTGTACCAATAATATCATTCTGTGTGGCGTAATCATAGGGTCACCGGGATTCACGCAACCTTTAGCCAGAAAAGGGAGCCAGAACAAATAAAAGATATTATAGTGTGTTGATAAGTTACAGTGGGAAGCATTAGTTTTCGGTTTAGTATTCACTTTCTTCATTTAATGTAAGGTTTCTGTGTCTGTTTCTTGGACACGATGTTGGACGGCATCAAGCGAATGCGTAAGCAGGACGGAGTGGTAGAAATTTCGCACGGTCTTGTCTATTATATCGAAGTTGTATCGTCCGAGGCGAACTTCAACAGGCTGGTAGAGTTCGCTCATGTTTGGCAGAGATTACGCAGCAGTCTAGATTAAGAGTAATTTGAACTGCCCGGCGCCAAAGGAACGTAGCTAGTGCGTACAGCCCTATTTATGGAAAATGTTAACTTAGATATGGGACTGAAAAGAACTAGAACTTGTAGGGAGTCGAGCAAATGCCGCGCCATAAGTACTCAATGACGAAAACACACGCGGCATCTCCCACGATTAGGCCACCATGTTGATATGGACATTTGAGGTGTTGAATCCCTTTAGTTTAGTAGTGGAAGTACCTTTTTTCATTTTTGTTTTATTTGATGCCGGTGTAACCCATCGGCGACTATATTGGTCTCAGTTGTAGTAAGTAGCCTATATCTTGCCTAAGCTAGTCTTCCTATGTGTATCTGGTGCGTCCTACCTTTCTTTCTCCCGCTGTGAACTTTAGGGCGGCGCGTAGTAAGTGACGTTCATCCCTTTTTTTAAAGTGACCGTAGTAGCAAATCATCCTAATTTTATTGATTTCGATTATAGTTTTTCCTTCTAAGTTTTCTAGTACTTTCAATTGTGGTTAGTTTCTTGCAGATTAGAGCATGTTTTCCAAATTTCTTTTTCAAGGTGCTAAAGTTTTGCTCTATTTGATTTGGTTAGTGCTACTACGTTCAGGCCGTACGCAATAGACGGAACGATCACCATTTTGTAGATCAATTTGGCGTTTTTCAGTGCATTTTGGTCTTAATGAAAGGTGTCAGGTCTTTGACATTACGGATTGCTTGTTTACAACTTGCCCTTATTGTGTCTTTTGTTCTTGATTCTGCTGTCAGCTGTGTGCCCAGGTATTTGATGGTTTTTGCAAAATTTATTGAAAAATCTATTATTTGTACTTCTTCGGCATTTTCCTTATAATAGAGTCTCTAGTCAACATTTTAGTTTTTTTTTCTTTTAGTTTTAAGTCCAATGATATTAGAAGTTCTTTCAAATTGTTTATTATGTCGCTATAGGCTGCGGTGGTGTGCTAGCATATAATGATGTCGTCTGCGTAGTATAGAATTGTGGGGAGTTTAATTTCTAGGCCTTGGTCTAATCTTACTTTGCTGAGCAGCTGCTCGAGAGTTCTTAAAACATCGTCCAGCAAAATGGTGAAGAGTCTAGATGAAAGTGGGCATCCCTGCTTGACTCCGTTTCCTTTGATGACACATTCATAAAAATTATACACTACATTTTCCACGCTATCAAACCACTTATAAAACACCTCTGACCACTCTTCTTTATACACTTTACTTTTGAAAGTATATGCAGTCAGTACGTGTTCCTTGCTCTCAAATCTTTTCTTATTATTTTTTTTTTGTAATGTGAAAATTTTAAGTTGCTAACTCAAGGGAATGTGATGGGTAAGGTAGGATAGACGTATTTTTTAGATAGATACAACCCGCAAATTATCCCTTTCAAGGCCACGCCCGCACATGTGTCGCGACGACGACCGTTTCCTACCGAGCGCCCGGGTTGTGCGCTATTGTTCATTCGAAACTTCATATTTGCTTGACAGCATTGATGAGTATTATCATTTCCCTCCGCCGCCAACTGCTTCATCGCCAAGTTAGCGACAACATACATGAAGTTCGTCCGTTTCGTTTTATTAGTTTGGGAGTTATTAAACCGAAAAATTCTAATATTGACTGTTATTGCACGTCACTTGGACACGAGTAGAAGATCGATTTCTGACAGGTTATGCCCCTTTGACGATGATCATGAATAGAATTGGATCCCAAAAACTGTTTTAAAAAATTATGAAATACTTTTTATGACTAATCCAGTAATATATTACGTATTAGACAATATTTGGCCAGTACATTATCATCATCATCATCATCATCATCATCAGCCCGTGTCTCTCCACTGCAGGATATAGGCCTCTCCCAAGGCTCGCCACCACACACGGTCCTCCGCCTTTCGCATCCAACTACCCCCGGTATGGCGCTTCAGGTCATCTGTCCACCTGGCCGGGGGGCGTCCAACGCTTCGCTTTCCGGTACGTGGCCTCCATTCGATAACTCGTCTACCCCATCGGTTATCCGTTCTACGGCAAATATGACCGGCCCATTGCCACTTCAGCCTGCTGATCGCTTCGGCTATGTCGACAACTTTAGTTCTTTGACGGATTTCAGTGTTTCTGATTTTATCCATCAAAGAAACACCGAGCATAGCCCGCTCCATAGCACGCTGAGCGACTTTGAATTTATGGATCAGTACATTATATGTTATTTTAAATAAACTAAATAATAAAATCTATAACTTTTTAAATAATTTAATTCCTTACTGCCCAAGAAACTTTTGCAATAAATTAGTTATTTACATATGTGTATATTAACCTATTACCAATAGTACACTAAATTAAGTACCTATACTGTAATTTGTATGCTTTATTTCACTATGTGTTAATATAAATTAGATTGGTTATGCTTATAAATGTACCAGCATCTCTGATGTTTTTTTTTAATATATTAACATTATTTATAAATGGCTAAGGTGTTAACTGCCTACCTATATATCTAAGTAATTTCCTTTCAGACTCATAAAAAACTAATCTCTTAAGATAGGGGTCTGTAGCCAACAAAACCTTTTGAACCAAATTCGTCTCTCTTACTAATAGTGATCGCAGCTGTTATAAATAGATGTAACCGTGCCAAATTTGTTTTACAATAGGAATAGTGTTAGAGTGGGCTTTGACATGCAGACAGACGAACGGACATGGTGAAATAATAATTGTTCCTTGTCGTGCTACGGAAACCCCAAAAACTAATCAGATGAAGATCAGGCTATCAGGACTTCAATTAAAATTTAATATATTACGAGTATATAGTAAATCGTGTCGTGATAGCCCAGAGCACAGTGAACCTGTCTTAAATTTATAAAGCCCCACAGGGCCATGGTTCAAATCCGGGCGTGTACCAATGAGTTTTTCTGACTTAAGTACAGAATATCACTGACACCGTGCTTCGGAGGGCACGTTAAGCAGTCGGTCCCGGACGCTGTCAATAGATGGCGGTCGTTACAGTTCCCAACCCGCAGTGGAGCAGCGTGGTGGACTTAAGCTCCAAGCCCCCCTCCTCACCCTGGGGGAGGCCTAAGCCCCTGCAGTGGGGTAAAAATGGGCTGATGATGATGATATAGTAAATTGTAACTTTTACACAGCTGCAATACAGTGACTTTATTATTAAAATTGCAATATCACTGTAAAATTACAAGGAATTACTTATACTAAATATTTATTTAAAATATCACTCTGGTACTATACAAATGATACATACCGGGAGCTTTTTTATTTTCTCAATTTTGGGACAAAGTAAGTAACAGGTATTTTGTTAACGTCGTATAACATCACATCTCTTTTTTACAATAAATAAATAAAATTCAAAAATAAATAAACTTCATTTCAAATTTCATTTGATTACAGTTTAAAAAGTAAACATTTTTCATCTCTTATGTAGAAATTCCTCACTAATCAAAACTTGAAATATATAAATAAATAATTAACATAATAATATATAAATTGATAAACGGATTCAATATTAAACACAAAAAAAATATTTGAAAGCGACAGAAATTATCGGGATGTCCACATTTCGTTTTGTTTATTTGTTTGTTTATCGAATTTAAAACATCAGAGATGTGAACGTTATAGTTGCCTACAGATAATAAATTTCTAAATTAATTATTTACAGAAATAGCTCCAGTACATCACCAAATGTCACCGATTCGTACTCTCAAAAAAAGTGAATCACCGACACAGGGCCGCGAGAAACGCGTCGACAAAACGCCCACAACACCGGCCAATCTGACACCAATCGACGAAACCAAAGCTTTAGATCTCACGCAGGCTGTGAATGGAGTAAATAGCAACCAACTTACACCAGAAAATCCGGTGAATCAGAAAGAAGACCTAAAAGTCGTGAAAAAGTCGATCGAGGCGACCCAAGTAGCACCTGGCATAGTCGACACGACTCTGGTGAACGATGCAGGCTCAGGTGCGGGGCTCACGGCGGCCGAGGTGTTGGATCGGGCACGCACTCGTTTCGATAAATTCTGGGGCAAGAAAGAGGAAAACGACAACGTCTAGTAAGAATATCTATGCAAAGCTTGATCGATTGTAAATTGTGACTTATTTATTGATTTATTCTTCATCAATATGTTAAAAGCTGGAATAAGTAGAAATTGTAGTTACTGCCTATTATTACTCAACTAGCATACAAACTGTAGAAACTTTTAAGTTCAGTACAATGGTGGTACACAAGTTGAATAACTCTACAGTTCGCCTCAAACTTTATGGCGGATCGGAATACAACGCTTTAGGCGTGCTTGCGCAGGTACAGTCATATACCCCTCGTTTTACTACGTCCCGCTACACCTAAAACTGGTTTCTGCGACGCGACTTGTGCCTATGTTCACATCCGCCATAAAATGTGATTGGAACTATACGAAGGGACGATAGAGTTTGGTATAAGTGAACTTTCTTTTTTAGATAATTTATAAATATCAGAATTTAAAACAAAAACGAAAAATATTGACACAATTAAATGAAGGGCACATGTTCAGCACTTCATATTTTTCACCAACTTAATAGTTATGCACCGTGTCCGGCTGAACGTAGCCTAAACTTATAGAGTGAGGAGAGCTTACCGAATTAAACAAAAAGTTTCAAGTGAGCATTTGGCGCAAACAGATGGTTACCATTGAGAAAAATAATTGATAGGAAAGTTTATTACAGCAGAAATACCATTTCATATCAACAACTTGAACACTAGTTTCCAGGAATATAAGGGTCGGTTTGTAAGCAAAACGGTTGACGATGACCCCTCGTAAATATCTTAGCAGCAGTCATTTTGGCTCACGTTCTAGTCATAATAAAATTCTAATAGATATTGTGTACTGTAGCCACAGACAAGTCAACCTTATAGACCACGCTTTGACAGGGAGTAGCATTCGCCAAGGCTATGTAGTGACACTACATAACTATGTCACTAGTGAGCCGTCAGTTGTAAGCAGGTAGGAAGCCATTAAATTGTCAATTTTGAACGAGCCAATGAAAACTAGCCGACCTCTCCCCGCACCCCGCCACTTTTTGGCGATTTCGTTTTCGTACTGACGTTTATTAAAGCGTGGGCTATAGGTTGACTGGTCTGTGACTGTAGCTAATTCACATTCATAAAATTACGAAATCTGTGGTAAAAACTGACAAAGAAAAAAAAATTTAAGTATTAAATTGAGACCATAATCTTTTTAAATATACCATTATTATCAATATATATTTACAATTATATATTTCCTGTCTATTATTATTATATTTAATAATATATTTACATTTTTTTAATAACGCCTGTCTGTTTTTAATATCATCTCTATACGGCGGCGGTTGGTTTTTGATGCAATGGAAATTGGCACATTTATTTACGTCGAACTAGGTAGATAACCGTTGTTGACCTAAATCGTTGTGCTATATGCTAGAATGATATGCGTCGTTATTTACTGGAATATATCAGCTGCATAACAATACATTTCCTAATTGAAAGTGTAACGTTTGTTGAGGCAACTCGTAATATCATTCCTTTTATTCATTAGAATCAAACTACTAATTTATATTATGAATAAAAAATTGAATTAATACTATATTTGCATATTGTTACATTAATAGATATGTCACAATAAACATTCGATATAGTTATCGGTATTAAATTCCTTAGATTTAATGCATCATTGAAAAGTAAGACAAATGCTTCGCTTTAAAATAAAATGACTGTATAACTTTAATACTTATTGCAAATCGATCAAAATCAAAGATGTGGTTGTTGCCATGGTAATGGTGGTAGGGTAACAGTGGTGACTGTACCTCTATGATTTGTCCTAACTGTCTATGAGATAGAAGGAACGAGGGGTGCATAAATTGTGATGGTATCTGATTGTAGGTTAGGATGTTAGCCAATTTTAATCTCGATTTCGTTTATTTATACTGCGACCTAGAGAATGGAGAAATGACGTTTGTATTGTTAGCTTTCTACTGTACATACATTTAAAATCATAGATCAGTCCTGCTATTGAGTCAAGTTCGTTAACACATAGTAAGAATTGTTTTTGATGAGCAAAATGTATTAAAAGGACGTATCTAAAGATTTAAATGTATGAAGTTATGAATATTTTTTAAACTACTCCATTTAAATTCACGCTAAAACAATTAACCGCCTAATTTACTAGCTGGTAGACTCAATTATTATTATTATAAATTGATATAAAACGAACGTATTAATCAATAAGAAAGGCAAATAAATATTATGCCATTACTTAATTATCAATAGCAATGGGCATTGTTAAAAATTTTCCGAAATATTAAATTTTATTTATAGAAGTAAGTGTCCTGATTCAACAGAAAAAAATATGAAATTAATTGTAGGCGTAATAACAGAGATATAAAAATGAAATGTGTGATCTTAATGTTACGTCACCACTACATGTAGCGGTTGACGGCCATAAGAACAAGTGTAATACGTAGAACATCGTAGTAGAGATATCATCGGCTGTCAATAATTAAAAATAAACTCTTACTTGGAAATCCACACATAAAATTATAAAAAAATACTGAAATACTCCAGAGTGTCTGTATTGTCATAAAAAAACATTCAAAAGAAATGTAAAATTTTTGGTCAATGCCCATTCAAGTGTTAAAGTTTTTTCATGCCGTCCATAATTATTTTTTTTTTATTTTCATTTTAAACTTACTCGAAATGTCCAATAATGATATGATCTTATAAACTCATATTTATAAACAATAGCTTAGAAGTTTGTGTCTGCGTTTGCCTTTCAAAATTTGCCTTTTAATTATAATTTTTGACATTTGATTGAATAGCGAAGAAATTGTAAAATTAATAGTTAAAACTCTTGTAAGTTTGGTGTAACTGTTCCTTGCGTAGTTCTTTACAAGAAATTCTTGTTTGTCGTGCTCTTATATTAATAAATTACTTGTGTGTCGCTATAGAAATCAGAAGAAAAAACAAAACAAATACAGGAGTTGACTATTTTTTTTTTTTAATTATTATTTGTTAAAGAGTTTTTTTAGATATTTAATAATAGTGACATTATATAAAAATTTACAGATTTCGCGCTTCTCGCAACTATCGGAGAACACGGAAAATTAACATCAAAAATAAGAACTTATTTGTGACACACACACATTTGAGCACATTTTTGTCAAACAATTTTAATAGATTTTTCAAAAATAGTTATGAACCATTTTCTAAAAATTTGGTAGGTACCACATGATGTTTCGCGAGCTTCTACTGTTGTCTACTTTTACAACTTTCTGAAATATAACCGAATCTCACTATCCGGGTTAACTGATCTAATAATCATTCAATGAAAAGGACACCTGCCCGCCTAGTCCACGGTTTTAGAGCGATTCCATAATTTCTTTTTTCGAACGGTAGACTAGTTATTAAATGGGAGAATAATCAACTTTTTCTCTGAAAAATAGGGAAATTTGGTCTTTTTTCACTATTTTCGATTTTCCGAAAAAGTTACAAATCGATTTTAGAAAATTTGATATCATACAATGCCCTACAAGCCCTTACATCTTTTGACAGCACAGCCTTTTGTCTACCATCATAAATGGAAGTATAGCCGAATTACGTTCCCCACGAAAACGATCTGATAAACATTTTTAATGTTAAAAATAAATAATATAACAAAGTTATGAATGTTTAAGATATCCTGTTAGACAGAGAAAGAGATACTGCACAGTGCGACGGCAACCCATTTACAATAACTTTAAACTTTTTTCAAGAAAGACATAGAGATCGAATTTAATAGCTTATAATTGATATACTATTGAATGGAATATACTTTTGTTTATAAATTTTGCTATAGTTTAACGTCTCTTTTTACATTTGCTAATAAAAATATTATTTTCTAAATTAGTCAACTATCGTATTATGAAACAATAACACACAAAGATACAACACTATTCAATCTTACAATTAATTAGTTAATCAACAATTAATCAAAAGTGAGACCACGTATATAATAGGGTGTTCATCACTACAATTTGTCTGTTTTGTACTTACTACTGTAGTATTGTCGTGTAGGCGCTGCATTTTATGTGTGGGGCGCCATTTCAGAGATAGATTATAGGCCAGGGGAATTTTTACTTTTGTTTGTGCGTAGTATTAAACTTTATTTTGTTCATATTTTTGTTGAGTATCATTCCTTTTCGAAAAGATCAAATCTAGCTAATAGATCGAAGCTGAGTTAACGCCAACACATGTCTTATTGCTCAGAATCATAATGATATAGGTCAATAAGACAGCGACTGCTGACTTGATCGTTTTCACAGTCACTGCCTCGCCGGTGTCGGCTCGGACGTGGTAATGTATAGCCATAAATTGTCGGTATTTCGATAGAAATAAACTATGATTCTTTTTAAATTATATCTTTTTAATACTATTTCTGTTTCAATATTGACCGGCATTAAGACAACATTTCGTAACCAAAACCAGCAAAATACTTTGCCTACGGATTAAAAGTGAAATGCCAATATAGTTGGACTACTACGTAGGTACCTACGTTAGACGGTAAGGTCACTTTATGTTGTATAAGTCCAAGAAAGATGCTTAATTTTGTAATAGCTACCTACTATAATAGCGTTTGTTGTTTTTACAATTTTAATTAATGTTGATAATTTTAATAGTTTAGATACACAACTGTGAGTGTAATTTTATATAAAAGATGATGTATAATTGAGATTTGTTCTGCTGGTCAACTTTCCTAACATTTACTAAAATTTCAAACATATTACCTATAAGCCCAAAGTTTTGTAAAACAAAATTTATTTCTTAATGAAAAATTAATTAATTTTATGTCTTAAATTTTAGTTTGTCAAATATACCTATGTGTTATTTAAAAACAAAATTACTCATTGTCATTTTCTGTAGTTTACCTTGGAATAATTATATGATATATTCAGAATTATCTCAAAAATAATTTCTTAAAGGTTATATATAACACTTAGGTTGAAAACATATTTTAGCTTTAAATATGTTGTATCCAAAATTATAAATATGTCATTTTATACAATGTATACATCTCAAAAATCCAAAATTCTACGCGCAAATAACTGATTTTGTTTTTCAAATTATTTATGGCTAAACGGTGATCATAAATTATCAGTTTTGTATCCGTTTTGCTACCGATTTGATGTTATTTTCAATTGTTGAACCCTAATGGACACTAAAATAAAATGTCAAACATATTTTTGTTTCATTTCTAAAAGTGAGTTAAGCCTTTTCATCATGATCCCAATGGAATGTTATTATGTCTGTGTAAATCTATATTCCAACCCTAATTTATACGTTACACCGGTGATGTCGCTGCTATATCGTGGCGTCTTTCCTCCCGCGCCGCTCATCCCCCCTCACGCGCCGTTCGCCTCTTGTCTCTCGGCGTTCTCACGAAGTCACCGTGCTAACGAAATCATCGTGTTCAACGAGTTTGCAATAAGGTATTCAATAGTGCACCTAAGTTCATAAAAGTGCATAAAATCAACTATAAAGTGGTGTACAATAGTTCCAGTATTCAGATTATTACCGTGTACAGTGTGACCCCAAATACAATAACTTCAGTTTGCGAACAACAACGAGTCATCCGCCATATTTGTGTGAACATTTCAACTCAAGAAAAGCAATCGAAATGGAGCAGTTCTACTTCAAAGGTGGTTTTGGAGTCGCCACCCTTAGCCAACCGAATCAGGTTGAGCTTCATATACACGCAACCTCACCCAACGTGATCCAGTACGAGTTACGTGCGGATACACTCATCCTTCATATTATATTTACGAAATATAATTATTCAACTTAAACGGAAGGGAAATTCACCCCTATTTTCAACTACACTAACGGAGCGCCGTAGAACACCTTGGTCCGGTGGGCATCCATTTCTCTTAGCGGATGCTAAAATATTGAATCTGTCATTATATACACTCTAAATAGTAGTTGAGTGTTGAATTTTGCGGCGGTATTTGGGTTGGCATTAGTTAATGGCAGTAAACGCCGCAAATTTATAGTATGCTTATGGTGTAGCTTGGGATAATTGGATAATATTAATATAATTATTTTAGATCGGAGACGCGTTAAATAAGAAAAAAATAAAATAAAATAGAAAAAAAATTGAATTTCGCGCCAATTATTCTGTGGTGTTCGGAGAGTGTTACCATTTTACGACGACCGCTTAGCCTAGTGGGCAGCGACCCTGCCTGCGAAGCTGGAGGTCCCGGGTTCGAATCCCAGGTCGGGTCAGTATTTATATGATGAATATTAATACTGGCACCGGGTCTTGGTTGTTATATGTATGTGGTGTCTTCGTGTAGTGGTATTTTAATAACAACATTAAAATACCATACACTTTCGAATTCTTATATGCTAAAAATAATAAATAATAGGTACACGGGTCGCACTTGATCGGACAAGTTTTAACGAATTTTTACTAACACATAAATCCGGAGAGTAACTAGTATTAACCTTAGCCAATTAGTCCATTAGATTCAAAATTGCGTACAACTGAGCTTTTTAGCTGGCCAGCGGTCCTACTTAATATCTACGTGTACCGTTAGGATCCCAGCTCGTGATTGGCCGAGGCGTTCGCGAACAAAATTCATTACCATAAAAGGCAATCCGCGTTCGAAGGCAGGTGTCCTATGCTCCGAGGAGTGGGGGCAACAATGACGCAACAGAGGATACACTCGGCGGTCGGCACCATAAAGATACGGTCGTCGACACAGAATTAATTAAATTTAGTATTTGAAAAGCACCCTGGACCGTGCCCATTGTCTTGTAAACTAGCTTATTATGTAAAAAATAAAGTGTGCAATCTGGTGCAAAGTCAGTTGTGTGTTAAAGTGATTTACCTAGGCATTCCAAGAACAGCCTAGATCCTCGCCGGTGCTGGTTATGTATCGGTACCAAACAGTACCATGTTTGCTGCCAACTGCCGACGTCTGTTATACAGTCCTGATTGTAACCTGGGAATCAGGACGCCCTCCAGCCACTTAGACACGGTGTCTATGTACCGTTATCAGTCGCTTGCAAAGAACCGAACACTATATCTCGAAACTGGAATTATACATGGCTAATAAACCAGAAGGAAAAGGCCTGATTATACCTAAATAAGAGTTGGTACCAACGCAGTCACTTGGGGTAACTTGTAAGCATTTACTGTTATAGTTATAATTTAGAATACCGTTTTAATTTACTAATTTCGTATTTCTATAAGCTTATCTCTTGAAAGCTCTTGAGACTCATTTGTTTTGAATTAGTAATATAATTTGTCTGGTATATTTCAAATCTATACTTGAACTTAGAGTCTAACTTGATTTGATAAATTTAATGTTAAAATACTAAAACTAGAGTCAACAAATAATAATCGTTTTTAAAATAAAATTATACCTATTTCATAATTTTTGTAATTGAGGTTTTCATTATAATATATTATTTCTCTCTGTATAGCTGTATTTTTATTGACTCATCTGAAGGTTACTTCCGGGATTTAAGCTTGATGTTAACGACTTAGGTATTGAGCTCAAATGAACCCACGAATACCCTGAGATATTTGTTTAGCTAATTTGAAACTAAGTCGTTACAATAGCATCCACTTTGGGGCGCTGACTAGCCGCGGCTTTAACGATCTAGTAAGTATTAAACTGTTTAGAACTTAAAGTAAAATAGAATCGAACCTGAACCCTGAAGATCAGTCTTAGAACCTTACATCTCGTAACATTCAGTTGTGTAACCGTTACAACGTTATATTACGTAACTTTCAATTTTCAAACTGTTACAATGGCGCTCACGTGTGTTAGTTTTGTTTTGATATAATAGTATTTTATATTTTAGTTTCGGAATAAACCTACAGATGGTCAAATTTTTTTTTGTATGTAATACTAATTTAAAACTGCATAAATATTTGTGTAAATTTTCAGTAAATCTCTCAAGGTAGGTGGTTCCTGCCAGTTTTGTTATTTGTTATTTTATTCTATGTGTTTGGTTTATGTGTATATAACGTGTTTTAAATTCACAAGTTTCGGTTTTGAAATAATTAATTTTTATGATAAATTTTTCTCCGCAAAACTCTTAGTCTGGTGTAATTTTGCTAATTTATTTTTTTAAGCCAGGTATTTGCTGACATTTGAAACCGTAATTTGATACATTTTATTACTTGTATTTTCTAGAGTGTACCTAGTGTTAAATTTTTGTGAGTCCAGGGCGCTTGAAACTTGATAATTACTGGAATATTATAACTCGCGGGTCGTTTTTTTTTCCCGTTCGTTCGTTTATTCGTTCGCTACTTGAAGCTTACCGTAAAATATAGGTCAAGCGTGTTTATTTTTCTTGTTCAATAATTTGAAAATAATTTTATTTCATTGCATCGCTGTTGAGGTCTCGTTCGCATTTATATTAATAGTACATTTATATTATTAATTTATACTAATGCCGCGCCCACATTTGGAAAATAATTTGAGTACAGTTAGCACACTGGTTATTTTTATCAAACTAGTTTGGAGCCTAGATCAGGCACTAGAAAATATTCTCGTATACTAGGCAAATTAAACTTAAAATTAATATTTTTTTTTGTGTGCACACTTGTGAAATATTCGAGTGCATATTGCACACCAGATTCTTGAACTTGTTACTAGATTTTGGAAAGTATTTTGGGTGCGATCGTGCACACTTGGTGTTTAGGCACACTAGAAAAACTTGGTGCTCATAAGCACACTAGATCCTTGAACTTGTTTTGGTGCCGTCGGTGCACGCTTATAACTTGAGCGCTCGTGAGCGCACTAGATCTTTGAGACTATTGTGGTGCTAGAAAGCACATTTGCGAATATTTGGATGTTAGCATACATATTTAGTTTTATTTAATAATTCGTAACCACATTAGGACTAGTACACTATACTCGTTAGTGCGTTTTGTTAGAAAATATTAACTTTATAATTTTTCTTTAGTTACATTCGTATTAGGTACGTAAATATTTAGTTTAGGTATTGACTTTATAAATTAGATACTCGGAATTTTGTTTTCCTCTTTCGTTTTCGTAATTACATTTTCCAATTAAGTTAAATTAGAATAATTAATTAGTTTGATTTTAGATACTGTTATAAATAAAAAAAAAGTCTAGTTAGTTATTTAGTTACTTGACAATTCGCTAATAATTTGGAATATTTTTTTTTATTTACGATAATTATTCGGGTTACACAAATCGTGTTAATAATACTTGTTGCTCTCTAAGATTTTAGTCCAGTATTGGAGTCAAATTAAATTTATTTCAATAAAATTAAAATTTTAAAAACTTTAGATCAAAGTCGCGATAACTTAGTATTATTATTAATTTTTTTTTCTTTCCTTTTTTTACGGGAATTGCACCCTTTGACAAAATGGCTTTAAGCAACTTGCCACATTTGATGACACCTAGCGATTTCGACATTGTCTTAAGTTCGAATAGTGATGTTTGCGGGCTCGAAAAGTCTACTCGGAGCAAAACAGCAACCGATTTAGAAACCTCTTTCTCGACCGGAGAACAATTGCTTGCTGACCCGCGATGGCTTTTAGACCCGAATTTCTGGAAAATAAAATTTGATGGTAGTTCAGATATTTTTGAATTTTTAGAAAAACTTGAAGACATTAAAACTGCTCGCGGGGTTTCAGATGATTTGCTTTTTAAAAATGCAGCTTGCCTTTTCGATGGTTTCGCCTTAAAGTGGTTCCGCACAATTAAAAGGGACGTTTCAAACTGGAAAGAACTGTTAGTCTGTTTACATAAACAATTTGATGATAGAATAACACCTTTCGAAAAAGAATCAAAACTTCGTAACCGGAAACAACTTGTAGATGAATCAATTTCGCAGTATATTATTGACATGAAGTACATAGCTCGCAATATCCCTAACCTGTCTCAGGAAACTTTGTTCGAAATTATTAAAAATAATATGTTACCTAAATTTTCCCTAGTCTTAATGTTTGACTCTATTCAAAATCTAGACCAATTGGAAAAAATGTGCAAAAGTATTGAAAAATATCACAACCCTAGTAATTTAAAAATAGTCGAATCAAAGAGCAAACAGGTGGCGGTAGCTAACGTTAACCAAGTCAATGACACCTGTTTAAAATGTAAAAAAATAGGTCACCGTTATAAATCTTGCCCGAATGTTAAGGTGCCGGTTTGTTTTAAGTGTGGAACCTTAAACCAAATCACCAACTCGTGCAGAAGTTGTTCTGATAGCACGGCCAATTTAGGGCCAAAAACCTATCAAACTCGTAATGTTGTTAGAAATAATTCGTCTGGTCAGCGTTCTTTTGTTAATTTTAGGCCGATAGGCACACCTAGACAAAACCTTAGGGCTATTGAGTACCCTACCTCTAACTTAGAAGAACAAAATCTGCCGAGTTCGTCAACCTCCAATAACGTTATACGTGGAGGTAATGTACCTCAAACCCGTTATCCTTCTAAGGAAAATTCACAAAAGGTAAATAATGGTGAACCTTCAATGTCCTCTAAAAATAAAAACCATATCAATCAAAAAAACGGGCTAACGTACCGGCGTTAGCAAAGTTCGATCCTTTGGATTGGGAAAATTGGCTAAGTTTTATTAAAAACTTTAGTAATACTAACTTAGCGCCGGTACGTCTCGACAATTATGATAAAAGACCTTTTATTGATTTTTTTGTAAATAATAAAAAATACAGCGCTCTCTTAGACTCGGGGGCGCAAATTAACGTAATTGGTAACAATGCTCATCTTGAATTTTTAAAATCTGGTTTCCAAATGATAGATACAATGGGGTCCTCAGCGTCAACTGCTGATGGGGCTTCCCAGAATATTCTTGGTATTTTGAGACTACCTATCTATGTCGACAATAACAAATTTGTAACTGAATTTAGGGTAATCCCAAATATTAAACACAATTTTATTCTCGGAATAGACTTTTGGAACAAAGCTGGATTTTCAAACTTAATTAGTAATAAAATTAGTCAACCTAGTAACTCAGATACAGAAAATGTCTCAATTTTAAGTAATAACAAATCAAGATTTTTAAGCTTAAATCAGATCACTTTAATTTTAAATTATGCCAACAAAATTACAAAGCAAATTAGTACCTTATCTAGTGACAAAGATAGTTGTCAGTATAAAGAATTAGACGATAAAATCACTAAACTCTTAGTCGAATTAGATTGTATAAGCGTAGACGGCGATCCGATTATCAAATCGGCCCGTAAACATGCAGTCGATAAAATTTTAGAAATTGCTGGACACCTCGAAAAGGCAAACCACATAGTAGAACCTATAGAGAATTCGTACTTGTTATCTAACTGCGAAAACGAATCACTTCTCGAAGAGCTCTCGGACCCGGAAAGGGAACAGCTACTTAAAACAATCAAAAATTTTGAAAATATATCTACAGAGAAGCGTGGTTTAGGCCGTACAGATTTGGTAACTTACACTATTGAAACTACTGGTCCTCCCATAAAACAATACCCTTATAGGGTTTCCCCCGAAAAACAAAAAATTATCAATGAAGAGATTGATAAACTACTCCGTGACGGTATCATTGAGCCTTCTAACTCAGATTGGGCCAATCCGGTTGTCGTGGTTACCAAGTCCGATGGTTCGCCGCGCCTTTGTATAGATAGTCGTAAACTTAATAAAGTCACTAAAAAAGTGAGTTATCCTCTTCCTAGAATTGATGTTATCCTGGACTCTTTGAATAAGGCAAAATATATTAGCTCAATTGATTTTTCAAAAAGTTTTTACCAAATACCCTTAGACGAAGCGTCAAAGGAGAAAACAGCAATAGCAATTCAAGGTCGTGGCCTCTTTCAGTTTCGCAACTTACCTTTTGGTCTTTCTAACGCGGCGCAATGCATGCAAAAACTGGTAGACACAATGTTTGGAGTAGAATTCGAGGGTCGCATTTTCTGTTACATTGACGACATTATTATTGTCAGCTCAACTTTTGAAGAGCACATTGACCTCCTTAATAAAGTCTTTAGAAAACTAAAAGAAGCTAATCTAACGGTAAATTTTAAGAAATGTAAATTTTGTAGAAAAACATTAAAATTTTTGGGTTACGTAGTTAACGAAAATGGTTTACACACCGATCCTAGCAAAGTAGAGGCAGTTGCCAATTTTCCCACCCCTAAATGCGTTAAAGAGGTCCGTAGATTTCTTGGAATGGCCTCATATTATAGACGCTTTATCAATAATTTTTCATCCATTGCTGCTCCACTTTCAAAATTGACTAGTTCAAAAATAACACCTAGTAAATTTTCCTGGCCAGCTGAAGCCGAGGAAGCTTTTAACAAATTAAAGAACACCTTAATTTCAGCCCCGGTTCTATTAGTGCCGGACTATACTAAGCCTTTTAGCATTCATTGTGATGCCAGTGCGGTAGGCATTGGGGCCGCTTTAGTTCAAACAGACGACGACGGTGAGGAACACCCCGTCGCGTACTTTTCACGTACTTTGACTAAAACAGAACAAAATTACGGTACCACGGAAAGGGAGTTACTTGCAGTAGTCCAAGCGGTAAATCATTTCAGGCACTACATAGAAGGCCTTCATTTCACAGTGGTCACTGATCACGCCAGTTTGGTTTGGCTTACGAAATTAGAAAATCCGTCTGGAAAATTAGCTCGATGGAGTACTATTTTAAGCCAATTTGATTTTGATATCGTCCACAAAAAAGGCAGGTTTCACACCATTCCGGACACGCTGTCGAGAATTGAAGAAATCACTAATGTAAATTCCACTTCAATAGGCAAAACTAATGATACTTGGTACAATAAAATCTTTAATGGTGTTTTGAGAACCCCGGGAAAATATAAAAATTTCATGATCAAAGAGGATAAATTATTTCGTTATAGTAAACCCAAATTTTCGCTCCTAGAAAAATACGCTTGGAAATTAGTAATACCTTCTGAACTTAGACAAAAATTAGTTTTGGATACACACTCGGGTGCAAATTCAGCACACCTAGGATCTTTTAAAATTTTCAAAAAATTACAACTTTTATACTATTGGCCTAATATGCTAAAAACTATTAAAACTTTCTTGAATAGTTGCGACACTTGTAAAGCATTTAAATCTAGCAATACCCCACCTCATGGGAAAATAATTACACAAAACAAAGTCTCAGAACCTATGACGTGTTTGAGCATGGATTTAGTAGGCCCACTGCCCAGAAGTTATTCGGGGCATACCTTCCTTCTAACAGTAGTTGATAATTTCACTAAATTTACTTGGCTGTGTCCGTTAAAACAAGCAACCACAAAACCGATGATTAAATTTATTGAAAACGAAATATTTTTGAAATACGGAGTGCCTCACACTATAATGTGCGACAACGGCTCTCAATTTACTAGTAAGGAGTTTAGCGAATTATTAAAAAAATATAATGTACCTAAAATTTTTAAAAATTGTCTCTACCACCCACAAAGCAATGTGATAGAAAGGTACAACCATACCATTGAGACGGCTATTGCTTCTTTAGTCGGGCCCGATCAACGAAATTGGACCAAAAACTTAATTAACATTCAAACGGCCTTGAACAGCCACGTGAACCTAGCTCATGGCTATACACCCTATTTCCTTATGCATGGACGCGAATTGATCCTTGACGGGTCGTTTCATAAACTTGATTTTGATAATCCGTCCGACTTACAAATTTCTAATAGGGAAAATTTTGTCACAAAACTTAAAGAAGTAAGCTCAGCTTTCAACGAAGTGCAAGAGGCACTTACAAAAGCTTATAGGAAAAATGCGGAACATTATAATCTTAGAAGAAAATCAGTGTATTTTAATCCAGGTGATGTAGTGTGGCGAAAAGCCCATTACCTGTCTAAAAAAATAGATTTTTTCTCACGTAAGCTAGCACCACGGTTTGTCAAATCCAAGGTCATTAAAAAAATTTCGGACAATTCGTATCTTCTAGAAGACATAGAAGACAAGAAAACTGGTACCTATCATGTAGTGGACATTATTAAAACGTCCTGCTAGCAATATAATTCTAACCCCGTGGCGGGTCGGGGTCTAGAATAATCCGTCCACCGAGTTTTCCAGGTGATCCGTAAGAGGCGGATAAAGGAAATTTGTATATAATTTGTATATAACTGGGTTATAAACTTTTAGTATTCTAAAATAATAGCATAGTTTAACTTCTTTCATAAAATTTTTGTGTAATTTTTTTTCTAATTCTATGTCCCAAACCTTACTTGGTTATATACATATACATGCACGTACACGGCCAAATACATACACGCACTACACCTTGATTAACTTTTGTCTTTCGTATTAACTCACCCCTAACGATTTAACACTTGGAATGTTAGTGCGACAGTATGTCTGAAGCGCGAAAGGTCACAATTCTCAACATACACATACACTTGTTCTTTGAATTATTTTGTTGTTTTGGGTTAGGTATACCCACTAGTAGAGTTTGGAACTAGTACGTTCTTTATAGCTCTCTTCGATGGTTAAATCTTATCGTAAACAAACATTTAATTTTAAGAATTTATAATTAATTATCTCTTTTAACTAGAATAATATTTACTGTTTTTTTTTAACAGCTATTAGTCTGACATAGGATTATAAATTAAGTAGTTATAAAGTTATCTTGGCGTGTATCCCGTTTTACACATTGCGGGCATCACGAGTTTAGAAACCTTCAGAGCGCAATGGCGCGCGAAGCCGCAAGCATAATAAATGCATAATATCGCGCGGTTCCTTTACAGTGCGTTAGTTCGGCCAAATGGGCCTATAACTTCGTAGGTAGGATAGACGTCATTCAATTAGCCGTGGTACCTTTTTTTTTCGTAACGGGTACAGGGCGCCTAGTCCTAAATAAACTATAAATATTACATCTCAAAGCCGAGTGTAATATGCTTAAAACTTGTAAAAAATTGTAATTTGATATTACATCTCAAAGCCGAGTGTAATATGCATAAAACTTATAAATAATTGTAATTTGATATTACATCTCAAAGTCGAGTGTAAATCACATTTCTTGTATATAAACTTTAAATTGCCACTACATCTCTACAATCGAGTGTAGCTTGTGATATCTTGTAAACAAATTTTAACAACATAAATAGTAATAAAAATAATGGTAGGTAATGCACCTCTCCAATACGAGTGCGTCACGCATTTAGGTTTAGTCCAAACCAAATAATTTGTATCTCTACGAAAGAGTACAAATAAAAGTTAGTATACTGTAAATAAATCTTTAGGTTTAGAAACATTTAACATAATTTAGTAACTCTTCACAACGAGTACTAATAAAAAATTAGTATAACATAGTAGGTAATTTTTTTTTAATATAATTAAAGTTTTATATTTTTTTAAATTTTGCTCTCCTTTTTTTTTCTAACTTACTCTAGTATTTAAAAATTATATAGATAAGTTTGAATAATTAGGTTTATCAAACCTTTGGTTTTTGTGTGCGTATCACACACTCGTTTAGCAATTTTATTGGTCATATGGCTCAAGTTAAGCATTGATAAACCGGCGCAAGGCCGACGGTTGAATTTTTTTTTGACGTTTAGTTTTCGCAAACGCTGTTGTCGTTTGGTCAAACTATCTCGTTGCCTCGTCATGGATTTAACAGTTAGGGTTATATATACCACATTTTTGTTTTGTTAACCTCTTAAATTAAACTTTCGTAATTCTGCAATAAAGTCGCCTTTGTATAACAAATCGGCGCAAAATTTTAACAATATGTACGTTTTAGCTTGGTACTACTTAGTGAGGATTTCGGGTCTTTATCAAACAACTTCTTGAGGATAAGTTTAGTTCTTAAACTGTTGGTCATCTGGCTTCAGATATTTTTTTTCTTTTTCGTAATTTTCTTTTTTTGTTATTTTGCAAAGGGTGTATTGTAGTGGTATTTTAATAACAACATTAAAATACCATACACTTTCGAATTCTTATATGCTAAAAATAATAAATAATAGGTACACGGGTCGCACTTGATCGGACAAGTTTTAACGAATTTTTACTAACACATAAATCCGGAGAGTAACTAGTATTAACCTTAGCCAATTAGTCCATTAGATTCAAAATTGCGTACAACTGAGCTTTTTAGCTGGCCAGCGGTCCTACTTAATATCTACGTGTACCGTTAGGATCCCAGCTCGTGATTGGCCGAGGCGTTCGCGAACAAAATTCATTACCATAAAAGGCAATCCGCGTTCGAAGGCAGGTGTCCTATGCTCCGAGGAGTGGGGGCAACAATGACGCAACAGAGGATACACTCGGCGGTCGGCACCATAAAGATACGGTCGTCGACACAGAATTAATTAAATTTAGTATTTGAAAAGCACCCTGGACCGTGCCCATTGTCTTGTAAACTAGCTTATTATGTAAAAAATAAAGTGTGCAATCTGGTGCAAAGTCAGTTGTGTGTTAAAGTGATTTACCTAGGCATTCCAAGAACAGCCTAGATCCTCGCCGGTGCTGGTTATGTATCGGTACCAAACAGTACCATGTTTGCTGCCAACTGCCGACGTCTGTTATACAGTCCTGATTGTAACCTGGGAATCAGGACGCCCTCCAGCCACTTAGACACGGTGTCTATGTACCGTTATCAGTCGCTTGCAAAGAACCGAACACTATATCTCGAAACTGGAATTATACATGGCTAATAAACCAGAAGGAAAAGGCCTGATTATACCTAAATAAGAGTTGGTACCAACGCAGTCACTTGGGGTAACTTGTAAGCATTTACTGTTATAGTTATAATTTAGAATACCGTTTTAATTTACTAATTTCGTATTTCTATAAGCTTATCTCTTGAAAGCTCTTGAGACTCATTTGTTTTGAATTAGTAATATAATTTGTCTGGTATATTTCAAATCTATACTTGAACTTAGAGTCTAACTTGATTTGATAAATTTAATGTTAAAATACTAAAACTAGAGTCAACAAATAATAATCGTTTTTAAAATAAAATTATACCTATTTCATAATTTTTGTAATTGAGGTTTTCATTATAATATATTATTTCTCTCTGTATAGCTGTATTTTTATTGACTCATCTGAAGGTTACTTCCGGGATTTAAGCTTGATGTTAACGACTTAGGTATTGAGCTCAAATGAACCCACGAATACCCTGAGATATTTGTTTAGCTAATTTGAAACTAAGTCGTTACAATAGCATCCACTTTGGGGCGCTGACTAGCCGCGGCTTTAACGATCTAGTAAGTATTAAACTGTTTAGAACTTAAAGTAAAATAGAATCGAACCTGAACCCTGAAGATCAGTCTTAGAACCTTACATCTCGTAACATTCAGTTGTGTAACCGTTACAACGTTATATTACGTAACTTTCAATTTTCAAACTGTTACATTCGCTTGGTACCCAAAATACAAGCTAATGCTTAGTTTGGGACCTAGACGTTGTTGTGATTGTGTGTGTTATTATTATTATTATATTATTAAAAACAAAACTATAACACGATTGAGGAAGATTGTATCAATTTCTATTATTTTTCTATAAAGTTCTCTATTAAAATAGTAGAAAGTAAAATGTATTCACCTTTTAATGTTAAAGACATAGTAAGATGAACTAAAATATAAATAATTTTAAATATTTTAATAATCATAATTGATTCTAAATATGGTAAATTCTAATGTCAATAGAAAATTACTTTTTACTATTTGTATTGATCAATTCGTAGTATTGATTGTAGTAGTTGTTGCTTCAAATTTTGGAACATTTACGCCGAGTTTTCTCTGTAATTTTTGAAGTAAGTTTTGTGAACTGAGGTTACGTTAAAATGAAAGCCGGACCATCCACTGGACCATCGCGTCGGCGTAGTATAGATTTCAACTTTGAGGAGGACAGCGATGCGCCTGTATGTGTGAAAACTTGCACGCGCCGTATAGCGTATGTACACCCGAGAAAAGTCTGGCTTTAGTTATCAAGCAAATGCTTTAGTTTTAAGGGTAGACAGTGACTAACTATTTCAGTTGTTTAGTTTTTGAAGGTTGTGTCCAGTACTTCTTAGGTAAGTAACAATATGGGTTTTTACATTTTGGTTATCATTTTACTACACAAAAATATAGGTACCGGTAAACGGAGCTGATCGATATTGGTGGCGACGAGCTGTTAGGTTTTTTTTCAAGGTTTTTTTTAGCTTTTTTTAATCAACCCTCTGACCCGTTATACAAAATTACGAAATATTTTTACCCCCCCCCCCCAATCGAATATACACCCTACCCCTTACCCCCCTTAACACTCCTCTACCCGTTCCTTGTATTGCCATTAACTAATTAATGCCATACCCAGTATTTTAACCCTCTACCACCGGCAACTATTCAAAGTCAATACAAATTGCGGTTACAGAGTTGTAATCAGGACAAGTGGCGAACATAATGTTCTAAAGAAATATCTACGTTTTTTATTGGTTCTAAAACATTATTTATTATATAATATTATTATTACTACTTCATAACTTATGTATAACTAGGTACTTCTATATTAATTTCCCCGAACATTTGCAAATTTTATTAGTTAGTATCGCTACGCACGCAAACAGAGACGATTTAGCTTGACGTGGTTGTAGTGTACAACGTAAAATCACACACGCATGTATGTTAAAAGTGGCCAGTCAATTTTTCAACGTGGTATTGCAACCGCCCTTCTATGTTTAATTTATGTTCTAAATAATGAATTCAAAAACTTTCCAAAAAAGTTCTTTGAAAAATATAATATAGAAACAGAACACATAACAACAACTCACAAATCTTATAAAATACATTACCTAAATTTCAGTAAAGTACAACAATTCTACTTTCTATATCAGCCTATTATATTCATTGCAAGGGCTTAAGTCTCCCCTCGGAGTGAGAATGCTTACAGCTTAATCCACCACGCTGCTCCAGTGCGGGTTGGTTGTAGTGGTCCAGTTTTAACACTGTCATCTGGATGGCAACCGGAACCGACGGCTTAACGTGTTCTCCAACTTCATAAAATTTTTGTTTTCTATTATTTTGTTTATTAAATCGTTACCACCTCATTCCTTTCGCTGTCGAGACGATGGGTCCCTGGTCCAAGGATGCCAAATTACTTGTTAACGATTTGGGTGTCGCGCTGCGTCTGTTGACAGGGGATCCTTTGAGCAAGGAATATTTTATTCAGAGGATCCGTGTTGCAATACAGTGTTGCAACGCGGCAAGTATCCTTGGCGTCGTGTAGTGATAGCCCAAAGCGCTACGAACCTGTCTTAAATTTATAAACCCATAGGGCCATGGTTCGAATCCGGGCGTGTACCAATGAGTTTTTCTGACTTAAGTACATAACTATCACTGACTCCGTGCCTCGGAGAGCACGTTAAGCAGTCGGTCCCAGGTGCTGTCAATAGATGGCGGTCGTTACAATCCCCAACCCGCAGTGGAGCAGCGTGGTGGATTAAGCTCCAAGCCTCCTCACCCCGGGGGGCCTAAGCCCCTGCAGTGGGTAAAAATGGGCTTATGAAGATGAAGTGAAGTATCCTTGGCACCCTGAACCCGTCGTCTCTTTAAAATTTTCTTGTTTATCATTATTTAGATAGTATTTTTAATAAATAGGTAATTTTAGTTTTTTAATTAGATTTTAATTTAGAGTATATTATTCAATAAATTAAGATATATTTGTAATATTTCACAACAACAAATTATAAAAAGTTTTAATACGAAAATTATGGATATCAACAATAAAATGTCATGGTAATTATTTATTTTTATTTATTTATTTTATTAATTATTTATTTATTATAATTACATGGTTGCCCAAGGATTGGTCTCTTTGGAACAATTATAATGATACAATTCACGCAGTATAAAGATCCGGTTACATTAATATGTAGCTACTATTTAATATAATGATTAAATTACAAAATTAGTTTTTATGTTTGATAGATTAACTTAACAAATATCCAAACAATGTTCAATTTATCATGTACCTATATCTAAATTATCATAAATTTGTGTAATATGTAATTCATTTTTATTAATAAAGGAAATGCCTATTCATTCTCCTAAAGAATTTAATGGCCACGATGGACGGGATAAAAATGGCTATTATTTAAATATTACAAAATTATAATTTATAAAATTGTTATTGTATTTCAGGGTCAACTTCGGTTCAATAAATTCAATGGTATAAATTCAATGGCTAGTCAGTTTTTTATAAATAGCATATTTATTGATTTATTTGTTAGAAAACCAACAGCTCTAATATTTTAGAGTAACAATGGATTTAAATATCAGATAGCCAATAAAAGGTTCTCACATGTAAAAAAAAAAAATACACTACAAAGTAAAACACTTAGTAGAGATTGCAAGTCGTTATTAAATGTAAAATAACATTTAGTAAGTTAAATAATAGAACAAATTAAAAATATGAAAAAAAAAATCGATTGGTTATCATGGGCTTCGTTATAAAAAAAGTTAATTTTAAAATCATGTTTTAGTAGTTTATTAAAATTATTATTCGCCCGCCACACAAACGTATTTCGTCTATAATTCTTTGTAGAAGTAGGTATCTTTAGTATAGTTTGATCGAAACCGCTGTACCGCACCTTAGGTATGTGCGCGGCGCGGAGGGAGGCAGATCTGCTCTGGAGCTGGAGCTATAGGTCAATATGTCTCAGAGCTTTACTAGGAACCACGAAATAGAGTTGAGTGAGATGTTCGGGACAGTCTACTAGACACTGCGCTATATTATGTACAATGGCGATTCGAAGTTATCGATCCACGATAATCTAATTATCACTGATTGTGCCTCGGAGAGCACATAAAGCCGTTGGTCGCGGTTGCCATCAATAGACGATTGTCGTTAAAATGCACCAACCCCCACTAGATTGATTAAGGTCTAAGCTCCCTCTTCCCGAGGGTAGGTCTAAGCCCATACAGTGGGGCTTTAATGGGCTGATGGTATGGTATGATACTTGCACAGTGTGGTGTAAAAGCAAACATCATTTGACATCTGTAGAGCTTACAAAAAAAAGCCGTTTCTTTGATGCGACAGCTGACTTAATGCTAATCGGTCAATACCTAGTACTTGCATTTTTTACAATTTTCGTTTTGGATTGTGTGTGTATGTGTGTGTGTTAGAGTGTATGACTGTGATGTGTGGCAGCCATTCACCTTAAAAACAAACATAAAGTCGATAGTGTTCTAGAAAAATGCAACAACTTGTTTTTTATTAAGTAGTTCTAAGCTATAAATACGAAAAGTTTCCAAAACAGTAGAACAAATAAACAACAACTTTTATAACATATTTCATAGAAAACATTACCTATGTTTCAGTGCGAAAGAAACTATTTCCCCTGTCATTCTGTTTCTATTTTCTGTTATTTTGTTAATTAAACATTAGCATTTCGCCCGCGGCTCCGCTGGCGTGGACTACACAGTTGTACCGGGACCCCTTTTCTTGGATGAAACGTAGCCTATGTCACTCTTCAGCTTCATAAACACAAAAACTTGTACCTATTACTCTAACCGATGTCCTAAATGAAATACAAGCGAGATTGAATTTAACAGAACAAGAACAACCAAAAGAATGAAAATTGAAATCTAGATATCTAACTAAAACAAATAGATGAACGAAATATAAATATTGAGTAACTTGGTAAAAAACTAAAAACTTGAAAATAAATTATAAGTAAAAAAAAAAAAAATTAAGTCAAACGGTTCTGTAGTAAAGAAACCTTGTGATTGTGGTTATGATGATTTAGATGATGTACTAAGAGATGAAAAATTATTAGGTAAGTATCAGGTACCAGTATCTCATCAATCTAAACATCGGTGGAGCCTCGTCGGTGGATCCTAGTTGAATGAGAGCTTTGATGAGACTAAACTAAAATCATAGGGCGCAAAAATGATCCATTTTGTGTGTACACGTGGATATACATTCAAAATAAAGGTACTAATATTATTATTAATATTTACAGTACGAACAGACGGAAAAACAAACATTAATATTGTGTACAGATTAAAACCCGAATCCATATATTTGTAGACTAGCGACCGCCCGCAGCTTCGCTTGCGTAGACTACAAATTCCTGTTTTAGGTAGTGTTAACTTTCGAAATGGTTTATATATACTTTTTGCTGAAACTAATATTGGGTACACCCATTCAAACTTTCAATCTTCATTCTCCCCACTCCTTTAGGAAAACCGATACTCCCATACTTTTCACCTACCGTTTCCCACCCTTAAAATGTGGAAATTCAAAAACCCTTAAAGACATCATTATTTATTTATGTCAACATTTTTATGTTTCTAACTTTAAAGAACAAAGACTCATACAAAGTCCTTCCGTCCCTCCCTCCTTAAATTTGAAATTTCCAAATATTCCTTTCATAAAAAATTGATACGTTATAAAATAAACCACTGTTCCAAATTTCGGCTTCCTAAACTTAGTAGTTTCGGCTTATCTACGTTGATAGATCAGTGAAGACAAACGACAAACAGACACAAAAAGTAGCTGATGTCACTCTTGACAACCTTGTTTCACGTCTGCAAAGTTTTATTAAAATCTGTTCAGCCATTTTGGAAATTAACTCGAATAGACACATAGACGTACAGATAGACAGACGGACAAAAAGTAGCGTATGTCACTTTTGACTACCTCCTTTTCATACCCGTGAATTTTCATTAAAATCGGGTTAACTGTTGTAGAGATTAAGTCGAATAGACAGATGGACGTACATACAGACATACAAAAAGTAGTGTATGTCACTTTTGACCACTTTTTTTTCTATATCTATGAAGTTTCATCAAAATCAGTTTAGCCGTTTTGGAGATTTGCTCAAATAGACAAACAGACGTATAGTAATATTTTATACATATAGCCTATAGCCTTTCTCAATAAATAGACTATCCAACACAAAAAGAATTTTTCAATTCGAACCAGTAGTTCCTGAGATTTGCGCGTTCAAACAAACAAACAAACAAACAAACAAACAAACTCTCCAGCTTTATAATATTAGTATGGATTTACTCTAGCGTAAGCAAGCAAAATCACGATTTAGATTTTGATCAGCAATCATGACATAAATTATTGCAAAATAGGAATAATTTGGTTTATTTGCGGCATAATAACTAAAACTTCCTTATAGTTCAGTCGTGAACATAGTTAATTATAGTTATTATTAAATCTCAAAAGAGTAAGCATAAGTACGTGATGTACGGAATATTTCTTATGCTATTTTTTATTGGAATAGCACAGGTAATTAATAATAATAATTTTAATGTAATATGATTAATTGTGTTTGTTATTATTGTTATAATATACTTAATAGTGTTAGTGTTGATCTGCGTAGTACCAGTGTCTTTAATTTTTCTTCCTAAAAAGGAAGTGTTTCAGTAATTTCGAAGAAGGTTTAAAACCAAAATTACTTTAATTTTATTAAAATAACATATTAGTACAATAACAAGAAATCGTATTTCGATTTTGCACAATTTTAAAAAAAGTAGTCTATCGTATACACCGTGTTAATGAAGAAGCGCAAAACCTCTGACACCCCAAGTTATTTTTATTATAAACTAGCGACCCTTCCCGGCTTTGCACGGGTAGCAGAGCATATAAGCCGCAGTTTTTTTTTCCGTCGTAGTGTCATATCAAGTTGTTGCGTCGAACATGTGGATTAGATTTAATTAGATTTATAAGTAACGTAATTTCATCCTACTTGGAGTATTTTTAATGTATTATACTTCGTGCTTCGTCCTTCTATGAATATTATGTACTTGTAGTATGCCGTTTTGATTTGCCATTAACCACAATGTTTAGAGCTTTTAAATCTATTAAAAAGGCGTTAAAACACAAAAACACACTGGAAACACTCATAGGTACCAGATGTTTCGTGTTAAAGTAAAGAAAAGTAACAGGTAAGTATGTGTAACTATCGTAAACTTTATACCCGCCTTAGAGTAACGCGTCTTTGCTATTCTCTTTAAATACGATGCATTACTTTTATCAAAATCGAGATGTGGTAATGTTTTACTAAATGGACGATGTAGAAATCGAAAGTATAGTTACAGTAAACTATGACTGGTCAGTGTTGGATCCAGGCTGATTATATAAGTCACATTAAATATATTACTAATCGCGTAATTTACAGTATTTTAGTATATAAACAATTAAACATATATTTTGTAACATTAACAAACTTAAATTCACATTCTTCTTATAAACCGAATGTTAATATTTAGAGACGACCGCCCTAGTGGGTAGGGATCCTGCCAGCTAGTAGTAGTAATGAAGAATATTGATACTGGTACCGGGTCTTGGTTGTTATATGTACCTATGTGATGTTTTCGCTTGGTACCCAAAACACAAGCTAGCTTAGTTTGGGGCCTAGATGTTGTTGTGATGTATACATTATTATTAATTTTCTATCCTCACCAATACGAGTGTAATAAATGCGAAAATGAATAAGTTTTTTTTGTATTTATATGTTACTGTTGTTATACTGTATATGTTGTTACGCTTTCACGCCTTCATCAATCAATCGATCATTATACAATTTTGCATACATGTTGTCAGTGGTACAGAAAAGGACATAGAGTAGGTACCATTCATCCAAAAAAAAAAACTATTCCCGAGGAATAGAAAAATAACTTATAGACGATCGTGCAGTATAACAACTCAGCCTACTGATGGGGCGAGGGGAAAAGGAAGGATAGGACCCGTGCGAAACCGGGGGTGGACGCTATAGGATATGTGTATAAAATGGTAATACGAGTGGTAATGAGAGTCGTAAATAATTAATATACCAATATAAGCAGGTCTTAGATGAGAGAAAATTATGAGAGGGAATGAGAACAGTGCTGCTACACAACAAAATAATAAATCGTATCCTATTTATGTAATACTACGGATTCCACTCCAGTGAAGCAGTGAAATATTTCTCTTAAATTTATATGGAATTAACCTTGAGATATAATTTAATAAATAAAAAAAGAACCAATCGAATCAATTTCCATTCGACGAGGACATCCCATTGAACATAAAAGAAATACAGTCAAATTGAAAACTTCCTTCGTTTTCAAGCTGGTTAAAAATAACCCTGGCTGGTGGTGAACTTGTTACAGATTATATAATGACTAATAACAATAATGCCACCGTGAAAAAAATAAAAGAAATCGTATATTATTTTTCGATCAACTTACTAACAGGAGGAAGAATTTCGTAACCACCATATTCCTTCGACACGGAAAGTATAAGTATGGCCATTAGCCACGCAGTCCTTTCTGCCTCCCACAGGCGTAGTGTAGAATAGAGTAAATGTTGCTTGAACCAAGTCCTTTTAGCAAATTTATTAAGTCATACTAAAAATTGCCAAACCCAAATTTGTGTACGCGACATGGTTTACGAAGATGATTCTCTTCGCAGACTCTAACTATTTAGGATACCTATTGTATGGATAATTAAGATCTATAAAATAAAAACTAATTAAAAACTAAAAGTATTTACAAATTAAACAAATACTATGTAAATTACGATAGATGACGAAATTTTAAAGAGACGATGGGTTCAGGGTACCAAGGATGCTTGCCGCGTTGCCGCGCTGTATTGCGACACTGATCCTCTGAACAAAGTATTCCTTGCACATAGGATCCCCTTTCAACAGACACAGCGCGACACCCAAATCGTGGACAAGTGATTTGGTATCCTTGGACCAGGGACCCATCGTCTCGACAGCAAAAGGGATGAAATGGTAGCGATAGACTCTAACTAGTTCAACCAACTCGACATAATGGATAGAAATCTAGCGCAGTAGCTCATGACTACCTACATACATTGCTACATAGAAGTTTTTTGGAAAATAAAATTTGTTGACATCGTTTTATCTCACAGTCATTTTTCAGTTAATGAATATTAAACGCAATTGTGCTCATGGCACTATCTACATACTTTTTATTTAAATTATTATTTATATATTTAAAAATGATAAATGACAAATGATATTGGCCCCTTACCACGGCCAAAGCGCAACTCACGCTTTCTTTCGCCTACGTTAAATTGTTACTGCCGTATTCTAATGCTTTCTTTCGAATCTCCATTATTATACATTAACGGACAGAGCTAACGGATCAATCATATTCAACCATACATAAAGCATGCAACATGAAATAGGCGGAGATGTAGATTACTACGTGTACTATAGAGTCAGAATTATACAGGGTAAGTCAGAATGTTATGCAGGTTTTCAAAAATTTATTATGTGAAATGAACATGTAATATTGTGAGATATACTGTTTGAAAGGTAACCTCTCAAAGTTTAGTTTAGTGTAGTTTTTAAAAAAAAAAACACATCACAGGTGTTCTATGTGAGCGCCTTTTGTTACACGACAGAAATCAAGCCGATATTCAATCTCCTGCCAAACTTTCTGCAGCATATCGCGGTCGATATCAGCAATGGCTTCTGTGATGCGAGCACGCAGTTTATCCAGTGTTCTTGGAAGTGGTGGTAAGTAAACACGATCCTTTACAAAACCCCACATGAAGAAATCACACGGGGTTAGATCGGGTGAACGAGGGACTAGTCGACGGACGGCCAGTTGATTTTCGTTTACAGATGCAGCCTGCATCCCTAAATTGTGTGTACCACTTACGAATAGACCTCCCACCTGGCGGATCTCTCTGATATTTGGTGCGAAAATATCGTTGAAATCACGGAGTTGTTAACATGGTAACCAAGCACACAGAACGACTTCTGCTCGCCAGTCAGCGCCATTTTCTTTAACTGCTCTCCTGCTGACATCTTGCGGGCGAACGCGGAATCAGTTTAAGGAAACTACACTTTGAGAGTTTACCTTTCACACAGTGTATCTCACAATATTATATGTTCATTATATTTCACATAATAAATTTTTGGAAACCTGCATAACATTCTGACTTAACCTGTATAGTCCACAGTTCCAGTTGTTTCGTAGGCAAGCTAGGAAATGGCTAAGGGCGTGTATCACTTCTGATTTTATTTTTCTTTCAGTCTTTACAGGTAGAGGTGGAAAGACCACACGTAGAATATACCAATCCAAAATATATCAAATGGCACAACATCACAACCGTGAAAACTAGTTGGAAAATTCCACGTTCTCTAAATGTAGAGCTGGAGATCTTATTATATAGTGGAAACAATGTTACGGTCGTAATTTAATATTATACTAAGGTTTATGTATGACTTAGGGTGTATTCGCACCGAGTCATATCTAGCAGTGTTAACGTAAATTTAACGCCGCCAGATAGTTGGCAGTTCACTTATAAGATAGGTTTAAGTAAAAGCTGAAGAGTTTGTTTGTTTGTTTGTTTGAACGCGCAAATCTCAGGAACTACTGGTTCGAATTGAAAAATTCTTTTTGTGTTGGATAGTCTATTTATTGAGAAAGGCTATAGGCTATATGTATAAAATATTACTATACGTCTGTTTGTCTATTTGAGCAAATCTCCAAAACAGCTAAACTGATTTTGATGAAACTTCACAGATATAGAAAAAAAAGTGGTCAAAAGTGACATACACTACTTTTTGTATGTCTGTATGTACGTCCATCTGTCTATTCGACTTAATCTCTACAACAGTTAACCCGATTTTAATGAAAATTCACGGGTATGAAAAGGAGGTAGTCAAAAGTGACATACGCTACTTTTTGTCCGTCTATCTGTACGTCTATGTGTCTATTCGAGCTAATTTCCAAAATTGCTAAACAGATTTTAATGAAACTTTGCAGACGTGAAAGAAGGTTGTCAAGAGTGACATCAGCTACTTTTTTGTGTCTGTCTGTCGTTTGTCTTCACTGATCTATCAACGTAGATAAGCCGAAACTACTAAGTCTAGGAAGCTGAAATTTGAAACAGAGGTTTATTTTATAACGTATTAATTTTTTAAGAAAGGAATATTTGGAAATTTCAAATTTAAGGAGGGAGGGATGGAAGGGCTTTGTATGTGAGTTTTGTTCTTTAAAGTTAGAAACATAAAAATTTTAACATAAATAAATAATGACGTGTTTCAGGGTTTTTGGATTTCCACATTTTAAGGGTGGGAAACGGGAGGTGAAAAGTATGGGAGTATCGGTTTTCCTAAAGGAGTGGGGAGAATGAAGACTGAAAGTTGGAATGGGTGTACCCAATATTAGTTTCAGCAAAAAGTACGTATAAACCGTTTCGAATGTTAATACTACCTAAAACAGAAATGTGTAGTCTACGCAAGCGAAGCTGCGGGCGGTCGCTAGTATTTATATAAAATTAATCGGTCTAACTCGGAAACAACTCTAATGATTTGAATGAAATTTCGTATTTAGATGAGATTTTGTTTTTTAAGTTTACATATACCTAGTTGTGTGTCTAGAAAAAAGCAATTATAAACAAAAAAAAATGGCTTTGCTTTACTTCCCTCAGTCCTATATTAAAGTTAATAATTAAAACATAAGTTTAAAAATAATATTTCCCGTTATAGCAGAATATTTTTAAAACTTGTCTTTATAGGCTATTTTTTATGCGTATATTTTGTGGTAGCGCCATATCTTCCTCAATTCTTCAATAAAATTAAAGATTTTAATATAATTTCAATGCTTATATCTCTTTTTTTTTTTTAAAAAAAGAAGGCAATTAGTTAGTCGTATTATTTTGTATAAATATAAATAAATTAATAATAAAAAAATTATGAACTAATCATAAAATAAATTAATTTGATTAAACATGTATGTAATTAAAACTAAATATGATATCTTAGCGATAACCTACTATTAACTTTCGAAGTGATATATACGTACTTTTTGCTGGAACCAATTTCATTCACTTCCAATCAAACTTTCAATTCCCCATTTTTCACACCCCTTAAATGCGAAAATTTAAAAACCCTGAAACACTTCACTATTTATTGATGATGAATAGCTACCATTCCAGTTCCTACCTTTAGAAAAACCGACACGTCATACGAACTTTCTCTCCCCGTTTCAACATATTATTATTTATTTATGCTCAGTACCTGTAATTCAAATTTTTATATTATATGTAGCTTTAAAGAACAAAGTCCCCCCATTCTATCCCTCCTTAAAAAAATCCTTTCTCAACAGATGCTCACGTCATAAATTAAACTTATGTTCCAAATATCAGCTTCCTGGACTAAGTTGTTTCAGCTGAGCGTTGATAGATCAGTGAAGACAAACGAAAGACAGACTGACAAAAAGTAGTGTATATCACTTTTGATCTCCTTATTTTAATATCTGTAAAGTTTCATTAAAACCGGTGTAGCCGTTTCGGAGATTAGCTCTAATAGACAGATAAACGTACAGACAGACAGACTGACAAAAAGTAGTGTATATCACTTTTGATCTCCTTATTTTAATATCTGTAAAGTTTCATTAAAACCGGTGTAGCCGTTTCGGAGATTAGCTCTAATAGACAGATAAACGTGCAGATAGACAGACAAACAAAATGTAGTATAAGTCACTTTTGACCACCTCCTTTTCATATCTGTGAAATTTCATTAAAATCGGTTTAACTGTTTTGTAGATTAGCCTGAATAGACAGATAAACGTACAGACAGACATACATACAAGAAGTAGTGTATATCACTTTTGACTACCTACCTTTTTCATAACTGTGAAGTTTTATTAAAATCTGTTCACCGAAACCTTAACTGTGGAGCTAAGGGTCGATTGTTTAGGTCAAGTGTGCTGACTGTTGTCGTGGGATCGATTCCCACTCGGAACAGACTATGTGCGTTGGAGTTGCAAAAATATTTCTCCAACCGCGGGATTCTGTGCTAAATAAAACGCCAAAATACCGCTACAAAGTTCTATGGGGCCAAACAAAACTTGACATATCGCTAAGCGAGGCTAGCGGTTCCACGGGGTCATCAATGTGAAGTCAGTGTCGCGGTGAAAGCCGCCGTTTTATATAAGGCAGCTTTAATATTAATTAAAACGTTTTTAAAAGTCTTCAAACAGACATAATAAAAGCACTTTTAAATTTCAGTTTTCACTCCAGTTTTTTGAAAATGTAGGTGTTAACCGTTACGTACCCACTGTTGTTCAAATGCAGTATGGGTTCTGTGATTTCTTCACGTTCCCAATATTTAAAGAAACAATCGCCCAAATGATGCCTGACTTCCTGTCTTGTCCATTTTCACCTGTAAGTATGCAGTACAAATCAGTGCTACTTCTTTTTTAAGGGCAGAATGAATGGGACTTGTTAGTTACAGATAAAGCAATACTTTACGTTCGCTCTGAAAACGAGGCAAATGAGAGTTCACACCATCTAAAATTTGTTACTTACTGCGAAGCTATATGATGCGACATTACGTTCGGATCGGCCATGAAATTTTTTATGGTCAGAAATAAAGTATTATATGTTTCAAGCACCGGTTTCAAGGTTAATAAAAATTTAATCCGGAGGTAAAATACGGGAGGTAAAAACTATGAATATTGATATTAAGCATTCATTTGGAAATTGAGAACGAACCGTTTGAAGCAAATATCCCTTAAGAGGGTGGAAAGGGTTAAAATTGTAATTTAATGTTTTGGTTTGAAATTAAAAATAGAATGTTTCAAATGGTTTCAAAGTTTATGTCAAATTGTAAAGTAACTCTAAATAAATGCAAGTGCAATACGTGCGAGCCAAGCCGCGATCAGTCACTAGTTGATACTCAAATGAATGATGTAAGTTATATGAAGCTGAAAGATCAAGTTAAGGAACTCTTACATGTTCTCCGTACAACCCGTTCGTCCACGTGACAAAGACGTCACAACAATCCGATTTGAGTATTATATATTGTGGTCAGCTCTTTGTTAAGTTATTATATCATTATTGTATTTAAAATATATGTAAATAAGTCATTTAAAAAAGATACTTTCGTCGTTTATCGCGTCACATTCGATGGTCGTAGTCGACTTAATATCTGAGTAATTGAACCGATTTTGGAAGTAAATGGACATATCTAAAATTTATTATAGGGGTAAGTGTTGCACTTTTGGACGGCTTTACCTTTGGACACTATCGATTTCTTGCAAATTACAAATCGATTGTTTGCTTTGTGAACGCATCCATGATGATTTTTTTCTCATATGGCAACATTAAGCTATTTGACATTTCATTCAGCGACTGTTTTCGATTTTACCGGCTATTGTGAGTTTTGTGCTTAAAAAGTATTTTTGCTATTTTATGAGTTGATTTTCTCTTGTCCAACATGGTGTATAAGCACTATCGTGTGCACAAGGTAAGATTTGTTGTTTAGTGCTAAATTCTACTAGATTTGATAAGCTAGGTTCAATAGATTTTAAAACCTGAAACTTTTTTTTTATTTATTACCATTGGTTTTTCAGTGCCTCAGAGTAAGACGGACAAGAAGAGAGAAAAGCATTCTGCTGACGTGCTGACAGAAGCTATCAAAGCCATACAAGAGGAATCAAATACATACATCTTTAATTAGAAAAACCGCAAAAAAAGTTTAAACTGCCCAAATCAACACCTTTCTTTTACGCAAAACATAACAAAGGAAAAGATTCTTTAGAAATTCTGTCAAATGATGTTAGGAAGGTTTTCAACGTAGAAGAGAAAGTGCAGCTGAATGTTTATTTAAGAAAAGCGGCGTTATTACACACGGGCCTGAACGCTTAACAAGTTCGAGACCTTGCATATGAATTTGCATTGAAGAAGAAGAACCCAAACGTTCCTCATTCTTGGCATGAATATAAAATGCCTGGCCTTGCATGGCTCAGGAGTTTTAGAGAGCGAAATCCACAGTTATCTTTGCGAAAGCCAGAAGCGACGAGAATTGCAAGAACTACCGGTTTCAACCCACATAATGTAAATAACTTTTTTGAAAATCTCCAGAGAGTTCTTAACAAATATAAGTTTCCACCTGATATTTTAATGTTGACAAGTCGGGAATATCCACCGTTCATAAACCTCCAAAGGTATCAGCTGCAAAGTCAATCAAACAGCTAGGGAAACTAACGTCAGGTGAAAGGGGAATAAATAATACCAGAATCGGTTGTTTGAATGCAGCTGGGAACTCAGTACTTCCGCTGATTGTCTTTCCTAGGGTATTTTTTAAGAACAATATGCAAGAAGGAGCCCTACCAAGTTCCGTTGGTGCGGATAATCTATCTGGTTGGTCGACAGAGCCCATTTTCAGACAATATCTCTATCACTTTATAGATTTCGTTAAACCTAATAAAGAAAAACCAGTACTGCTCATCATGGATAACCATGAGAGCCATGTCTCAATAGAAATTATAGATAAAGCCAAAGAAAATGGGATTATTCTTTTGACATTACTACCACACACCTCCAACAACTTGTAGCCTCTTGTTAAATGTGTTTACGGGCCATTTAAGAACAACTATAATAAGACGGCTTGTAAATGGATGCTGAATCACCCAGGCAAACCGATCACGATATATGATATCGCAGAAATAATTGGACAAGCTTATTTACTGGCCTTCACACTAAAAAACATATTTAAAAGCTTTGAAATCACAGGAATAAGTCCTTGCAATAGGGAGATTTTTACTGACGACGATTTTTTGTGTCCCTATGTCACTGATCGTCCACAGTCATTAACAACACAAGAACAGGAAAAACATAACTCCATCTGAATCTGTAGAACTTGACTTGAATGTGCCTGATAACTTGGTGTCTGAAGGTAGGCCTCCTATTACATCTTCAAACCCTGACTAATCGCCTTCGCCTAAGCTAAGTGAAGAGAACGAGCAGCTCGAGCTAAGTCTTCCTGTTGTTTCTTCGAAACAAAATCAAATTACTGTTGAAGTTGATGTTCATGCTACGCCTAAACTGAAAAATAAGGAATCGCAAATAGATCAGGTACGTCCTGTGGTCCAATCCGATTTAGAAAAAATGTCTTTGCTAGAATCAACACAAGTTTATGATGAACCCTAAATGCAGAAAGAAAAATATATCCATTCGAATGCTGTAGCAGGCCCAGCTCTTGATGAATCTGTTACAAATTCCAGTTTAGATGACATGTCTGTATTACAATCCATACGTCCATTCCAAACAGCAGGCCCAAGAAAGTCAACAACAAAGTGGTAGAAAGCCTGGTAGACCTCGAATTTTAACTGATACTCCGGAAAAACAAGCTTTACATGATGAAGCGATGAAAAGAGCTGAAAAGAAAAGAAACTCTATAAAACCTGAAACTAAAAAAAATAGATGTAAAAAGTCGAAAAAAGAAACTCCAAAGAAAATTAGCAAATGCCGCTTGTGGCATGTAAAGTATGTAAATAAAACTGACCAGAAGAAAAGAATATGATATCCTGCAGTTTGTGCAAGTCATGATATCACCTGAAATGTTTTAAAAAGTCCCATAAAATACAGTTTGATTCTAATGACGAAAATGGATTACAATCCATACGTCCATTCCAAACAGCAAGCCCAAGAAAGTCAACAAAAAGAGGTAGAAACCCTGGTAGATCTCGAACTTTAACTGATACTCCGGAAAAATAAGCTTTAAAGGATGAAGCGATGAAAAGAGCTCAAAAGAAAAGAAACTCTGTAAAAGCCGAAACAAAAAAAAAATAGATGTAAAAAGTCGAAAAAATAAATTCCAAAATGTAATATTCTTGAAAATAAGCAACTGCCGCTTGTGGCATGTAAAGTATTTAAAAGAACTGACCAAAAGATAAAGAACATGATATCCTGCAGTTTGTGCAAGTCATGGTATCACCTGAATTGTGCTAAAAAATCTCATAAAAAACAGTTTGATTCTGATGACGAAAATGAATTGCCAAGATTGCTATATCTTGGAGGATGATAGTTTAGATGATATTTCTGATAATGGTAGTGACGAATTTGTTACGGCATTGTATGAGAAATATCTTCAGTCCAAATATTAGATAACTTGATCCAAATATTTGTTATATTTGCGTTGAATTTATGTCTGCTTTCAAGTTTTATTTTCATTCCAGATGTTATGTCCGAAGGTGCAGCAAGCGTCCAATGATACAATATGCATGTCCTAAGGTACAAATATAGGCTGTACCTTTGAACAATTAGAGTATTTTAAAAAACATTCAACTGCTCTTAAACGTTAATGTTTACCATAGTAATTAGAACTGCTTTTCAAAGATTGACTAAAGGTTGAGATAGCTGTGCCATAAGTTTTGTAAATAATATAAACATTTTCTACAAAAATATGTTTTATTCAAAAAGCTGGAAAGTATTCAAAGGTCGAGCACTTACCTTACGTGAAATTTTAAAATGGAGTAAACTTGTAAACGAGTTAAGTCAACTAAGCTTAAAATATCTTAACTTTTAAAGATTCAGGAAGGTCTTCTTGGGGAAGATACTTTAAACAAAGGCATCGTCTTTATATTTTCACAAGTAGTTAAATCGTCAAATGACATGAACGTCTAGCCAGGAGCGGCCTTTTATAATTGTATTCTAAAAGATGCTCAAAGCACACAAAAATAACATGCATGAGGATTAATAACGTAATGTAAGTAAGCATGAGGATTAATAACGTAATGTAAGTAAGCATGAGGATTAATAACGTAATGTAAGTAATATTATAGTTTTATGGCACAGAAGGGTTGTTTACATTGATTTCGACTACGCGTGGCGGTGTCTGTGGTCAAGATAGTTTATTTAACATTGGGAGGTTTACACTGAATGAAAGAAAGAAAAAAAAACATTTATTCACGGCTACGGAATATTAAGTATATGTCCAACAGAAAAATAAAATAAAGTAAAAAACAAAAATAGAATGAAAATTTAAAAAATATAACACGAACAAAAAGACCTCCGCAGCTATGAAAGGAGCTGACTCTCTGACTGACTGACTGATGTGTATGTCCACACCTACAACACTGATTTTCAGTCAACCCCTGCACAGAGCCCGCCACACACACCACACCGATGAATGACGCGGTAATACAACCACAATAATAGAACAATCCCACCACAAGTCGTAACTGTACTATAAATACTATAAGTCGTTAAGAGCGCGCATTACCATTTTAGGAAGGTACATATTCAAAATTATGAATTTTAATGGAAGTCGTTGTATTTACAGGGCGTGTACCGCTTCATGAATTTAACTCTACCGCAGTTTGAGCCAACTTTCGAAATTCCATACACATATTCTTCGAGGTACATAAAAGGGCGTTTCTATAGCAGATACTTTGATACAAAAACAAAAGAAGAAATCGCTTTCGGCTGGTTCGATATCAACATTAACCAAAAGCCGAGGAACAGTATAAAACTAACGTAAAAATTGCAATGTACGTAGTTTATTATAATGTTGTTTTTAAATATCTCAATAAGTTGAGAATGTAGCTGGAATATCTTCTAACA
Organism: Luffia ferchaultella; assembly: GCA_949709985.1. NCBI lineage: Eukaryota > Metazoa > Arthropoda > Insecta > Lepidoptera > Psychidae > Luffia > Luffia ferchaultella. The sequence goes on from OX453266.1 coordinate 13,643,293, forward strand.
CCTGATTAATAAAATTGCATGTGACCTAAAACTTGAAAGTTATTTATCGCCGCCTTGTGCTTTTTTCCTTTACATAATACCTACTCTCCATCATATAACGATATGACAATTGACATTATAGGTACTATAAATACAACATTTTAAATTATATGATGTAACAAAAATAAATAATAGTATATTAACTAATTTTTTACCAATGAAGTTAACTTCCGGTTGGCTTTCCAAAACTACTACCCTGAGGGTATTTAAAATAAGAAAGAGGGACGCGAGGTGAAGAGATTTAACTCACTTTTAGTTTTTTTTGAAATGCGGAAATACGAAAAAAGCTAAATTAAAAATGATTAATACATACCTGCTACTAAGACATTTTTGATAACCCTCAAACTCAAAACACTTGAAACTAACAGTAAATGGCCAGCCACTCTTCTAATAAGTCTCAACTGTTTCGGTTTGATACATAAAAGAACGTTTAAAAGAAATTCTGTTAATTTAGGTTGTTTTTCCGCCATTTCTCAAGCAATAGGTAGGTTAGGTTAGTTTAAAAAAAATATACAATAAAACCGAATATATGGGCACTCCGACTATTGTTCCAACAATCGATGGTTCTAACCCACCAGAAACATAAATGTTGAAGTCTCTTCCCTCTTTCAACAGTTGATCCTTTGATTATGTCAATGCAAAGAGCAAATTCATGTCGGTAGTAACGAGTATGTAGTTTTCAGTTTTTAATTTTGTTTTATTTTTGCATTTCTAAAAATTCTGAATATGGGATTTCTGTCCTCGTCCCACCATCCCCTTATTATTACCACCATCCAATTATTATTAATACTTCTAGGGTGGTAGTTTTGTAAAGCCGTACCTCAACTTCTACTGTCCCTTCAATAAGCTTTTCGGTCCAGTATATTTAATGAGTCTGCGGTAATTGATTCAATTAACAACATTATTATCTATAGGTATGGATAGCTGCCAACTTTTAAGATAATTTCTGTCCACCGCTTCATAAATACGCTGACATGAATTTTTCAATTCAATTGCAATTTTCGTTATTATAGAGTTACTTCTCGAGTAGATAACAGAATATAAAAATCAATGATTGGATAAGTAAGGATCTTCTAACTTTCTTTGGTGTCCTTCAGAGAAATATTAATAGTCCCACTCTATTTTTGGTATATATATACTTTTGGTTTTTACAGCGCCAAATGATCTCGTGGAATTACGCCGACAAAGAATCTAATTAATAGTATACTAAGAAATATTGGTTTATGTGGTGTATGATATTTCATGGTGGCTACTTTCTATTAATAATATGCGTCAGTCATATATATCGTTCGTAGAAACAAAGTTCTCTTCGTCGGCTACGGTAGTTTTGACGGATACGAGACAACGATCACGAAGGGGGGAAGAACGTCGTCGTCGCAGGACAAAGGCAAAATCTTCACCGAATATAGCTATCGATCCTAACAACTCCATCACAGTCCAACGACCAGATTTTTTGAGAAATGAAGTTAACAAAAATTTACTAGTTCAATTATTGTCCTCTTATTTTAACGCTGACAGACATAATGCCCTTCAAGGTCCTGGTGACGCGGAGTCAACGATAGGCGACAAAGCCCTGAAATATGATGACGGCCAAAAAAACGTCTTAGTATTAGCAGCAGTCAACGACGCAGATATTCTGGTTATACTAGTTGCAAAATCAAAGGCGGATACAAACATAAAAGTGTTGCAGTCTCCTTCATCTCAGACGGCTGGCCAGACATTTAATATCGCTCAAGTAAACAAAGATTTGGGTGCTATTAAAAAGGGCGTGCTTTTTTCATGCATTTACTGGTTGTGACACTACAAGCGACTTTTTCAACAAGGGAAAAAACTTCAGCAATCTCCATTGTTGATAAACATGACGGAAGTTTTTTCACCGCCCCAAAGAAGATATAGTCGCAGCTGGCGAATTTGCCCTGACTTTATGATAACAACTGCGGCTGTGAAACGCACGACGAGTTGAGAGCAATCTGCGCGAAATGGCCACACACCCAGTAAATGCATATTTTCAGCTGTAAGCATCTGAGCATCCTTGCCACCTGTCACTGATGCGTGTGTACAACACTCATTGCGCGTGTATCTCCAGGTACAAGAATGGCAAGGGCACCAATTAAATACACAGGCTTGGGGTGGAAAATTGTGGGAATTAATTTAATACCAGTGACGACCACGCTGCTCCTTGCACCAGACTACTTAATGAACCTTATATCTTGTGATTGCAAAAATGTGAATAGATGCGATTGTGTGCGCGCTAGACTGAAATGTAGTGTTTTGTGTGGACGTTGCTGCGGTTCAACATGTGGCAACGTATATGATAATTCAGAATCTGTTGATGAAAATAATTAAATTGTTAATAAATTTTAGTAACTATTTATGTTTTTGATTTTTAGGCAAACAATATGTATCTGTACCTAAATGACAACTTAATACATAAATATAAACACATTTAGAAATAGGCTTTAGTGTAATTTTCCAATGTAACTTAGTGTGGAAAATATATTAACTTTCATTATCAAATGTTTAACCACACGTATAATGGACTGTAATTTCATTACTAATTGGTCAATTTAAGAAAATATAGTCTCATTTTATAAACTAACGTACGAGGAATAATGTTTACTGCCAAGGGTTTATGAATAATATTACGGTTTTTTGAGAAAATCAAGTAACTTGTGAAAATTGGAGTTATTTTTTTTTTTTTGTTTTATATTCACAACTTGCTGTTAATAACAAATCTTTTTATAAGTATAGAACTAGTACCGTTTGGTAGGTAATTTAATAAAGATAATCCATTTTTTTTTCATAGTTTTCACTTAACTCTTACCGTTTTTGAGCAAAATAAAAATTCACAGATTTTGCAATTCTCGTAACCATCGGAGGCATTAAAAATGACTGAAAATTTTAGAAAAATTTAAATCTCACCTACCAATAGTGTTAATTTATTTATTTTGAAATCATGTAATATAAAAACTAAACAACTTAAAACGTAAATGAACTTAAAATAAAGTGGCTATTTATTTCAATTCATTCAATTAATGAAAACTCATGTAAAATCTAATTGGCGTCTGGAACTTGTCGGCGTTTTTTCAGAGTCACCCTCGTCATAATCGCTATTTTCACCCGTACCAAATTTGTAGAATTTATTATTTTTCTACTTCGAATGGAGAAACTGCGTGTCCGCATCGAGAGAAACTTCCTTTTTGTGCTGTAACTCGACCATAATAGGAGAATAGCTGAGCATGTCCAAGGCGATATACGAGATTCCGCTGCGGGTAATTTTAAAACTACTGATAGACATAATTGATGCAGCGTGAATATACATAGGCAGCAGCAACAATTTCTTCCAGTTTTTCTAATATCGTTTGGTTTCCAGTTTTACGGTTATAACTCGAAAACTGTCCTTTATTCGTAAGTATCTGTGTTGGGTATAGTAAATTAAAGAAGACAAAATATCGCACCGACAAAAAAAATATGCGAAGTTGGTCCAGTTGTTCTATTTTTTATGGGAATCCAAAAAAATGTAAAGGGTTTAGCCGCATAAGTATAATGAGGCGGTCCTCAAATGCGAACATATATCGAAATTTGAGTTTTAATATTGAATTGATGTACAAACAAAATTTATGTAGATTTTGCGACCAGATTCCGGTTTGACCTTTAGATATGGTAAAAAATAACCGTACGCGTGTCTATTATTCAAAGTAATATATCTCAGAAACTAATTAAGCTAAAGAAATGAAATTAACTTGAATCTCTAGGTTATGTTACAGAATATATCACATATTTTTTTTTAATTTTTAGAATAGTTTTTTTAAGATAAATAAGTATCATAAACTTTCTTCGTGTTTCCTGAAACTTACCAATTACGAAAGTAATATATGTTATGCTCATTTATGTGATTCACACCTTGTTTGATTCAATGTTTATAGCGTTTAAATGTTTAAAATAAAGGCTACTAATTATACTTATTTTTATTGAATAGCACGTTAATAATTCTACTACAAGATTTAGAAGAAAGAAAGCGTTTACATTGTTGTCAGGTTATAAATAAAATTATATTTTATATACAACCTGCGGGGAGAAATGTAACACATTAGGTATTATTATGTATATATATTAAATAGTTACTCTTAAAATATCCACTTGCAATATTAAATAAGATAGAGCTTGTGAATAAAATCTTGAGCTGATCTTCAAATTGATGCTCTACAACTTTGATGATGAACTAAAAATTTGAATATAATAAACATAGTTTTAAATCGATAACTTAGGTACTTCATTGTTAGGCTAAGCAGTTATCAACCCACCCTAGCATTTTGTGCACTTAAATAAATTAGGTAAAAAAATTTTAATCAAACAGTTTTATTGTAAAGAAACGTTATGATGATTCAGAAAATGTACTAAAAGGTAAGTACCAGGTACCAGTTATCACACCACTCTTCTCATCAATCTAAGCTTCGGTGGAGCTTCATCGGTGGATCCTAGTGGAATGAAAGCATTGTTGAGACTAAAATAAAATCGTAGGACGCAAAAATTATATATATATTCATAATAAAGGTACTAACATTATTATTAATATTTACAGTACGAACAGATGGAATAGCCAACATTATTACTGGCTACAGATTAAAAACCGAATCCATAGATTTGTAGATTTGCTCTACGTAGGCAAGCAAAGTCACGATTTAGATTATGATCAGTAATCATGCCATTTAGGTATAAATTATTTCCACAATAGAAATAATTTGGTTCATTTGCGCCATAATAACTAAAACTTCCTTATAGTTCAGTCGTTAACATTGTTATCCATAGTTAAAATCGCAAAAGAGCAAGCAAAAGTACGTGATGTACAGAATATTTCTTTTGCTATTTTTTATTGGAATAACACAGGTAATTAATGACAATAATTTTATATGATATATTGCTTTACAAATATTTTTATATTTAATAACTTATTTTCCAAGAAGATGGGTGGAGTAAAATAATGTTTTGAATCACTTTATGTTCTTATAATATGATGTGATAGCCGAGTGGTAGTGAGCCCTCTTCATGTTTAGAGGCCGTGGTTCGAATCCCAGGGCATGTACTAATGAATTTTTTCTAACTTATGTACATAACTGTCACTGACTCAATGGGTGGTGGAATACGATTCAAGCCCTCTCATCCTGCAGGGAAGCCTAAACCCCTGTAGTGAGGAATTAATGAACTTATGATATGGTATATATTCTTAAAAGTGTCATTATAGAACTGCGTAGTGCCATTTTCTTTAATTTTTGCATCCTAAAAAGGAACATTGATTCATCTGTTTCGAAGGATTTAATCCAAAATTTCTTTTATTTTAATAAAATAGCATAGTACAATAACAAGAAAACGTATCTCGATTTTGTACAATCTTGAAATAAGTAGTGTGTCGTATATATAAGTTGGAGTTTGTTTCGTGTTAAAGTAATGTAACGAAAAGTAACAGGTAAGTTTGTGTAACTATCATAAACTTTATTCCTGCCCTAGAGTTACGTGCCTTTGCTATTAAATTAACTTTGTCTCTTTAAATTTGATGCACTACTTTTATCAAAATCGAGATAACGTGGTTATGTTTTACTAAATGGACGATGTAGAAATCGAAAGTATAGTTACAGTAAACTATAACTGGTCAGTGTTGGATCAAGTCTGATTATATGTCACATTAAATATATTATTAACTAGCTTTCCGCCCGCGGGCTTCGCTCGCGTTGACCACAGTTGTACTGGGCTAGTTAATGGAACGCGACGCTCCAGAAAATTGTAACACTTTCTAGAACATTCTGAAACTCAACTGCCTAAGAAATCTCTATACCTAATTTCATAAAAATCTATTTAGTCATTTTAGCATGAAGAATAGCTATCCCACAAGTTGGTCTTAAAATCAGTCAGGTGTTTTGGAGATTAATTGGAACAGACAGATAGACTAACAGACACTATGATTTTCTATATGTAGGTATATATAAAAAAATTGCTTTTCACTCTTGACAACGCCTTCTTTATATTTGCAAAATTTCAGTAAAATCGGATCAGCTGTTTCGACAATTAGGCCTAACAAACATACAGACAAACACACAGACAAAAACCAACTTGTGTCACTCCTGGTAACCTCCTTTTTATGTCTGCGAAGATTCATAGAGGTGGTTTAGTCGTTTTGGAGATAAGCCGGAACAAAAAGACAGACTGACAGCCACACGGACAAAAAGTTTCCTATATAACTCTTGACAACCTATTTTTAATGTCTGCGTAGTTGCATTAAAATCTTCAAAAGTTCAGCTTGAACTATATAGACAGACAGACAGACAGACAGACAGACAGACAGACAGACAGACAGACAGACAGACAGACAAACGAACGAACGAACGAACAAACAAACATACTAACAAAAAGTAGCGTATGTCACTCCTCTCACCCGTCTTTTCACGTCTGCGAAGTTTCATGATAATTGATTAAAATGTTTTAGAGTTTAGCTCAAAAGACAGAAAGACGGCCAGACAGACAATCAAAAAGTATTGTATGTTACTCCAGACAATCTTTTAATCACATCTTTGAAGTTTCAATAAAATCGGTTTAGCCGTTTCGGAGATTAGCTCGAATAGACGGAAAGACAGACAGACAGGCAGATAAAAAAATTTGGTCATGTGATCACATAGATCTCGTCAAAACATTAAGTTTGAGTACAAACACGATAGGTCTGCGATTGATGGTTTCTAAAATATAAGCTTTTGAAAATTTAGTCACGTGGTCACATAAATCTCGTCAAAACATCAAGTTTGAATACAAACACGATAGGTCTGCGATTGATGGTTTCAAAAATATAAGCTTTTGAAAATTTGGTCACGTGGTCACATAGATCTCGTCAAAACATCAAGTTTGAGTACAAACATGATAGGTCTGCGATTGATGGTTTCGAAAATATAAGCATTTAAAAATGTGGTTACGTGATCACATAGATCTCATCAAAACATCAAGTTTGAGTACCAACACGATAGGTCTGCGATTGATGGTTTCGAAAATATGAGCATTTAAAAATGTGGTCACGTGGTCACATAGATCTCGTCAAAACATCAAGTTTGAGTACCAACACGATAGGTCTGCGATTGATGGTTTCGAAAATATAAGCATTTAAAAATGTTGTCACGTGGTCACATAGATCTCGTCAAAACATCAAGTTTGAGTACCAACACGATAGGTCTGCGATTGATGGTTTCGAAAATATGAGCTTTTTAAAATTTGGTCACGTAGTCACATAAGTAGATACGTCTGCAAAGTTTCATTGAAATCGCTTTAGTCGTTTTGGAGTTTAGCCGGAACAGACAGACCGACGGACAGACAGATAAAAAGCAGCCTATGTCACCTCTGATAATACCCTCTGCACGTCTGCCAAGTTTCATTGAAACCGGTTCAGCCGTTTCGGAGATCAACTCAAACAGAAAGACAGACAGACAGACAGACAAAAAGTAGCCTTTGTCACCCGCGGTAATGCCCTCTGCACGTCTGCAAAGTGTCATTGAAATCCGTTCAGCCGTTTCGGAGATTAGCCGGAACAGACAGACAGACAGACAGACAGACAGACAGACAGACAGAAAGACACTTCAATTTTATTAATATAGATAATGTAACTTACACAATTTTAGTATATCAAAAACATCACTTATAAACATTAACAAGTTTATTTATTCAATATTATTATAAACAAACGAATGTCAATATTTGTGCGTGACTCGTTGCCATCCTTCCTTCTTAGGGTGGTCGTAGCTGGGAAGACGGGATGAGTGAAATGAAAGTTCTTATCCAGTTCAACGCCACCTCGCCGCCCTTTCCCCTCGCTTTGCCTGTTTATGTGGACTGTATCGGTGTGCCTCGTATGCCCGCTCGCTGCCGTCGAGAGAATGCCGCGCGTGTGACGCTTGCGCAATTTATACTTTCTTCGATCACAGGCGAACGAGGGGCGAAGGACGGTGGTGTCCATTTATTTTTCTACCTTCTATCACAAAAAAGTCTTCCCCGGCGGGTTTCTGTCTACCCTATATCCGCCGGGGTCTATTTTATCATGCCATTATCGGGCCCTATATTTAAATATCTATATTTTACAATTTTATAAGTATTTTTTTCTACTATAATTAATTACTATGCTATTATCTATCTATTTATATGGCCGCGCGTGCTGCGAAGCGGTTGTCGCGTACATTCTCCCGCCTCCTGCGCCCGCAGGATCACTTGGGGAGCGCGACGAGCTTCCTGGATGCCCTCCGCAGCACGCCGCCGCTGGTCTGGACATCGACGACTCGAACTGCGCCGTCCTTGCCGGGGTAGACAGCGATCACGCGCCCGCGCGGCCAAACGTTACGCGGTAGTGTATCGTCTATTATCAATACGTGATCGCCTATTTGTAGTTGGGTTCTTCGGTCGGCTGGGTCGCGGCGCCGCTGCAGCTCGGGCAGGTACTCCCTGAGCCAGCGCGCCCAGAAGTAGTCGGCCAGCCGCTGTGCTTGTTTCCATTGTTGACGGCCGATGCAGTCGCCGTCCTTGAAGCTGCCGGGCAGCGGTACTCGGGACGGCCCTCCCAGCAGGAAGTGGTTAGGTGTCAGCGCCTCGGGCTCGTCGGGCGCCGTGGAGACGTGCGTCAGGGGGCGGCTGTTGACCGTGTGCTCCGCCTCCGCCAGCAGCGTCGCCAGCACCTCCTCTCGCGGGTAGCGCTCGCGCAGCACAGCATCGAGCGCGTGCTTCACGCTCCGGACCATTCGCTCCCAGGCGCCGCCCATGAACGGCGCGCCCGGGGGTATGAAGCGCCAGGCTATCGTCCGGACGGACGCCTCGGACTCCGCGGCCCGCAGGGCGGCCGTCCGCAGCTCGGCATCAGCACCTCGGAAGTTGGTGCCGTTGTCGCTGCAGATCTCGACTGGACAGCCTCGCCTCGCCATCATGCGCCGCAGCGCCATGATAGCGCTATCGGTGGTGAGCGAGCCCGCGAGCTCCAGATGCACCGCTCGTGTGGTCAGGCAGGTGAAAAGCGCCACGTAGCGCTTCTGGTGTTGTCGGCCAACTGTAATCTGATAAGGACCAAAATAGTCAAGGCCGGTGTAGGAAAAAGGACGTTGGTGGTGAGCCATTCTCGACGGGGGGTGGTTACCCGTCGCTGGTACAGCAGGTCGAGCCCGTTTTATTCGACAGGCTAGACACCCGCTTACTGCACTCCGTACTATTGATCTCAAACGGAGTATCCAGTAATGTTGACGTACTTCGTTGATTACTATCGCCATACCTCCGTGATGTAATCTCTTGTGTGTCCACTCTATATATAATCGCGCGTACTTGTGTTGTCCATCGAGTACTGGTGGACTCAACTCTATTTCTTCCGCGTCCGTGATGGCTCCTATTCTGGATTTCAGTCTGATTATTCCCTTTTCGTCTATGTTCACCGCCAGTCCGCTCAATCGGCTTCCTTTCTGTATTTGTTGTTTTCCATTCAAATGATTCAGTTCTTCGCTAAATGAATCTTGTTGAGCTGCTCGCACCCACAGCTGCTCCGCCGCACAAATGAGCCTCGCCGGCAAAATTTTTATTTCACGCCCCGGCGCCGTAGGTGGTGGCTCGCCTTTCTTCGGCTCTATCTTCTGTCTTTTTTGTTTTTTCCATGTGGGGTTTTTCTCTATTTTCTTGTTTCGTTTCATTCGGCCAGCTGCAACGACGGCGACTGGTCGACATATCTCTATAAATTGCAATATGCGCGCTGTGGTACGTACGAGACGCAGCCAGGACGAAAAGCGCTCTACGTTCGGTAGTCCTTCTCTTAACGCTCCCGCCGTCAAAGCTCGCGCCCCGGCGACTCTCTCCTCGCCGGTGTGTTGCTCTATGTCGCCGCTCTCTTCCGATTCTATTATATCAATAGGTACCTTTTTCAAATTTAAGTCGAAAGCGAGTACGTCGTCGCGCGGCCGCCAGATAAGGCCGAGTACTCGCTCGGCTCTACCGCTGCTCGACTCGCTCTCCAACTCCACGACGCCGCTACGCCGCCCCAGCTCCTCCATGTTCGACGTCCATCTGTCCAGGACGAACTTGGCTCTTTGGTTGACTAGGGCTACGTCGCGCGTGACTCTCCGCGCGTCCTCTATGTTGTCGAAACTCTGTAAATAATCATCCATATAATGTTGATTTATAATAGCATTAGCGGCGTCGGGGTACTCATCCCTCATTTCCTCTGCGTTTCTATTTTTTATGTATATAGCAGTACACGGTGACGATGCGGCACCAAATATCACGCTCGTCATCCGGTACTCCTCCGGGGGGCCACCTCGACGCTCACCGCGCCAAAGGAAGCGTAGTGCGTCTCTATCTTCATCACTTATTCGGATCTGTAAAAACATTTCTCTTATATCAGCTGTAACTGCTATAGGTCGCTGACGAAATCGCATCAATATCCCAGGTAGAGATTGAAGTAGGTCTGGCCCCGTCAATAATTTTCCATTTAGGCTTACGCCTTCGCAGCGCGCGGCTGCGTCGAATACTATGCGTGGCTTCGGTTTCGTCGGGTTCACCACGGCGAAATGCGGTAGGTACCACGTTCTGTTTACTTTTTTCGTGGGCGGAGCCGGTTCCGCGTGCCCGCTCCTCAGCATGTGTTCTATCTGTTTGCTATATGACGCCTTCAGCTCCGGGTCGCGGTCCAACCTCTTTTCCACGCCCACGAGTCGTTTCAAGGCGTATCCGTAGTTATTCGGCATTCTCACTTCTTCGCTATTCCATAATAAACCCGTTTCGAAACGTCCATCCGGCAGCCGGCGGCTGCGACTCTGTAGTAACGACCATGCTTGTTGCTCCGGGTCGTTCTTCGGACGTCGGGGTTGAATGCCGATTCCGTCGAGTTCAAAGTACTCTTTTATTATCTTTTCGACGTCATTTGCGGGCCTCTCGGCCACGACAGCTCTATTCACAAAATGCACGTTCTGTCGTCGGCGCTCATCTATGCCGTGCAGCGTCCACCCGAGATCGGTGAGGGATGCTGCCGGTTGGCCCTTCTTTCCACTGCGCACTGTCCTGGAAACGATAAGATTCCAATTATCTTGGCCTATTAATATCGAGGGTACAGCGCGCTCATAACATAATTCGCTTTCTATGTCCGCAAGGTGCGGACAGCCCGTTACTATCTCTCTCGGTACTGACTGCGGCGACAAATTTAATCTATCAATTGTTCGCGCTGTCAGCTCATGCGTCTTATTTGAATGGCGACCTTTAATCTTTACTATTATTCTTTTCGAGACGTCCGCGTTAATGCGCGTTCCGCCTACTCCTTCTATATTAAACGGCTCTATCGGCCCATCTGATCCGACCGCATTCGCTATCACGGTCTCTATCAATGTCACGCTCGAACCTTCGTCCAGAAGTGCGTACGTATCTATTGTATTATTCGCTCCTGTGAGCTGGACGGGTATTACCTTTAAATAGGCAGCTCCTACTTGCGCTCTTTGCGCTGACGCGACGATCTGCGCGCGTGCGTCGTCGCTCGTTTCTGGTGCTCTATGCTCGGCCGGCGGCGCCTGCCGGCTCTCAGCTCTCTGCCTGTTGTTATGCAGCAGTCGGTGGTGCGTTCTCAGGCAGCCGCCGATGCCGCATGCTCGTGCTCTGCATCTGTGGCCCGCTTTCCTGGACTTCAGGCATCTAAAACATAAATTAAACTTTTTAGCTATTTCCCACCTTTCATCTGTGGAAACTCGCCTTAACTTTTCACAAGCTATTGGCGGATGTCCTTGGCCCCTACAGACGGGGCATTCATCGTATTCTATGTTTGCGGCGAAAGCTCTTTGCTGTCTGAGCTTTGCTGTTCTTTGGAATGCCGGCGTATCTCTTCCGGCTCGGCGTATTCGCTGCATTTCGCCGATTCTTCATTCAGGAAAGCGGCCATTTTCTCGAGCCTTGACTTCTCTCTAGGTGCGTTTTCTTTGTAATCTATCCACTTCGATCTAAGTGCTGGCGTCATCTTTGACATAACCAGTTTTACTATGTCCGGATTGTTCAAGTGATATGCCGTGTTCAGGGCACTAACTATCGTATACAAATTATTCACTTGTCCGGCAAACGCACACACGTCACGCAGATCCTCGCTCAGTCGAGGTATCGTTTTGAGACGTTCTATTTCGACCGACACCAATGCGTCCGGTCGTCCGAAGCGGTCCTCCAGCGTTTTCATTGCAACGTCCGGCGCCGTCTCGGCTATAAAGAGAGCGTTCACGGCTTCTTTCGCTTTCCCTTTTAGACTTCTTCGTATCCTTGCTAAATTTTCATTCTTTGTGAAGTACTGACTTGTATCTCTATATGCCGCCCTGCATGCCAGCCATTCTGTGCAATCTCCTTCGAAAATTGGCAACTCATGTAAGTACTTCGGCGCCGGCGCTTTTGGTGTCGCCGACCTAATCGCCTGTGCGATCGCTGTTGCTAGTTCTGTGGCCCGCTCAGGGGCACCTGCCCTATTTCTATGACGGCCCGTCCATCCTCGGATGCGGATCGAAACTCATTTGCCGTTGGTGCCGACTCATCTATTTTATTCCTACAATTGAGGCTAAATTCGCGTTTCTTAATTATTTCGACCGATAGGTATTAACGCACCGTTCTATTTCTACGAGCTTCCTAAATTACTATTACCCACGCGTACCTGGCTTTTCTATCTGAATCTACCGTTCAACGCAATTACCGCTATATTCGTATTTACGCAATCTCGTTCTATCGCACCTATGTTTACGCAAACTAATTACAGTTAACGCGCTACACCGTTACGAAAATATAAATAGCACCGCACCGTTACTAAATCTGTACTCGCGACCTACCCCGACCTACCCTCCTAACCTTATATTTTTTTGATTCTACCCCAGCAACCCCCACTGAGACTAGGTAATAAGGTTTTACAGTACCTTTAATATTGGAGGCTGCCGCTGCTAAAATCGGGAATCCGGTCTCGGTGCGGCGCCGTCTCGGAATGCGGGCGCGCGGCAAATGGGTACGTATCTCGGGGGTGCTCGGCCGGCGGCGCGAGCTCGCGGAGTGCGGGGAGGCGCTCGCGATATGACTCGATCCGGTTTGCGTTGGCGCGCTGCGCCGCGTAGCGACCGTCTGTAACGGCAACTATTTTACCTATTACAATACCTAACTTACCTCTTACTTCGTTTATTTTCGCGGTGTCGCAGCCCGGACACCGGAATGCGGTCCTCGAAATGTCCGTAGGGCGGGGCTGCGACGCTGAGTGGCTTTTCGCAGGGTCACTCGCCGGTGATCCTGCGCGTTCTATGGGTGATTCCCTCGACAGGCAAAGGACGGGCAACGGGCTCTGGGCTTGAAGGGAAAGGTTTCTGTGTTCTGTCTTCTCCAAGGTTCGGTTCCCAGCTACTAGATCCGGCTCGAAGGACCACGAAAAGATGTGCATGACTCGTTGCCATCCTTCCTTCTTAGGGTGGTCGTAGCTGGGAAGACGGGATGAGTGAAATGAAAGTTCTTATCCAGTTCAACGCCACCTCGCCGCCCTTTCCCCTCGCTTTGCCTGTTTATGTGGACTGTATCGGTGTGCCTCGTATGCCCGCTCGCTGCCGTCGAGAGAATGCCGCGCGTGTGACGCTTGCGCAATTTATACTTTCTTCGATCACAGGCGAACGAGGGGCGAAGGACGGTGGTGTCCATTTATTTTTCTACCTTCTATCACAAAAAAGTCTTCCCCGGCGGGTTTCTGTCTACCCTATATCCGCCGGGGTCTATTTTATCATGCCGTTATCGTGCCCTATATTTAAATATCTATATTTTACAATTTTATAATTATTTTTTTCTACTATAATTAATTACTATGCTATTATCTATCTATTTATATGGCCACGCGTGCTGCGAAGCGGTTGTCGCGTATTTTATAAGTATTTTTTTCTACTATAATTAATTACTATGCTATTATCTATCTATTTATATGGCCGCGCGTGCTGCGAAGCGGTTGTCGCGTACAATATTTATTCAATTTACTATCCGCACTAATACGAGTTTAATAAATGCGAAAGTGAATAAGTTTGTTTGTTTGTTTGTTACGCTTTCACGTCTTAATAAATTAATCGATCAATATATAAATTCGCATACATGTTGTCAGGGGTACAGAAAAGGCCATAAAGTAGGTACCAATCATCCAGAAAAAACTCAATTCCTGAGGAACAGAAAAATAAGCAGGTGTTAGATGAGAGTAAAATTGTGAGAGGGAATGAGAACAGTGGTGACACAAAAATATAATAAATCGTATACTATTTATATAATCTTATACGGATTCGACCCCGGTGGAGCAGTGAATATTTCCCTTAAATTTATATGGAATTAACCTCGAGATATAATTTAATAAATAAAAAAGAACCAATCGAATCGATTTACACTCGGCAAAGGCATCGCGTGACATGAATCAAAAATAATATAATCAAATAAAAAACTTCCTCCGTTTTTAAGTTGGGTAAAAGTATCCCTGGCTGATGCTGAACTTTTCACAAATTACAAAGTGACTAATAACAATAATGCCACCGTGAAAAATTAAAATTAAATCGTAAATTATTTCTTTATCAACTTACTAACTATCATTTCCCGACAATCATTTTCCACCATAGTCTTTCTGCCTCTCGCAGGTGTAGTGTAGAATGAATGTTGCTTGAACCTACTTCCTATAGCAATTTTATGAATTTATACTTGACGTACTTTGATGACGTACATACATTGACGACCGCTTAGCCTAGTGGGTCACGACCCTGCCTACGAAGCTGGATGTCTCGGGTTCGAATGCCAGGTTGGATCAGTATTTATATGATAAATACTGATACTGGTACCTGGTCTTGGTTGTTATATGTATGTGCTGTCTTCACTTGGTACCCAAAACACAAACTAATGCTTAGTTTGGGGCCTGGACGTTGTTGTGATGTATACGTTATTATATTATATTACACTAAAAGCTGCCAAACCCAAATTTGTGTACGCGACATGGTTTACGAAGATGATTCTCTTCGCAGACTCTAACTAGTTCAACCAACCTCGACACAATGGATAGAAATATAGCGCAGTAGCTCATGACTACCTACATACATTGCTCCATAGAAGTTTTTTGGAAAATAAAATTTGTTGACATCGTTTTATCTCACAGTTATTTTTTAGTGAATGAATATTAAACGCAATTGACCTCATAGCACTGTCTAAGTACTTCTTATTTAAATTATTATTTATATATTTAAAAATGATAAATGACAAATGATATTGACCCCTCACCACGCCCGAAGCGCAATGCTTTCACGCTTTCTTTCACCTACCTTAAATTGTTGCTGCCGTGTTCTAACGCTTTCCTTCGAATTTCATATATTGTACATTAAGGCACAGAGCTAACGGATCAATCATATTCAACCACACATAAAGCATGCAACATGAGATAGGCGGAGATGTTACTACGTGTACAATAGAGTCAGAATTATATAGTCCACAGTTCGAATTGTTCCGAAATGGCTAAAGGCGTGTATCACTTCTGATTTTATTTTTCTTTTAGTCTTTACAGGTAGAGGTGGAAAGGCCGCATATAGAATACGCCAATCCAAAATACATGAAATGGCACAACATCACAACCGTGAGAACTAGTTGGAAAATTCCACGTTCTGCAAATATAGAGCTGGAGAGCTTAGTATATGGTGGAAACAATATTACGGTAATAATTCAATATAAAACTAAGTTTTGTGTATGACTTAGGGCGTATTAGCACCGAGTTATATTTAGCAGTGTTAAAGTAAATTTAACGCCGCCAGATAGTTGGCAATTCACTTATAGATAGGTTTAAGTACGACCCGAGCATGGTGTCGAAGTTACTAAATAACTTATATCTGTCCCAACTGGTTATCTAATAATATCAAACGAGAGACTGTTGTAAATCTATATTAATAAAATTGAAGTGTCTGTCTGTCTGTCTATCTGTCTGTTTCTTCCAGCTAATCTCCGAAACGGCTCAACCGATTTCAATGAAACTTTGCTGACGTGCAGAGTGCATTATCAGGGGTGACATTAGCTACTTTTTGTCTGTTTATCTATCTGTCCGTCTGTTTGTTTAAACGGATCTCCGAAATGGCCGAACCGATTTCAATGAAACTTCACAAATATGATAAAAAAATTATTAGGAGGGACATACAACACTTATTGTTTATCTGTCTGTCTGTCTGTCCGTCTGTTTGTTCAAACGGATCTCCTAAAGGGCTGAACTTATTTCAATTAAATATTCAAAGATGTGATTAGAAGATTGTTAGGAGTGACATACAATGTTTTTTAATCCAATCTTTGAATGTTTAATTGAAATAAGTTTAATTAATGAATGAAACATTCAAAGATGTGATTCAAAGATTGTTAGGAGTGACATACAATACTTTGTTTGTCTGTCTGTCCGTTCGTCCGTTTGTTTAAACTAATCTCCGAAAGGGATGAACTGATTTCAATGAAACTTTACAGATGTGATTAGAAATTGTCAGGAGTGATATAAAATACTTTTGTTCGTCTTTCTGGCCGCCTCTCTGTCTGTTCGAGCTGAACTCTAAAATATTTAAACCAATTTTGATGAAACTTCGCAGACGTGAAAAGAGGTGTAAGGAGTGTTTTACTACTTTTTGACTTACTGTTTTGCTACTTTACTACTTTTTAACTACTTTTTGTTTGTCTATCTGTCTATATGTATGTTCCAGCTAAACTTTTAAAGATTTGAATGAAACTATGCAGACATTAAAAATAGTTTGTAAGAGTGATATAGGTTACTTGTTGTCCGTGTGGTTATCTGTCTGTCTTTTTGTTCCGGCTAATCTCCAAAACTACTGAATAATTTCTATAAATCTTTGCAGACATAAAAAGGAGGTTATCGGAAGTGACATAAGTTGGTTTTTGTCTGTGTGGTTGTCTGTCTGTTTGTTAGGGCTAATCGTCGAAATGGCTGATCCAATTTTATTGAAATATTGCAAAGATAAAGAGGGCGCTGTCAGGAGTGAAAAGCATTTTAATATATAAAAAATCGTAGTGTCTGTTAATTTGTGTGTATGTGCTTCAAAGCGACTTGTCACGATGTGAAAGTTTGAAGTGAATGCCGACACCCTCTTGCGTTCCGTTTGGTGTATCTTGGTGATAGCTCGTCAACGGTGAACCGGGAATCCAAGAACGGCTGAACCTTGAACTGCCTGCGTGGACGTGGGAAGTGTGTCTGTTCCGGTTAATCTCCAAATCAGCTGACTGATTTTGGGACCGACTGGTGGGATATCTATTCTTCATGCTAAAATGGCTAAATGGATTTTTATGAAATTAGGTATATAACTTACTTATACTTTACTTACACCTTAGGTAGTTAAGTTTCAGAATGTTCTAGAAACTGTAACAATGTTCTGGAGCGTCTCGTTCTTGTTACTGTCCCGGTACAACTGCGTAGTCCACGCGAGCGAAGCCGAGGGCAGAAAGTTAGTATTTTTATAAAATTAATCAGGAAACAGTTCTAATGATTTGGATGAAATTTCGTATTTAGATAAGATTTTATTTTTTAAGTTTACATATAGTTGTGTGTCTAGAAAAAAAAGCAATTATAAACCAAATAAAATGGCTTTGCCTTACTTCCTTTAGTCCTTTATACAATTTAATAATTCAAACAGAATTTTAAAGCTTATATTTCCCGTTATTGCAGGAAAATTTAAAAATCTGTCTTTATAGGCTATTTTAAATTAAAGATTCCTAACATAATTTCAAGGCTTATCTGTTATCCAAGAAAAAGAAGGCAACTAGTTCGCCATATTATTTTGTGTAAATATAAATAAATTTATAAAAAAAAACCAGATTATGAACTAATCATAAAATAAATTAATTAAAAAAAAACATTTATGTAATTAAAACTAAATATAATATCCTAGCGATAACCTACTATTAACGTTCGAAGTGATATAAACGAATTGTTGCTGGAACCAATTTTATTTACTTCCATTCAAACTTTCAATTCCCCATTTCCCACACCCCTTATAATGCGAAAATTTAAAAACCCTGAAACACTTCACTATTTATTGATGATGAATAGCTACCATTCCAGTTCCTACCTTTAGAAAAACCGACACGTCATACGAATTTTCTCTTCCCGTTTCAACATATTATTATTTATTTATGCTCATTATCTGTAATTAACATTTTTATATTATATGTAGCTTTAAAGAACAAAGTTCCCCTATTCCATCCCTCCTTAAAAAAAAAATTTATTAACAGATGCTCATGTTATAAATTAAACTTATGTTCCAAATTTCAGCTTCCTGGACTAAGTAGTTTCAGCTGAGCGTTAATAGATTAGTGAAGATAAACGAAAGACAGACAGACAAAAAGTAGTGTATATTACTTTTGATCTCCTTATTTTAATATCTGTAAAGTTTCATTAAAAGCGGTTCAGCTGTTTTGGAGATTAGCTCTAATAGACAGATAAACGTACACACAGACAGACAAACAAAATGAAGTATTTGTCACTTTTGACCACCTACTTTTCATATCTGTAAAGTTTCATTAAAAGCGGTTCAGCCGTTTTGGAGATTAGCTCTAATAGATAGGTAAACGTACATACAGACATACATACAAAAAGTAGTGTATATCACTTTTGACTACCTGCTTTTCATATCTGTAAATCAAACAATATGTAACGCATATCACTTTTGACTGCCTACCTCTTTTTCATAACTCAAGTTTTATTAAAATCTGTTTATCGAAACCCTAACTGTGGAGCTAAGGGTCGATAGTTCGGGTCGGGTGTGTTGATTGTTGTTGTGGGTTCGATTCCCGCCCGGAACAGACTATGTGCGTTGGAGTTGCGAGAATATTTCTCCCGACCGCGGGATTCTGTGCTAAATAAAAAGCACAAAATACCGCTACAAAGTTCTATGGAGCCGAACAAAACTAAACATATCGCTAAGCGAGGCTAGCGGTTCCACGGCGTCATCAGTGTGAAAACAGTGTCACGATGAAATCCGCAGTTTTATGTAAGGCAGCTTTAAACTTAAGCCGCCTCTACACATAGGCCAGCGCATTCACCAACGCGCTGGCGGTCCGCTTGCCAACGCGCTTGTGAGTAATCCACACATTGAAAGGTCATTCAGTATGGTTTAGTTCGGGCCAATGTGCGGACGGATTCAAAACGGATATTGAGTCGCTAACAGCTGCAGCTGTATATTTATTCACAGCTTATAATTACTTTGTAAATGTGTACAAGAAAAGGTTGATAAAAATTTTGGGTTCCACAGGCAGTTTTCACTCTAATACAGCTCAATACATTTAAATGTTTCGTCAAGTTTCTATTTCGTCAAGTTAGGTGTTAATTCGCCGCAAGAAGAAAACGTGCACTCTTGATCGCTGCTCCGGGCAAATGATCGCGCGGCCAATGTGTGGATGGTGTGCCAAGCTTGCGACAAGTGTCCTTTGATGTTTACGACACCGCGCGGCAAGCTCGCAAGCGCGCCAGCCAACGTTCAAATACCTACCGCCAATGCGCCAACGCCTGTTCTACACATGGGCCAGTGGCTTGGCCAGCGCACTTGCCAACGCGTTGGCCTATGTGTAGAGCCGCCATAAAACGTTTTTATAAAGTCTTGAATAGAAATTTGATGTTTTGTAAATTAAGTTTTGTCTATAGGCACAAGGAAAACTTTAAAATCGATAGGTATGTCAAAACAGAGCCTCAGAAAGCAAACAGGTATAATAAAAGCACTTTTAAATTTCAGTGTTCGATCCAGTTTCTTGAAAATGTAGGTAACCGTTACATACCCACTGTTGTTCAATTGCAGTACAGGTTGTGTGATTTCTTTGCGGTCCCCATATTCAAAGATACAATCGCTCAAATGATGCCTGACTTCCCGTCTTGTCCATTTTCACCTGTAAGTATGCAGTACTAATCAGTGCTACTTCTTCTTTAAGGGCAGAATGAATGGCACTTGTTAGTTACAGATAAATCAATACTTTATGTTCGCTCTGAAACCGCGGCAAGTGAGAGTTCGCACCATCTAAAATTTGTTACTTACTGCGAAATTATATGCTGCGACGTTACGATCGGATCAGCCATAAAAAAATTTATGGTCAGAAGTAAATTATTATGTGTTTCAAACAGCGGTTTCAAGGTTAATGAAAATTGAATCCGGAGGTAAAATACAGGATGAAAGTTTGTTCATGAATCCCGTTATTTTTATCGTAAAAACGATGAAAAGTGATATTAAGCATTTAATTGGAAATTGAGAAATAACCGTTTCAAGCGAATGTCACTTAAGGGGGTGGAAAAGGTTTAAATTGGGAAATAGTTAAAATTGAAATTTACTCTTTTGGTTTGAAATTGAAAATATAATGTTTCAAAGTTTATGTCAAATTGTAAAATAACTCTTAATATATGGTAATACACAAATGCAATACGTGCGAGCCAAGCACGATCCATCACTAGTTTATATGAAATCAATGGTATAAGTTATATGAAGCTGAAAGGACAAGTTTAAGAACTCTTACAGGTTCTTCGTACAACCCGTCCGTCCACGTGACAAAGACGTCACAATCTTATTTGCGTGTTATATATTACTTTATTTTTATAACATTACTTTATTTAAAATATATATAAATGAGTAATTTTAAAAAGATAAATACCTTTGTCGTTTATCGCATCACATTTGATGGTCGTAGTTCACTTAATATCTGAGTAATTGAACCGATTTCGGAAGTTGGACATGTCTAAAAATTATTGTATTAAGTGAAAATTTATAAACTATGTTAAAATATCTTAACTTTTAAAGATTCAAGAAGGTCTTCTTGGGGAATATACTTCAAACAAAGGCGTCGTCTTTATATTTCCACAAGTTGTGAAATCGTTAAATGCCATGAACGTTTAGCCAGGAGCGGTCTTTTGTCTTTGTATTCTAAATGACGCTCAAAGCACACAGAAATGACATGCATAAGTATTAATAACGTAATGTAAGTAATATTATAGTTTTATGGCAGAGAAAGATTGTTTACATTCACTTCGACTACGCGTGGCAGCGTCTATGGTCAAAATAGTTCATTAACAATGGGAGGTGTTTTATACGGAATAAAAAGGGGAGCTGATTAAGTACCCGCTGCAGATATGTATAACCCCACCCACAACAATGATTTTCAGTTAACCCCTGCACAGAGCCCGCCGGACCGTTGCACACCGATGAATGACGCGGTAATACTACCACAACAATAGAACAACCCCCCACAAGTTTACTGTACTATAATATAAGTCGTTAAGAGCGCGCGTTACCATTTTAGGAAGGTACATATTCAAAATTATAAATTTTAATGAAATTCGTTGTATTTACAGGGCGTGTACCGCTTCATGAATTTAACTCTACCGCAGTTTGAGCCAACTTTCGAAATGCCGTACACATACTCTTCGACATATATAAAAGGGCGTTTCCATAACAGATTCTTTGACACAAAAACAAAAGAAGAAATCGCCTTGGGCTGGTTCGAGGTAAACATTACAAAAGCCGAGGAACAGTATTAAATTAACGTAAACATTGCAATGTACGTCGTTTATTATAATGTTGTTTTTAGATATCTCAATAATGTAGCAGGAATATCTTCTAAAACTTGATTAATAAAATTGCATGTGACCTAAAACTTTAAAGTTATTCATCGCCCCCTGTGTTTTTTCCTTAACATAATATTCTCCATCATATAACGATTAGACACTTTATTATACACACCATATTTTAAATAATATAATGTTACAAAAATAGTATATTACCTAGTTTTATACCAAAAAAAGTGAACTTAACTGTCCTTTCAATATGCTTTTCGTTTCAGAATATTTAATGAGTCTGCGGGAATTGATTCAAATAACAACATTATTATCTATAGGTATGGATAGCTGCCAACTTTTAAGATAATTTCAGTCCACAGCTTCTTAAATACGCGGGCATGAATTAACATGAGAGGGTTGCAATTGTAGTTTTTATAAAGTTACCTCTCGAGTTGATACCAGAGTATAAAAATCGATGACAGGATAAGTAAGGATCTTCCAACTTTCTTAGGTGTCCTTCAAAGAAGTATTATTAGTCCCACTCTATTTTCGAGACTTACCAAATACTGAAATAATATATGTTATGTTACTTTATGTGCACTAATACCATAAAAATTGTGTGAGAAAAATGTTAGTGCAACACATCGAAAAAAAGGTGTGATTCATACCTTGCTTGATTCACTGTTAAGGTAAAAAAATATTGACAAAGTGAAAGTGAAACAGTCAGAAAATTTAGAGGTTTTCAGCCACCGAAAGTTGTCTTCGCTTCGCTTCGGTGGAGCCTCATTGGTGGATCCTAGTGGAATGAGAGCATTGATGAGACTAAAATAAAATCGTAGGACGCAAAAATTATACATATATTCAAATTAAAGTTACTAATATTATTATTAATATTTACAGCACAAACAGATGGAATAGCCAACATTATTACTGGCTACAGATTAAAAACCGAATCCATAGATTTTTAGATTTACTCTACGTAGGCAAGCATAGTCACGATTTAGATTATGATCAGTAATCATGCCATTTAGGTATAAATTATTTCCACAATAGAAATAATTTGGCTCATTTGAGGCATAATAACTAAAACTTCCTTACAGTTCAGTTGTGAACATTGTTATCCGTAGTTAAAATCGCAAAAGAGCAAGTATAAGTACGTGATGTACATAATATTTCTTTTGCTATTTTTTATTGGGATTGCACAGGTAATTAATGACAACAATTTTATATGATGTATTGCTTTACAAATATTTTTATATTTAATAACTTATTTTCCAAGATAATGGGTGGAGTAAAAATAATGTTTTGATTCACTTTATGTTCTCATAATATGTTGTGATAGCCGAGTGGTAGTGAGCCCTCTTCATGTTTAGAAGCCGTGGTTCGAATCCCAGGGCATGTACCAATGAGTTTTTTCTAACTTATGTACGTAACTGTCACTGACTCAATGGGTCGTGGATTAAGATTCAAGCCCCCTCATCCTAAGCCCCTTTAGTGAGGAATTAATGAACTGATGGTATGGTATATATTCCTAAAAGTGTCAATATAGAACTGCGTAGTGCCATTGTCTTTAATTTTTGCTTCCTAAAAAGGAACATTGATTCATCTGTTTCGAAGGATTTAATCCAAAATTTCTTTTATTTTAATAAAATAGCATAGTACAATAACAAGAAAACGTATCTCGATTTTGTACAATCTTGAAATAAGTAGTGTGTCGTATATATAAGTTGGAGTTTGTTTCGTGTTAAAGTAATGTAACGAAAAGTAACAGGTAAGTTTGTGTAACTATCATAAACTTTATTCCTGCCCTAGAGTTACGTGCCTTTGCTATTAAATTAACTTTGTCTCTTTAAATTTGATGCACTACTTTTATCAAAATCGAGATAACGTGGTTATGTTTTACTAAATGGACGATGTAGAAATCGAAAGTATAGTTACAGTAAACTATAACTGGTCAGTGTTGGATCCAGTCTGATTATATAAGTCACATTAAATATATTATTAATCATGTAATTTACACAATTTTAGTATTTCAAATACATCACTTATTAACATTAACAAGCTTATTTATACAATATTCTTATAAACAAACGAATGTCAATATTTATTCAATATACTATCCGCACTAATACGAGTTTAATAAATGCGAAAGTGAATAAGTTTGTTTGTTTGTTACGCTTTCACGTCTTAATAAATCAATCGATCAATATACAAATTCGCATACATGTTGTCAGGGGTACAGAAAAGGCCATACAGTAGGTACCAATCATCCAGAAAAAACTCTATTTCTGAGGAACAGAAAAATAACTTTTAGATTGTCGTCCAGTATAACGACTCGTATAACTACTGATGGGGCGAGGGGAAAAGGAAGGAAAGGGCCAGTGCGAAACCGGGGCTGGACGCTATAGGGTATATGTATAAAATGGTAATCCGAGTGGGAATGAGAGTGGAAAATAATCAGTATATATTATAACAGAGAGACGGAAGCAGGTGTTAGATGAGAGTAAAATTGTGAGAGGGAATGAGAACAGTGGTGACACACAAAAATATAATAAATCGTATACTATTTATATAATCCTATACGGATTCGACCCCGGTGGAGCAGTGAATATTTCCCTTAAATTTATATGGAATTAACCTCGAGATATAATTTAATAAATAAAAAAGAACCAATCGAATCGATTTACACTCGGCAAAGGCATCGCGTGACATGAATCAAAAATAATATAATCAAATAAAAAACTTCCTCCGTTTTTAAGTTGGGTAACAGTATCAATGGCTGATGCTGAACTTCTCACAAATTACAAAGTGACTAATAAAATAATGCCACCGTGAAAAATTAAAATTATATCGTAAATTATTTCTTTATTAACTTACTAACTATCATTTCCCGACAATCATTTTCCACCATAGTCTTTCTGCCTCTCGCAGGTGTAGTGTAGAATGAATGTTGCTTGAACCTAGTTCCTATAGCAATTTTATGGATTCATACCTTGACGTACTTTGATGACGTACATACTTTGACGACCGCTTAGCCTAGTGGGTAACGACCCTGCCTACGAAGGTGGATGTCTCGGGTTCGAATGCCAGGTTGGGTCAGTATTTATATGATGAATACTGATACTGGTACCTGGTCTTGGTTGTCATATATATGTGCTGTCTTCACTTGGTACCCAAAACACACGCTAATGCTTAGTTTGGGGCCTGGACGTTGTTGTGACGTATACGTTATTGTATTATATTACACTAAAAGCTGCCAAACCTAAATTTGTGTACGCGACATGGTTTACGAAGATGATCCTCTTCGCAGACTCTAACTAGTTCAACCAACTCGACCTAATTAAAGTTTTTTGAAAAATAAATTTGTTGACATCGTTTTATCTCACAGATATTTTTCAGTGAATGAATATTAAACACAATCGAGCTTATGACACTATCTAAATACTTATTGTTTAAATTATTATTTATATATTTTCAAACGATATTGACCACGTTCCACGCCCGGAGCGCAACTCATGCTTTCTTTCACCTACCTTAAATTGTTGCTGCCGTGTTCTAACGCTTTCCTTTGAATCTCCAATATTGTACATTAAGGCACAGAGCTAACGGATCAATCATATTCAACCACACATAAAGCATGCAACATGAAATAGGCGGAGACGTAAATTACTACGTGTACTATAGAGTCAGAATTATATAGTCCACAGTTCCAATTGTTCCGTAGGCAAGCTAGGAAATGGCTAAGGGCGTGTATCACTTCTGATTTTATTTTTCTTACAGTCTTTACAGGTAGAGGTGGAAAGACCACACGTAGAATATACCAATCCAAAATACATCAAATGGCACAACATCACAACCGTGAAAACTAGTTGGAAAATTCCACGTTCTGCAAATATAGAGCTGGAGAGCTTAGTATATGGTGGAAACAATATTACGGTAGTAATTTAATATTATACTAAGGTTTATGTATGACTTAGGGTGTATTCGCACCGAGTCATATCGAGCAGTGTTAACGTAAATGTAACGCCGCCAGATAGTTGACAATTTTATAAGATAGGTTCAAGTACGACCCGAGCATGGCGTCGAATTTACTAAATAACTTATATCTGTCCCAACTGATTATCTAATAATTTCAAACGAGCGACTGTTGTAAATCTATATTAATAAAATTGAAGTGTCTGTCTGTCTGTCTGTCTGTCTGTTTGTTCCAGCTAATCTCCGAAACGGCTAAACCGATTTCAATGAAACTTTGCAGACGTGCAGAAGGCATTATTGGGGGTAACATAGGGTACTTTTTGTCAGTCTGTCTGTCCGTCCGTTTGTCTGTTTGAGTTGATCTCCGAAACAGTGAACCGATTTCAATAAAACTGGCAGAAGTGCAGAAGACATAATCGGAGGTGACATTAGCTACTTTTTGTCTCTCTATCTATCTGTCCGTCAGTCTGTCTGTTTGTTTGAGCGGATCTCCGAAACGGCATAACCTATTTTAATGATACTTGGCAGACGTGCAGGGGGCATTATCATACGCTGGGGAGTGATATACGCTGCTTTTTGTCTGTCTGTCTGTCTGTTTGTCCGTCTTGCTGTATGTTCGACCTGATCTACGAAACGGCTGAACCGATTTCAATGAAACTTCACAGATATGATAAGAAGATTATCAAGAGTGACATATAACACTTATTGTTTATCTGTCTGTCTGTCCGTCCGTCTGTTTGTTCAAACGGATCTCCTAAAGGGCTAAACTTGTTTCAATTAAATATTCAAAGATATGATTAAAAGATTTTTAGGAGTGACATACAATATTTTTTAAACACATCTTTGAATGTTTCATTGAAATAAGTTGAATTAATCAATGAAACATTCAAAGATGTGATTAAAAGATTGTTAGGAGTACAGTGACATACAATACTTTGTTTGTCTGTCTGTCCGTTCGTCCGTTTAAACCTGTTTAAACTAATCTCCGAAAGGGATGAACTGATTTCAATGAAACTTTACAGATGTGATTAGAAATTGTCAGGAGTGACATAAAATACTTTTGTTCGTCTGTCTGGCCGCCTCTCTGTCTGATCGAGCTAAACTCTAAAATGTTTAAACCAATTTTAATGAAACTTCCCAGACGTGAAAAGAGGTGTGAGGAGGGTCTTACGCTACTTTTTGTTTGTTTATCTGTCTATATGTATGTTCCAGCTAAACTTTTAAAGATTTGAATGAAACTATGCCGACATTAAAAATAGTTTGTAAGAGTGATATAGGTTACTTTTTGTCCGTGTGGTTGTCTGTCTGTCTTTTTGTTTCGGCTAATCTCCAAAACTACTGAACCATTTCTATAAATCTTTGCTGACATAAAAAGGAGGTTATCGGGAGTGACATAAGTTGGTTTTTGTCTGTGTGTTTGTCTGTCTGTTTGTTAGGGCTAATCGTCGAAACGGCTGATCCAATTTTATTGAAATATTGCAAAGATAAAAAAGGCGCTGTCAGGAGTGAAAAGCATTTTTTTAAATACATATAAAAAATCGTAGTGTCTGTTAATTTGTGTGGTTGTGCCTCAAAGCGGCTTGTCACGGTGTGAAAGTTTGAAGTGAATGCCGACACCCTCTTGCATTCTATTTGGTGTATCTTGGTGATAGCTCGTCAACGGTGAACCAGGAATCCAAGAACGGCTGAACCTTGAACTGCCTGCGTGGACGTGGGAAGTGTGTCTGTTCCGGTTAATCTTCAAATCAGCTGACTGATTTTGGGACCGACTGGTGGGATACCTATTCTTCATGCTAAAATGGCTTAATGGATATTTATTAGTCAATATATTAGTGAAGATAAACGAAAGACAGACAGACAAAAAGTAGTGTATATTACTTTAGATCTCCTTATTTTAATATCTGTAAAGTTTCATTAAAAGCGGTTCAGGCGTTTTGGAGATTAGCTCTAATAGACAGATAAACGTACACACAGACAGACAAACAAAATGTAGTGTATGTCACTTTTGACCACCTACTTTTCATATCTGTAAAGTTTCATTAAAAGCGGTTCAGCCGTTTTGGAGATTAGCTCTAATAGATAGGTAAACGTACAGACAGACAGACAGACATACATACAAAAAGTAGCGTATATTACTTTTGACCACCTCACTGCCTACCTTTTTTTCATAACTGACGTTTTATTAAAATCTGTTCATCGAAACCCTAACTGTGGAGCTAAGGGTCAATAGTTCGGGTCGGGTGTGTTGATTGTTGTTGTGGGTTCGATTCCCACTCGGAACAGACTATGTGCGTTGGAGTTGCGAGAATATTTCTCCCAACCGCGGGATTCTGTGCTAAATAAAAAGCATAAAATACCGCTACAAAGTTCTATGGGGCCGAACAAAACTCAACATATCGCTAAGCGAGGCTAGCGGTTCCACGGGGTCATCAATGTGAAGCTAGAGTCGCGGTGAAAGCCGCAGTTTTATATAAGGCAGCTTTAAATTAAAACGTTTTTAAAAAGTCTTGAATAGAAATTTGATGTTTTGTAAATTAAGTTTTGTCTATAGGCTCAAGGAAAACTTTAAAATCGATAGGTATGTCAAAACAGAGCCTCAGAAAGCAAACAGGCATAATAAAAGTACTCTCAAATTTCAGTGTTCAATCCAGTTTCTTGAAAATGTAGGTAACCGTTACATACCCACTGTTGTTCAAATGCTGTACAGGTTGTGTGATTTCTTTGCGGTCCCAATATTCAAAGAAACAATGGCCCAAATGATGCCTGACTTCCCGTCTTGTCCATTTTCACCTGTAAGTATGCAGTACTAATAAGTGCTACTTCTTCTTTAAGGGTAGAATGAATGGAACTTGTTAGTTACAGATAAAGCAATACTTTATGTTC
This sequence comes from Luffia ferchaultella, assembly GCA_949709985.1. Classification (NCBI taxonomy): domain Eukaryota; kingdom Metazoa; phylum Arthropoda; class Insecta; order Lepidoptera; family Psychidae; genus Luffia; species Luffia ferchaultella. The sequence goes on from OX453266.1 coordinate 13,671,755, forward strand.
GCTCTGAAACCGCGGCAAGTGAGAGTTCACACCATCTAAAATTTGTTACTTACTGCGAAACTATATGCTGCGACGTTAAAATCGGATCAGCCATAAAAAAAATTATGGTCAGAAGTAAATTATTATGTGTTTCAAGCACCGGTTTCAAGGTTAATGAAAATGGAATCCGGAGGTAGAATACAGGATGAAAGTTTGTTCGGGAATCCCGTTATATTCATCGTAAAAACGATGAAAATTGATATTAATCATTCAATTGGAAATTGGGAAAGAGCCGTTTCAAGCGAATGTCTTTTAAGGGTGTGGAAAAGGTTTAAATTGGGAAATAGTTAAAATTGCAATTTAATCTTTTGGTTTGAAATTGAAAATATAATGTTTCAAAGTTTATGTCAAATTGTAAAATAACTCTTAATAAATGGTAATACACAAATGTGCGTACGTGCGAGCCAAGCACGATCCATCACTAGTTTATATGAAATCAATGGTATAAGTTATATGAAGCTGATAGGACAAGTTTAAGAACTCTTACAGGTTCTCAGTACAACCCGTCCGACCACGTGACAAAGACGCCACATTCCTATTTACGTGCTATATATTGTGGTTAGCTTTGTTAAGTTATTATAACATTATTGTATTTAAAATATATATAAATGAGTAATTTTAAAAAGATAGATACCTTTGTCGTTTATCGCATCACATTCGATGGTCGTAGTTGACTTAATATCTGAGTAATTGAACCGATTTTGGAAGTTGGACATGTCTAAAAATTATTGTAATAAGTGAAAGTTTATAAACTATGTTAAAATATCTTAACTTTTAAAGATTCAAGAAGGTCTTCTTGGGGAATATACTTCAAACAAAGGCGTCGTCTTTATATTTCCACAAGTTGTGAAATCGTTAAATGACATGAACGTCTAGCCAGGAGCGGTTTTTTGTCTTTGTATTCTAAATGACGCTCAAAGCACACAGAAATGACATGCATAAGTATTAATAACGTAATGTAAGTAATATTATAGTTTTATGGCAGAGAAAGATTGTTTACATTCACTTCGACTACGCGTGGCAGCGTCTATGGTCAAAATAGTTCATTAACAATGGGAGGTGTTTTATACGGAATAAAAAGGGGAGCTGATTAAGTACCCGCTGCAGATATGTATAACCCCACCCACAACAATGATTTTCAGTTAACCCCTGCACAGAGCCCGCCGGACCGTTGCACACCGATGAATGACGCGGTAATACTACCACAACAATAGAACAATCCCACCGCATTACCATTAGGAATGTCCATATTCAAAATTATGAATTTTAATAGAAGTCGTTGTATTTACAGGGCGTGTACCGCTTCATGAATGTAACACTACCGCAGTTTGAGCCAACTTTTGAAATTCCATACACGTACTCCTCGACGTCCATAAAAGGGCGTTTCCATAACAGATTCTTTGATACACAGACAAAAGAAGAAATCGGCTTCGGCTGGTTCGATATCAACATTTACCAAAAGCCGAGGAACAGTGTGAAATTCACGTAAAAATTGCAATGTACGTCGTTTATTATAATGTTGTTTTTAGATATCTCAATAATTTAGCTGGAATATCTTCTAAAACTTGATTAATAAAATTGCATGTGACCTAAAACTTTAAAGTTATTTATCGCCCCCTGTGCTTTTTTCCTTAACATAATATTCTCCATCATATAACGATATGATACTTTATTATACACACAATATTTTAAATAATATGATGTAACAAAAATAAAAAATAGTATATTACCTAGTTTTATATCAAAAATTCCACAGATCTTGCAGTCCCCGCAACCATTGGTTTCATTGAAAATGAACCTACTCAAATCCGATTTTCACAGATTATTTTATTTTGACGAAATCATGGCATTGCCACGATTTAAACTGCAGCCTCTGATATCCTTAAACGTTTTGAACTCGATAATGAAGCATTCGAACGAATACAGGCCGAAAGGCGATGACATCCCTACAAAAGGCGACAACATGTTCCCGATCGTCCATAAAATCTAACATGTGATGTCAAATTTCTTGTTCGATTTCCAACCGATATCCAAAATTTTGGTCTCAAACTGTAGCTACCGACGCCCTCTAACCTTTTGTATAACACTTTGAAGCGATCCGACGAATAATCTCTGAAATATAGTAACTTATATCCGCAAACACCAGCGGTCGACCAAAAAATCTCATCTTTCGGAAATAATTTCTCTTACAATTACCAATTGAATTCCAAAAACTTGGTCTCAAACCGTAGCTACGTTAATGGCCGAGATAAAATTTTTTTTTAGTTTTCGATATCGGTCCCCGTTCTCGAAATATTTTGGATTTAGTAAAAAAAAATCTGAAAAAATCCCGATTTTTTTGTATTTCCCAATTTTTTTCGAAAACTACTAAACCGATTTTCAAAATTTTGGTGTCATACGACGTGTAACTAAATTATTGATCTTCTAAGACCTTAAAATCTTGGCTAGACCCCATACCCTCGGAGTTATGGCTAAAAATGCGTCTCCCGTGAAATGGATTTGATAGTCATTTTCAATGACAACATTTTCAATGACAAAAATCCACAGATCTTGCAGTCCCCGCAATCATCGGTTTCATTGAAAATAAACCTACTCAAACCCGATTTTCACAGATTATTTTATTTTATTTTTACGAAGTAAAACTGCAAGCACGATTTAAACTGCAGCCTCTGATATCCTTAAACGTTTTGAACTCGATAATGAAGCATTCGAATGAATACAGGCCGAAAGGCGATGACCGTAATGTTAACAAGTTCCGGATCGTCCATAAAATCTAACATGTGATGTCAAATTTCTTGTTCGATTTCCAACCAATTTTCAAAATTTTGGTCTCAAACTGTAGCTACCGACGCCCTCTAATCTTTTGTGTAACACTTCGAAGCGATCCAACGAATACCCTCTGAAATATAGTAACTTATATCCGCAAACACCAGCGATCGACCAAAAAATCTTATCTTTCGGAAATAATTTCTCTTACAATTACCAACCGATTTTCAAAATTTTGATCTCAAACCGTAGCTACGTTAATGGCCAAGATACAATTTTTTTTTGATTTTCGATATCGGTCCCCCTTCTCGAAATATTTTGGATTTAGTAAAAAAAAAATCTAAAAAAATCACGATTTTTTTACATTTTTTCGATTTTTTTCAAAAACTACCAAACTGATTTCCAAAATTTTGGTGTCATACAATGCGCAACTAAATTATTGATCTTTTAAGATCTTAAAATCTTGGCTAGACCTTATACCCTTAGAGTTATGGTTAAAAATGCGTCTCCCGTGAAATGGATAAGATAGTCATTTTCAATGACAAAAGTGAACTTCTACTGTCCTTTCAATATGCTTTTCGTTCCAGAATATTTAATGAGTCTGCGGGAATTGATTCAAATAATAACATTATTATCTATAGGTATGGGTAGCTGCCAACTTTTAAGATAATTTCAGTCCACAGCTTCTTATATACGCGGGCATGAATTAACATGAGAGGGTTGCAATTGTAGTTTTTATAGAGTTACCTCTCGAGTTGATAACAGAGTATAAAAATCGATGACAGGATAAGTAAGGATCTTCCAACTTTCTTAGGTGTCCTTCAAAGAAGTATTATTAGTCCCACTCTATTTTCGAGACTTACCAAATACTGAAATAATATATGTTATGCTCCTTTATGTGCACTAATACCATAAAAATTGTGTGAAAAAAATGTTAGTGCAAGACATCGAAAAAAAGGTGTGATTCATACCTTGCTTGATTCACTGTTTAAAGTGTTTAAATGTTTAAATTAAAAACTTTACTAATTATAATTAATTTTATTGAATAGCGCGTCAATCTTATTACAAGATTTATAAGGACGAGAGCGTTTACAGTAGTGTTGCCAGGTTATAAATAAAATTGTGTTTTATATACAACCTGCGGGGAGAAATGTAACACATTAGATATTACTATATTTATACTAAATAGTTACTCTTAAAATATCCACTTGCAATATTAAATAAGATAGAGCTTGTGAAAATTAATTAAGTTTGTGAATAAAATCTTGAGCTGATCTTCAGATTAATGCACTACAACTTTGATGTTGAACTAAAAATTTGGTGTTGGAAAGTTACAGCACATTGAAAATAGGTAAAAAAATATTGGCAAAGTGGGAAACAGAACAACTGGATCATTTTCGCATATTTTTTAATTTTTGTCTTCTTTAATTTACTTTAACACAGATACAAATAACAGACAGTTTTCGAGTTGTAACCGGAAAACTGGAAATAGTCAGAAAATTAATTTAGAGGTTTTCAGCCACCGAAAGTTGCCCCCCCCCCCCCCCACCCCCTCCCTCCCACAACCTTCGTGGTGATAAGCTTAGATTTGGCATACTCACACGATACCAAACGATTATCAATATAAGCTTAAACCCCCCTATATATTGGGCCATAAAAAGAATAAATAAAATTCTTATAAGTTTTGTGTTACTTTTAGTTGCGTAGTTTTTCACAGGAAATGCGCGTGTGACGTGCTTTTATAACAATTAACCATACCATAGAAATCATACGAAAATCAAAGAAATCTACGGGCAAAGTCATGACATCAGTGTTTTGGGATGCAAAAGGAATTTTATTGATAGATTATCTTTCAAAAGGCCAAACCATAAACAGTATATATTACGCTATAAACAAGATTGCATTCGTCTAAAAGGACCGGGATTGAACAAATAATATTTTTTTATCACGACAATGCACGCGTACACACAGGTCCTGTCGCCATGGAGAAAATCAACGAACTGCGCTATGATTTGCTTTCTCATCCACCTTATTCACCTGGTTTGGTACCGTCCGACTTTCATTTGTTACCCTACTTAAAAATTTTTTTAGGTTGGCAGAGGCTTAGGGACGGAGATAAGCTCAAAGCTGCTGTAGACGACTATTTTTCAGGACTTGATGAAAGCTATTTTAGAAGAGGTATTGAAAGTTAAGAAGATCGTTGTACTAAGTGCATACAGCTCAACGGGTACTAAGTCGAAAAATAAAGATAGTTTTAAAACGATAACCTAGGTATTTTATTGTTAGGCTTAGTAGTTATCAACCCACCCTAGCATTTTGTGCACATTCTAATTGCCCTTTACACCATACAATAAAAATTTATCCCAAAATTAAGACACTAAATAAAAAACTAAAAATTTGAAAATAAATTTTGTAAAAAAATTTTAATCAAACGGTTTTATTGTGAAGAAACGTTATGATGATTCAGAAAATGTACTAAAAGATGAGAAATAACTAGGTAAGTACCAGGTATCAGTTATCACACCACTCTCCTCATCAATCTAAACTTCGGTGGAGCCTCATTGGTGGATCCTAGTGGAATGAGAGCATTGATGAGACTAAAATAAAATCGTAGGACGCAAAAATTATACATATATTCAAATTAAAGTTACTAATATTATTATTAATATTTACAGCACAAACAGATGGAATAGCCAACATTATTACTGGCTACAGATTAAAAACCGAATCCATAGATTTTTAGATTTACTCTACGTAGGCAAGCATAGTCACGATTTAGATTATGATCAGTAATCATGCCATTTAGGTATAAATTATTTCCACAATAGAAATAATTTGGCTCATTTGAGGCATAATAACTAAAACTTCCTTACAGTTCAGTTGTGAACATTGTTATCCGTAGTTAAAATCGCAAAAGAGCAAGTATAAGTACGTGATGTACATAATATTTCTTTTGCTATTTTTTATTGGGATTGCACAGGTAATTAATGACAACAATTTTATATGATGTATTGCTTTACAAATATTTTTATATTTAATAACTTATTTTCCAAGATAATGGGTGGAGTAAAAATAATGTTTTGATTCACTTTATGTTCTCATAATATGTTGTGATAGCCGAGTGGTAGTGAGCCCTCTTCATGTTTAGAAGCCGTGGTTCGAATCCCAGGGCATGTACCAATGAGTTTTTTCTAACTTATGTACGTAACTGTCACTGACTCAATGGGTCGTGGATTAAGATTCAAGCCCCCTCATCCTAAGCCCCTTTAGTGAGGAATTAATGAACTGATGGTATGGTATATATTCCTAAAAGTGTCAATATAGAACTGCGTAGTGCCATTGTCTTTAATTTTTGCTTCCTAAAAAGGAACATTGATTCATCTGTTTCGAAGGATTTAATCCAAAATTTCTTTTATTTTAATAAAATAGCATAGTACAATAACAAGAAAACGTATCTCGATTTTGTACAATCTTGAAATAAGTAGTGTGTCGTATATATAAGTTGGAGTTTGTTTCGTGTTAAAGTAATGTAACGAAAAGTAACAGGTAAGTTTGTGTAACTATCATAAACTTTATTCCTGCCCTAGAGTTACGTGCCTTTGCTATTAAATTAACTTTGTCTCTTTAAATTTGATGCACTACTTTTATCAAAATCGAGATAACGTGGTTATGTTTTACTAAATGGACGATGTAGAAATCGAAAGTATAGTTACAGTAAACTATAACTGGTCAGTGTTGGATCCAGTCTGATTATATAAGTCACATTAAATATATTATTAATCATGTAATTTACACAATTTTAGTATTTCAAATACATCACTTATTAACATTAACAAGCTTATTTATACAATATTCTTATAAACAAACGAATGTCAATATTTATTCAATATACTATCCGCACTAATACGAGTTTAATAAATGCGAAAGTGAATAAGTTTGTTTGTTTGTTTGTTACGCTTTCACGTCTTAATAAATTAATCGATCAATATATAAATTCGCATACATGTTGTCAGGGGTACAGAAAAGGTCATACAGTAGGTACCAGTCATCCAGAAAAAACTCAATTCCTGAGGAACAGAAAAATAAGCAGGTGTTAGATGAGAGTAAAATTGTGAGAGGGAATGAGAATAATGGTGACACACAAAAATATAATAAATCGTCTATTTATATAAACTTATACGGATTCGATCCCGGTGGAGCAGTGAATATTTCCCTTAAATTTATATGGAATCAACCTGGAGATATAATTTAATAAATAAAAAAGAACCAATCGAATCAATTTACACTCGGCAAAGGCATCGCGTGACATGAATCAAAAAAAATATAGTGAAATAAAAAACTTCCTCCGTTTTTAAGTTGAGTAAAAGTATCCCTGGCTGAGATGCTGAACTTTTCACAAATTACAAAGTGACTAATAATAATAATGCCACCGTGAAAAATTAAATTTCAATCGTAAATTATTTCTTTATCAACTTACTAAATATCATTTCCCGACAATCATTTTCCACCATAGTCTTTCTGCCTCTCGCAGGTGTAGTGTAGAATGAATGTTGCTTGAACCTACTTCCTATAGCAATTTTATGGATTCATACTTGACGTACTTTGATGACGTACATACTTTGACGACCGCTTAGCCTAGTGGGTAACGACCCTGCCTACGAAGCTGGATGTCTCGGGTTCGAATGCCAGGTTGAGTCAGTATTTGTATGATGAATACTGATACTGGTACCTGGTCTTGGTTGTTATATGTATGTGCTGTCTTCACTTGGTACCCAAAACACAAGCTAATGCTTAGTTTGGGGCCTGGACGTTGTTGTGATGTATACGTTATTATATTATATTACACTAAAAGCTGCCAAACTCAAATTTGTGTACGCGACATGGTTTACGAAGATGATTCTCATCGCAAACTCTAACTAGTTGAACCAACCTGGACTAATTGAAGTTTTTTGAAAAATAAAATTTGTTGACATCGTTTTATCTCACAGTAATTTTTAAGTGAATGAATATTAAACACATTCGAGCTTATGGCACAATCTAAATACTTATTGTTTAAATTATTATTTATATATTTTCAAATGATATTGACCCCTCACCCGGAGCGCAACTCATGCTTTCTTTCACCTACCTTAAATTGTTGCTGCTGTGTTCTAATGCATTCCTTCGAATCTCCAATATTGTACATTAAGGCACAGAGCTAACGGATCAATCATATTCAACCACACATAAAGCATGCAACATGAGATAGTCGTAGATGTGTTATTACGTGTACTATAGAGTCAGAATTATTAGCCCACAGTTCGAATTGTTTTGTAGGCTGGCTAGGAAATGGCTAAGGGCGTGTATTACTTCTGATTTAATTTTTCTTTCAGTCTTTACAAGTAGAGGTGGAAAGGCCGCATGTAGAATATGCCAATCCAAAATACATGAAATGGTACAATATCACAACCGTGAGAACTAGTTGGAAAATTCCACGTTCTGCAAATATAGAGCTGGAGAGCTTAGTATATGGTGGAAACAATATTACGGTAGTAATTCAATATAATACTAAGGTTTGTGTATGACTTAGGGCGTATTAGCACCGAGTTATATTTAGCAGTGTTTAAGTAAATTTAACGCCGCTAGATAGTTGGTAATTCACTTAAAGATAAGTTTAAGTACGACCCGAGCATGGAGTCGAATTTACTAAATTACTTATATCTGTCCCAACTGGTTATCTAATAATATTAAACGAGCGACTGTTGTAAATCTATATTAATAAAATTGAAGTGTCTGTCTGTCTGTCTATCTGTCTGTTTGTTCCAGCTAATCTCCGAAACGGCTCAACCGATTTCAATGAAACTTTGCTGACGTGCAGAGTGCATTATCAGGGGTGCCATTAGCTACTTTTTGTTTGTCTATCTATCTGTCCGTCTGTTTGTTTGAGCGAATCTCCGAAATGGTCGAACCGATTTCAATGAAACTTCACAAATATGATAAAAAGATTATCAGGAGGGACATACAACACTTATTGTTTATCTGTCTATCTGTCCGTCCGCCTGTTTGTTCAAACGGATCTCCTAAAGGGCTGAACTTATTTCAATTAAATATTCAAAGATGTGATTAGAAGATTGTTAGGAGTGACATACAATATTTTTTAATCACATCTTTGAATGTTTCATTGAAATAAGTTGAATTAATCAATGAAACATTCAAAGATGTGATTAAAAGATTGTTAGGAGTACAGTGACATACAATACTTTGTTTGTCTGTCTGTCCGTTCGTCCGTTTAAACCTGTTTAAACTAATCTCCGAAAGGGATGAACTGATTTCAATGAAACTTTACAGATGTGATTAGAAATTGTCAGGAGTGACATAAAATACTTTTGTTCGTCTGTCTGGCCGCCTCTCTGTCTGTTCGAGCTAAACTCTAAAATAATTAAACCAATTTTAATGAAACTTCGCAGACGTGAAAAGAGGTGTGAGGGGGTCTTACGCTACTTTTTGTTTGTCTGTCTGTCTATATGTATGTTCCACCTAAACTTTTAAAGATTTGAATGAAACTATGCAGACATTAAAAATAGTTTGTAAGAGTGATATAGGTTACTTGTTGTCCGTGTGGTTGTCTGTCTGTCTTTTTGTTCCGGCTAATCTCCAAAACTACTGAACCATTTCTATAAATCTTTGCAGACATAAAAAGGAGGTTATCGGAAGTGACATAAGTTGGTTTTTGTCTGTGTGGTTGTCTGTCTGTTTGTTAGGGCTAATCGTCGAAATGGCTGATCCAATTTTATTGAAATATTGCAAAGATAAAGAGGGCGCTGTCAGGAGTGAAAAGCATTTTAATATATAAAAAATCGTAGTGTCTGTTAATTTGTGTGTATGTGCTTCAAAGCGACTTGTCACGATGTGAAAGTTTGAAGTGAATGCCGACACCCTCTTGCGTTCCGTTTGGTGTATCTTGGTGATAGCTCGTCAACGGTGAACCGGGAATCCAAGAACGGCTGAACCTTGAACTGCCTGCGTGGACGTGGGAAGTGTGTCTGTTCCGGTTAATCTCCAAATCAGCTGACTGATTTTGGGACCGACTGGTGGGATATCTATTCTTCATGCTAAAATGGCTAAATGGATTTTTATGAAATTAGGTATATAACTTACTTATACTTTACTTACACCTTAGGTAATTAGGTTTCAGAATGTTCTAGAAACTGTTACAATGTTCTGGAGCGTCTTGTTCCTTTAACTGTCCCGGTACAACTGCGTAGTCCACGCGAGCGAAGCCGAGGGCAGAAAGTTAGTATTTTTATAAAATTAGTCAGGAAACAGTTCTAATGATTTGAATGAAATTTCGTATTTAGATAAGATTTGGTTTTTTAAGTTTACATATAGTTGTGTGTCTAGAAAAAAAGCAATTATAAACCAAATAAAATGGCTTTGCCGTACTTCCCTTAGTCCCATATTAAATTTATTAATTCAAACAGAATTTAAAGCTTATATTTCCCGTTATTGCAGGAAAATTTTAAAATCTGTGTTTATAGGCTATTTTAAATTAAAGATTCTAACATAATTTCAAAGCTTATATCTCTGTTATGCAAAAAAAAGAAGGCAACTAGTTCGCCATAATATTTTGTATAAATATAAATAAATTTATAAAAAAAAAACATGATTATGAACTAATCATAAAATTAATTAATTTAAAACAAAAACATGTATGTAATTAAAACTAAATATAATATCCTAGCGATAACCTACTATTAACGTTCGAGATGATTTATACGTACTTTTTGCTGGAACCAATTTTATTCACTTCCATTCAAACTTTCAATTCCCCATTTCCCACACCCCTTAAAATGCGAAAATTTAAAAACCCTGAAACACATCACTAATTATTGATGATGAATAGCTACTATTCCAGTTCGTAAGTTCCTACCTTTAAAAAAACCAACACGTTATACGAACTTTCTCTTCCCGTTTCAACATATTATTATTTATTTATGCTCAGTAGCTGTAATTAAAATTTTTATATTATATGTAGCTTTAAAGAACAAAGTCCCCCTATTCCATCCCTCCTTAAAAAAATCTTTTATTACCAGATGCTCATGTTATAAATTAAACTTATGTTCCAAATTTCAGCTTCCTGAACTAAGTAGTTTCAGCTGAACGTTAATAGATTAGTGAAAATAAACGAAAGACAGACAGACAAAAAGTAGTGTATATTACTTTTGATCTCCTTATTTTAATATCTGTAAAGTTTCATTAAAAGCGGTTCAGCCGTTTCGGAGATTAGCTCTAATAGACAGATAAACGTACACACAGACAGACAAACAAAATGTAGTGTATGTCACTTTTGATCACCTACTTTTCATATCTGTAAAGTTTCATTAAAAGTGGTTCAGCCGTTTCGGAGATTAGCTCTAATAGACAGATAAACGTACACACAGACAGACAAACAAAATGTAGTGTATGTCACTTTTGATCACCTACTTTTCATATCTGTAAAGTTTCATTAAAAGTGGTTCAGCCGTTTCGGAGATTAGCTCTAATAGACAGATAAACGTACACACAGACAGACAAACAAAATGTAGTGTATGTCACTTTTGATCACCTACTTTTCATATCTGTAAAGTTTCATTAAAAGTGGTTCAGCCGTTTCGGAGATTAGCTCTAATAGACAGATAAACGTACACACAGACAGACAAACAAAATGTAGTGTATGTCACTTTTGATCACCTACTTTTCATATCTGTAAAGTTTCATTAAAAGTGGTTCAGCCGTTTCGGAGATTAGCTCTAATAGACAGATAAACGTACACACAGACAGACAAACAAAATGTAGTGTATGTCACTTTTGATCACCTACTTTTCATATCTGTAAAGTTTCATTAAAAGTGGTTCAGCCGTTTCGGAGATTAGCTCTAATAGACAGATAAACGTACACACAGACAGACAAACAAAATGTAGTGTATGTCACTTTTGATCACCTACTTTTCATATCTGTAAAGTTTCATTAAAAGCGGTTCAGCCGTTTTGGAGATTAACTCTAATAGATAGGTAAACGTACAGACAGACAGACATACATACCAAAAGTAGCTTATATTACTTTTGACCACCTCCTTTTCATATCTGTAAATCAAACAATATGTAACGTATATCACTTTTGACTGCCTACCTTTTTTTCATAACTGAAGTTTTATTAAAATCTGTTCATCGAAACCCTAACTGTGGAGCTAAGGGTCGATAGTTCGGGTCGGGTGTGTTGATTGTTGTTGTGGGTTCGATTCCCGCCCAGAACAGACTATGTGCGTTGGAGTTGCGAGAATATTTCTCCCGACCGCGTGATTCTGTGCTAAATAAACAAAATACCGCTACAAAGTTCTTTGGGGCCGAACAAAACTTGACATATCGCTAAGCGAGGCTAACGGTTTCACGGCGTCATCAGTGTGAAGCCAGTGTCACGATGAAATCCGCAGTTTTATATAAGGTAGCAATAAATTAAAACGTTTTTATAAAGTCTTGAATAGAAATTTGATGTTTTGTAAATAAAGTTTTGTCTATAGGCTCAAGGAAAACTTTAAAATCGATACGTACGTCAAAACAGAGCCTCAGAAAGGAAACAGGCATAATAAAAGTACTTTTAAATTTCAGTTATCAATCCAGTTTTTTGAAAATGTAGGTAACCGCTACATACCCACTGTTGTTCAAATGCAGTACAGGTTGTGTGATTTCTTTACGGTCCCAATATTCAAAGAAACAATGGCCCGAATGATGCCTGACTTCCCGTCTTGTCCATTTTCACCTGTAAGTATGCAGTACTAATCAGTGCTACTTCTTCTTTAGGGGCAGAATAAATGGAACTTGTTAGATACAGATAAAGCAATACTTTATGTTCGCTCTGAAACCGTGGCAAGTGAGAGTTCACACCATCTAAAATTTGTTACTTACTGCGAAACTATATGCTGCGACGTTACGATCGGATCAGCCATAAAAAAATTTATGGTCAGAAGTAAATTATTATGTGTTTCAAGCACCGGTTTCAAGGTTAATGAAAATTGAATCCGGAGGTAAAATACAGGATGAAAGTTTGTTCGGAAATCCCGTTATTTTCATCGTAAAAACGACGAAAATTGATATTAGGCATTCAATTGGAAATTGAGAAAGAACCGTTTCAAGCGTATGTCCCTTAAGGGGTTGCAATTTAATATTTTGGTTTGAAATTGAAAATATAATGTTTCAAAGTTTATGACAAATTGTAAAATAACTCTTAATAAATGGTAATACAGAAAGGCAATACGTGCGAACCAAGCGCGATCCATCACTAGTTTATATGAAATCAATGGTATAAGTTATATGAAGCTGAAAGGACAAGTTAAAGAACTCTTACAGGTTCTCAGTACAACCCGTCCGACCACGTGACAAAGACGCCACAATCCTATTTACGTGCTATATATTGTGGTTAGCTTTGTTAAGTTATTATAACATTATTGTATTTAAAATATATATAAATGAGTAATTTTAAAAAGATTTATCGCATCACATTCGATGGTCGTAGTTGACTTAATATCTGAGTAATTGAACCGATTTTGGAAGTTGGACATGTCTGAAATTATTGTATTAAGTGAAAATTTATAAACATGTAAGCGAGTTAAGTCAACTATGTTTAAAATATCTTAACTTTTAAAGGTTGAAGAAGGTCTTCTTATGGAAGATCGTCAAATGACATCAAATGACATGAATGTCTAGCTAGGAGCGGGCTTTTATCTTTGTATTTTAAAAGATGCTCAAAGCACACAGAAATGACATGCATGAGTATTAATAACGTAATGTAAATTTTATTATAGTTTTATGGCACAGAAGTGTTGTTTACATTGATTTCGACTACGCGTGGCAGCGTCTATGGTCAAAATAGTTTATTTTACATTGGGAGGTGTTTTATACGGAATGAAAGTAAAGGAGTTGCCTCAGCACCCGTTGCAGATGTGTATGACCACACCCACAACACTGATTTTCTGTCAACCCCTGCACATAGCTCGCCGCACACACCACATCGATGAATGACGCGGTAATACTACCACAACAATATAACAATCCCACCGCATTACCATTAGGAAAGTACATATTCAAAATTATGAATTTTAATGGAAGTCGTTGTATTTACAGGGCGTGTACCGCTTGATGAATGTAACTGTACCGCAGTTTGAGCCAACTTTTGAAATTCCATACACATACTCTTCGACGTACATAAGAGGGCGTTTCCATAACAGAGTCTTTGATACACAGATAAAAGAAGAAATCGCCTTCGGCTGGTTCGATATCAACATTTACCAAAAGCCGAGGAACAGTATGAAATTTACGTAATATTGCAATGTACGTCGTTTACTATAATGTTGTTTTTAAATATCTCAATAATGTAGCTGGAATATCTTCTAAAACTTGATTAATAAAATTACATGTGACCTAAAACTTTAAAGTTATTTATCGCCGCCCTGTGCTTTTTTCCTTTACATAATATTCTCCATCATATAACGATATGACACTTTATTATACACACAATATTTTAAATGATATGATGTAACAAAAATAAAAAATAGTATATTACCTGGTTTATACCAAAAAATGTGAACTTCTACTGTCCTTTCAATATGCTTTTCGTTCCAGAATATTTAATGAGTCTGCGGGAATTGATTCAAATAACAACATTATTATCTATAGGTATGGATAGCTGCCAACTTTTAAGATAATTTCAGTCCACAGCTTCATAAATACGCTGACATGAATTAACATGAAAGGGTTGCAATTGTAGTTTTTATAAAGTTACCTCTCGAGTTAATATAAGAGTATAAAAATCGATGACTGTATAAGTAAGGATCTTCAAACTTTCTTAGGTGTCCTTCAAAGAAATATTATTAGTCCCACTCTATTCGAGAATTACCAATTACTAAAATAATATATGTTATGTTCCTTTATGTGCACTAACACCATAAAAATTGTATGAGAAAAATGTTAGTGCAACACATCGAAAAAAAGGTGTGATTCATACCTTGCTTGATTCACTGTTTGTAGAGTTTAAATGTTTAAATTAAAGGCTACTAATTATAATTATTTTTATTGAATAGTACCTGAATTCTATTACAAGATTTAGAAGGAAGAGAGCGTTTACAGTGTTGTCAGGTTATGAATAGAAATATAACACATTAGGTATTACTATATACATATATATATATTAAATAGTTACTCTTAAAATATCCTCTTGCAATATTAAATAAGAAAGAGCTTGTGAATAAAATCTTGAGCTGATCTTCAAATTGATGCTCTGCAACTTTGATGATGAACTAAAAATTTGAATATAATAAACATAGTTTTAAATCGATAACTTAGGTATTTTATTGTTACGCTAAGCAGTTACAACCCACCCTAGCATTTTGTGCACTTAAATAAATTAGGTAAAAACAGTTTAATTTAATCAAACAGTTTTATTGTAAAGAAACGTTATGATGATTCAGAAAATGTACTAAAAGGTAACTACCAGGTACCAGTTATCACACCACTCTTCACATCAATCTAAGCTTCGGTGGAGCTTCATCGGTGGATCCTAGTAGAATGAAAGCATTGTTGAGACTAAAATAAAATCGTAGGATGCAAAATTTATATATATATTCAAAATAAAGGTACTAATATTAATATTTACAGTAAGAATAGATGGAATAGCCAACATTATTACTGGCTACAGATTAAAAACCGAATCCATAGATTTGTAGATTTGCTCTGCGTAGGCAAGCATAGTCACGATTTAGATTATGATCAGTATTCATGCCATTTAGGTATAAATTATTTGCACAATAGAAATAATTTGGTTCATTTGCGCCATAATAACTAAAACTTCCTTAAAGTTCAGTCGATAACATTGTTATCCATAGTTTAAATCGCAAAAGAGCAAGTAAAAGTACGTGATGTACAGAATATTTCTTTTACTATTTTTTATTGGAATAGCACAGGTAATTAATGACAATAATTTTATATGATAAATTGCTTTACAAATATTTTTATATTTAATAACTTATTTTCCAAGAAGATGGGTGGAGTAAAATAATGTTTTGAATCACTTTATATTCTCATAATATGTTGTGATAGTCGAGTGGTAAAGAGCCCACTTCATGTTTATAAGGCCGTGGTTCGAATCCCAGGGCATGTACCATTGAGTTTTTTCTAACTTATGTACGTAACTGTTACTGACTCAATGGGTGGTGGATTACGATTCAAGCTTTCTCATCCTGCAGGGAGGCCTAAACCCCTGTAGTGAGGAATTAATGAACTTATGGTATGGTATATATTCTTAAAAGTGTCATTATTGAACTGCGTAGTGCCATTGTCTTTAATTTTTGCATCCTAAAAAGGAACATTGATTCATCTTTTCTTTTATTTTAATAAAATAACATATTAGGACAATAACAAGAAAACGTATCTCGATTTTGTACAATCTTGAAATAAGTAGTGTATCGTATATAGAATTTGGAATTTGTTTCGTGTTAAAGTAACGTAAAGAAAAGTAACTGGTATGTTTGTGTAACTACATTGACCTCTCTTTAACGATTTAACTACTTTCATCAAAATCGAGATGTGTTTATGTGTTACTAAATGGGCGATGTAGAAATCGATAGTATAGTTACAGTAAACTATAGTAGTCAGTGTTGGATCCAGTATTATTATAGAAACCACAATAAATGTATTATTAATCCTGTAATTTACACAATTTTAGTATATCAAATACATCACTTATAAACATTAAGAAGCTTATTTATACAATATTCTTATAAACAAATGAATGTCAATATTTATTAAATTTACTATCCACACTTATACGAGTTTAATAAATGCGAAAGTGAATAAGTTTGTTTGTTTGTTACGCTTTCACGTCTTAATCAATCAACCGATCAATATACAAATTCGCATACATGTCGTCAGAGGTACAGAAAAGGACATACAGTAGGTACCATTCATCCAGAAAAACCTCTATTAAAAAAAATAACTTTTAGATGGTCGTCCAGTATAACAACTCGGCCTACTGATGGGGCGAAGGAGAAAGGAAGGAAAGGGTCAGTGCGAAACCGGGGCGGGACGCTATGTATCTCATTCCCACCAGCGGGACGGACGCGGGTGGGAATGAGAGTGGGAAATAATCAGTATATACTATAACAGAGAGACGGAATCAGGTGTTAGATGAGAGTAAAATTGTGAGAGGGAATGAGAACAGTGGTGCTATCCAAAAATATATTAATTCCTATACTATTTATGTAATCGTATACGGATTCGACCCCGGTGGAGCAGTGAATATTTCCCTTAAGTTCATATGGGACCGACCTCGAGATATAATTCAATAAATAAAAAAAGAACCAATCGAATCAATTTACATTCGGCAAAGGCATCGCGTGACATGAATCAAAAAAAAAATATAATCAAATAGAAAACTTTCTCCGTTCTTAAGTTGGGTGAAAGTATCCCTGGCTGATACTGAACTTTTCACAAATTACAAAGTGACTAATAATAATAATGCCACAATTATTTCTCTATCAACTTACTAACAGGAGCAAGAATTTCGTAAATTTCTAGATTCCCGACTATCACCATCCAACATAGTCTTTCGGTACCGAAAGTATAGGCACGGCCGCGTAGTCCTTTCTGCCTCTCGCAGGTGTAGTGTAAAATGAATGTTGCTTGAACCTAGTTCCCATAGCAATTTTATGGATTCATACTTGACGGACTTTGATGACGTACATACTTTGAAGACCGCTTAGCCTAGTGGGTAACGACCCTGCCTACGAAGCTGGATGTCTCGGGTTCGAATGCCAGGTTGGGTCAGTATTTATATGATGAATACTGATACTGGTACCTGGTCTTGGTTGTTATATGTATGTGCTGTCTTTTGGTACTCAAAATAAAAGCTAATGCTTAGTTTGGGGCTTGGACGTTGTTGTGATGTATACTTTATTATATAATTATATTACACTAAAAGCTGCCAAACTCAAATTTGTGTACGCGACATGGTTTACGAAGATGATTCTCTTCGCAGATACTAAGCAGTTCAACCAACTCGACATAGTGGACAGAAATCTAGCACAGTAGCTCATGACTACCTACATGCATTGCTACGTAGTTTTTTGGGAAAAAAAGTTGACATCATCAGACTATGAGTTTGTCTCACCGTAATTTTTCAGGGAATGAATGCTAAACGTGATTGTGCTCATGGCACTTCCTAAATACTTACTGTTTAAATTATTATTTATTTTCAAATGACATTGAATTCTCATCACGCCCAAGGCGCAACTCATGCTTTTTGTCCCCTAGCTTAAATTGCTGCTGTCGTATTCTAATGTTTTTTTTTAATCTCCGGTATTGTAGCGTCAAGCATAACGGAACAATCACATTTAATTATAAAGCTTATAACATGAGATAGACGGGGATGTAGATTAATACGTGTACCATAGTCAGAATTATATAGCCTACAGTTCGCATTGTTCTGTTGGCTGGCTGTATGATTGAGGGCGTGTATCAGTTCTGATTTCACCTTTCTTTCAGTTTTTACAGATAGAGCCGGAAAGACCACATGTAGAATATGCCAATCCAAAATACGTTGAATGGTACAACATCACAACCGTGAAAACGAGTTGGGACATTCCACGATATGCAAATATAGAGGTGGAGACCAAAGTACCCGCTGGAAACAATGTTACGGTAGTAATTCAATATAACAAATACTACGGTTTGTTTAAGGAAACCTTCTCTTTAACTCGCATAGCGTTGCCTCTGGCGCTCGCCTCCGATCGCCGAGTGTGTACAGCTGGAGGCATTTTATATCGGTGGTGGCCGGTATTGTACATTAATTTATTAATCGGTTTATCTCTGAAACGGCTCTAACTATTCGGATGAAATTTTGTATAAATGAATTTGAAATTTTGTATGTCACATAAGGTTTTGTTTTTAAAGTTTATCTGTATATTTACGTTTCCAGAATAAAGCATTTTTAAACAAAAACAATCAGCTTACCCTTTCTTCCCTCAATCCTAATTTAAAGTTAGATATCGGGCGACCGAGCTCCGCTCGGAATTATTATTATTTTTTGTCGTATAGCACAGTCAAATTACTCTTACTTTCAGGTAATACTTATGTAACGCAAAAAAACACGTCAAAATCCTCCCAGTTGTTTTAGAGGAACATCTATTGCAACGCCCCCTGGTGGCCAATAACTGCAAACCTTATATAAAAACCTGCTCTTAGATGATATCCGTATAACGCGTGAAACTGCGTCAAGATGTTTTAGAGAAACGTGTCCATTGCAATGCCCCCTGGTGGCCAATAACTGCATACCATATTTAATTATCTACTCGTAGGTGATACTAATGTAATGAATGAATGAATGAAACAATAATTTATTTAAAAAACGTTCATTGACATGCACTTGATTTATCAAAAACCATTTTAGGTTTCTCCGATAGACATATCGTCGGCAAGCGTAGGTTAACATAATATAAAACAAATTCTTATTTACTAGATACCCAGTTAGGTAGATAATAATTATATCTATTCTATAATTATATCTAATTCACAATATAACAATAACATAACAATAATATAACAATTTATAATATACCGTGTCGTGATAGCCCAGAGCGCAACGAACCTGTCTCAAATTTATAAGGCCATGGTTCGAATCCGGGCGTGTACCAATGAGTTTTTCTGACTTAAGTACACAATATCACTGACACCGTGCTTCGGAGGGCACGTTAAGC
The DNA here is from genome assembly GCA_949709985.1 of Luffia ferchaultella. NCBI lineage: Eukaryota > Metazoa > Arthropoda > Insecta > Lepidoptera > Psychidae > Luffia > Luffia ferchaultella. The sequence goes on from OX453266.1 coordinate 13,691,319, forward strand.
AGTCGGTCCCGGACGGTGTCAATAGATGGCGGTCGTTACAGTTCCCAACCCGCAGTGGAGCAGCGTGGTGGACTTAAGCTCCAAGCCCCCCTCCTCACCCTGGGGGAGGCCTAAGCCCCTGCAGTGGGGTAAAAATGGGCTGATGATGATGATGATGATTATAATATACCTGATAGAAATGAAGGTAGACACACATAAACCAGTACCAACTCAACAAATTAATACGCAACAGGTGTTAAACATGCACGCATTGTTATGTTAATTAATATATTTTGCATCGTGTTATCTGTGTAGTTTACAACGTGTTCCAAAGTGAAATGTTTATGTGCAATAATTAAATAATGTTATAAAATACATACTATTATATTTTTTCAATTTTTAATTTATTTTAGTACTTGAATGAAAAACCCATATCAGAATTGGTTTAGTTATTTCGAAGCTACACATCTACTGCAGCGCCCCCTAGTAGTTAATATACAAAAAACTTATTTAGATACTAGTTTTGAGATGATGAGTCATTTCCGAGATAGCTGAAATATTATATATTACATTTATATTACAATAATTACTAATATTACAGTACAAGAAAATTCAAACATAATTTTAAAGCTTAGATTTCCCGATATTGGTGAAAAATTTAAAAATCTATCTTTCTTTATAATATGTTATTTCCCGCTCGTAATTTTAGCTCTAATATCTTCCTTAACTCTTCGTTAAAATTATTAATTTCAACATAATTTGAAAGCTTATATTCTCTGCAAAGCGAAGCGTTGACAATATTAAATACTCGAAGGAAAAGCTTTTAATCCCTTTTCAAACATACTACTGCCACAGAGGAGTGTGAAAATTGGCATAGTCAAAGTTTATTGCGAAGTAAGAGTGCAGAAAGCTAAATCTATATACAGGTTGAGTTTTTGAAATGAGACTGGATGGCCAAATCCTAAACTATGAGAAATAGCGAAAAGTATTTAAAGGGATCATGAGCTCGATTTTTGAGAAAAGAAAACTGCGTATATTTTTTTCAAAATGCGTTGCTTTAACAGGGAATCCAAGCACTTGATTTGATAATCTATATATTAATAGGTGAAGAGAAAACTTTGTACCCCTTTTCAAGCATTGCGCGCGGAGTATCATATTTGGCATTTTTATAGTTTATATGTAGTAGGAGTGCAGAAAGGTAAAATCTATATACAGGTGAATTTTTGAGATGGGGCTGTATGGCCAAATCCTAAACTATAAGACATATTCAAAAATGTTTAAACGTGCTTGTAGCTTGTACAAATCATATTTATGATAAAATAAAAAATACCTCGAATATTACAAAAAACGAATTGGCAAATCGTGAACAGCAAAACTGGAAAGGCAAAAGCGCGCAATATTGATTTCAAACTAAAAATTAATGATAAAATTTTAACATCAAATTTAGAAGTAGAGGTTTTCGAGAAGTTTTTTCTCAGGTGTTCCAGTTTCGACTACTAAGGCCTTAAACTCTTCTCCCACTCTTGCCGAATGTCTCAAGCAAAATGTCAATGAGTGCATTGTTGATTTTAAGTTTTCTCAAGTGGAGCTTACAACCATTGTCAAAGCATTCAAATCATTAGAAATTAAAAATACTGCAGACCTTCATGATCTTTCAGCTAAAATTATCGTCTCGACCCCAAACACAAATACGTTGTTTCAGAGAATAGATGTAGATTTGCCACAACTCACAGATTGTCCTGTTTTTTTCTCATGATGATTTAAATCTTCTCTTCCTCGGTTTATAACCAATAAAACAGTCTCGTTCCTATCATGATGAGCATGTGTGAGACAGTGAGACATACTTTGAATACCTACACATGGTAGTACTATTACATATTGATCCAGCATATCTGTTTTGTGCATCTGAACTCTGAAAGAGAGCGTTTGGTATGAGAAGCTTTCTTTGTGCAAACTCGTCTCGTGTGATAAGCTATAGACAAATAATGGTACAAAATATTATGCTAAATGAGAGTTAAACTTATTTGTATGTGTATTCAAAGTCAAAAGAGCTATTTTAAACACAGATACAAAATTTAAAAATCCTACTTCGTAAAAAACTATTAGTATGAGGTAACTTTTTCGAATTCAAAATTTTAAAAAAAATATGACGGACATGATAGAGGTCGGAAATTAATTAGAAATAATAAAATTAAATATTTTTTTTTATTTCAACATGCAGACAAAAAAATTGTGGTTCTTATCGTGCGTTTTATGTACAAGCCATTGCAACGGCTATACATTTGGCTAAAATTTGAATACGTACTTAATCTGAAAATTTCACAAGAATGACAGTCCAAGAAACACCTAGCTCCTCGGAAACGCCAATGCTCATACAGAAAAGGAAAATGAAGACTCGCTAAGGTCCCACTGATGATAATCTTTGGAAACTTCAGGTCTAAAAAACTTAATGTATCAAAAGTAAAGAAACAAACTGATGCTCGTTACAAAAGTCATAATCTCTATATTTATAAAATTGAAGTGTCTGTCTGTCTGTTCCGGCTATTCTCCGAAACGGCCAAACCGATTTCAATGACACTTTGCAAACACGTAGAGAGCATTATTGGGGGTGACATAGGCTACTTTTGTCTGTCAGTCTGTTCGAGCTGATCTCCGAAACGGCTGAACCGATTTTAATAAAACTTCAGAGATATGATAAAAAGATTATCAGAAGTGACATACAACACTTTTTGTTTGTCTGTCTGTCTGTCCTTCCGTCTGTTTGTTCGAACTGATCTCCGAAAGGGCAGAATTTATTTAAATGAAACATTCAAAGATCTGATTAAATGATTGTCAGGAGTGACATACAATACTGTTTGTTTGTCTATCTGTCCGTTCGTCTGTTTGTTCAAACTTCACAGATGTGATTAGAAGATTGTCAGGAGTGGCATACAATACTTTTTGTTTGTCTATCTGGCCGTCTCTCTGTCTGTTTGAGCTAAATTCTATAACATTTAAACCAATTTTAATGAAACATCGCAGGCGTGAAAAGACAGCTGTGAGGAGTGACAAACGTTACTCTTTGTTTGTCTGTCTGTCTATATGTATGTTTGAACTAAACTTTTAACAATTTTAATGAAACTATGCAGTCATTAAAATAAGTTGTCAAGAGTGATATAAATAACTTTTTGTCCGTGTGATTGTCTGTCTCTCTTTTTCTTCCGGCTAATCTTCAAAACAACTAAGCTAACATAACTCCATAACATCTATGAATCTTCGCAGACATAAGAAAGAGGTTATCAGAAGTGACGTATGTTAGTTTTTGGCTGATCTGATTTTACTGAAATTTTTCAAACATAAAGAGGACGTTGTCAGGAGTGAAACGTATTTTTTTTATTTACATATAAAAAATCGTAGTGTCTGTTAGTCTGTCTGTCTGTTCCGGTTAATCTCCAAAACGGCTGACTGATTTTGGGACCGACTTGTGGGATAGCTATTATTCATGGTAAAATGGTTAAATGGATTTTTATGAAATTAGGTATAGAGATTTCTTAGGGAGTTAAGTTTCAGAATGTTCTAGAAAGTATTACAATGTTAATGTTCTGGATCGTCGTGTTCCTTTTACTGTCCCAGTACAACTGTGTAGTCAACGCGAGCGAAGCCCGCGGGCGGAATGATAGTAATATATTTTAAAGAGCAAAATGAAAAAGAAATGGACATTTATATAAAGATAAATAATCTTCTTATAATTCGTCCGTAACAGAGTTCTTTCTTAATTATACAATCAAATTCCTGTCTCAAACTTTTAGTAAAGAACTGAAAAAAGTGTGTATTTTAATTTTTCTTAAGCTACAAATCCTGAGATTTATACCACTTTAGTTATCTTAACGTGGAAAATACCGCTACAAAGTTCTATGGGTCCAGACATAACTTGTGATATGGCTAAGCAAAGTTGGCGGCATTGCGGCAGATTGGTGTGAAGCCAGTGTCGCGGTGAAAGGCGGTTTTATTTAAGGCAGCTTTAAATTAAATAAAACGTTTTCATATGAAATTTTATGTTTTGTAAATTAAGTTTTAAAATCGATACGGATGTCAAAACAGAGTCTCGGAAAGCAAACTGGCATAATAAAAGCACTTTTAAATTTCAGTGGTCAATCCAGTTTCTTGAATATGTCGGCAACCGTTACTTACCCACTGTTATGCAAGTGCAGTGCGGGATGTGTGAATTCTTCGCCTTTCCAATGTTCAAAGAAGCAGTCGGCCGAGTAATGCCTGACTTCCCCTCTTGTCCATTTCCACCTGTAAGTATGCAGTAGTAATCAGTGTTACTTCTTTTTATGGACAAAAGTGGCTTTTACAGTTTCAATTATGGTACGAAAGGTGTTTGTTAATACTATAGATGGAGCAATACTGTATGCTCGCTCTGTATACGAGGCAAATAAGAGTTAGCAGCATCTGAAATCTGTTACTACGAATTTCACTCAATTCGTTTATATATAAAATCGAAATATAATATGGTATATATGACACAACATGATATGACATAGCATAGCATAACATAACATTCCACCATTCCACCAGCTCATTATGCCCCTTTGCAGGGGATTATGACTCCCCCACAGTGAGGGGGCTTGGAGCTTAATCCACCACGCTGCTCCTGATTTAACGTCTGCTATCTGTTGATGTCACCTGTAACCGACGGCTTAACGTGCTCTCTGAGGCACGGAGTCAGTAATAGTTAGGCGCTTAAATCAGAAAAAGTCATTGGTACACGCCCGGATTCGAACCACGGCCGTACGGCCTTCTAAACTCGAAATAAGTTCGTTGCACTCGGGCTATCACGACACTTAACATAAAATACGATAACATAACAATATAATGTAGTATGATATATAATATGGTATGGTATTATAGGTACTAAGACAACTGATATAGATACTTCAATATTTTTTTTATATAATTACGTATATGTATCTATATTTTACACCCCGACTCGGAACAAATACACATGTTCATGTACATAAATATTTGTCCCGGGCGGGAATCAAACCCGCGCGGCCTTTGGTTCCCCAGTTTGGGTTTCTAACCACTCAGTCATTCGGTTAGCCACTACTCACCCACTCACTCATATCGAACGCCGAGCCGAAACCGCTTGTGTATTGTATATGTGATGCATTTTGAATCGATTCACTGACTAACCGCGGTTATAGATAACACGAAATTGCAGTGAAAGTTTGAGCAAACATTTAATCAGCCTCGACAGATGTTAATTTTTTTGAAACAAGTAGGCCTTCTTGCTCAATTACGAAACCTCTATACAATTGTATCACGTAAAATCTTTTTTCTTTCGAACTATGACCTAAGTCGTTTACTGTTTATTGCTCTGATCTGACTTAAGTTGAAGCGCCAATTGCTAAATGCATCTCAAGAGAACCCTGTCAGGCAAAGCAAGGCATTTTGACTGTCGGAGTTTCATTCTGAAAATACCTTGTTATCCTAAGTTAAATTGAAATTAATTAAACACATATGTGTTTATCCGGGGTCTACGTTCTCTCTCAATTTCAAGTGTTTTGCTGCCAGCATTTATTAATTTATATTATTATTATTATTTATTATTATATATATTATTATATATATTATATTTATTATTATATATATATTAATATTATATATTATTATTATTAATTAATATTTATATACATATATATATTTGGTTAGATATTCCCCGAAGGTATAAACTTACGGGAATATCTATTTGAGCATTTATATTGTACGACGGTACTCAGGGGTCATTTTTACTGCCTGATGTTTATGTCACTTTATATAGGTACTTGTTATGAGCGAGAACTCAGACTGCTTCCTTTAAGCGTCAAATGTCTGTTTTGGGTTTTCACTATCAGATTCTTGCATTAACAAAATCATACATACATATACTCACGCCTGCTTCCCATTGGGGTAGGCAGAGACTACAGATTTCTACTTGGTGCGATCCTGGCATATTATCTCGCTTCATCGACACACATCACTCTTCTCATACACGCCCTCCGGATAATCCGGATACTCCGGATACTCCGGGTACTCTGGACTTGACCCTTTTCTAATACGTCTCCAATCTGTTTCCTGTATGTTCGTCTAGGGCGACCCTTTCCGACCCTTCCATTCACCTCCACACAGTAAATTTCTTTCGTTAGTCTTCTTTCATCCATCCTCTCCAAATGACCAAACAACCGCAGCATTACTTTTTCAATTTTTGTCACTACATCTTCTTCCATATCACACCGTTCTCTTATAACACTATTCCTTATTCTCCCCGCATATACTACTTAATGATCTCATCTCTACTGCATTAATTTTACTTTTATGCTTCTTCTGCCATACCCAACACTCATTTCCATACATGAAGGTCGGAGCAAGAACTCCCCTATGAACAGCTAATCTAATATTTTGAGAAATCTTCTGGCTGCCCACAAAAGAGAGCAAAGCTCCATTTACTTGATTTCCTGCTTTCACTCTCCTTTCAATATCACAGTCACACTTTCCGTCCCTCGTTAAAATTTTAAAACGTTTCAAAACGTTTTAAAAGCTTACTCTAAGTCGTCAAGAGCATGCGTTACCATTTTATAAAGGTACATATTTAAAATTATGAATTTTAATGGAAGTCATTGTGTTTACAGGGCGTGTACTGCTTTATGAACCGCAAAGGTTGGCTCAAACTCTACCGCAGTTTGAGCCAACCTTTGAAATTCCATACACATACTCCTCGACGTACATAAAAGGGCGTTTTCATCACAGATTCTTTCACACAAAAACAAAAGAAGAAATTGCTTCCGGCTGGTTCGATGTCAACATTTACCAAAAGCCGAAGAACAGTATGAAATTAACGTAAAAATTGCAATGTACGCCGTTTATTATAATGTTGTTTTTAGATATCTCAATAAGTTGAGGATGTAGCTGGAATATCTTCTACACACGATTAATAAATTTGCATGCAACCTAAAACTTTAAACTTATTTATCACCGCCCTGTGTTTTTTCCTTAACATAATATTCTCCATCATATAACGATATGACACTATATTATACACACAATATTTTGAATAATATAATGTAACAAAAATAAATAATAGTATATTAACTTGTTTTATATAAAAAAAAAACAATTTCTACTGTTCTTTCAATGTGTTTTTCGCTTCAGTTATTAATGACCTTGCGATAATTGATTTAATTAACAACATTATCTATGGGTATGGATAGCTACCAACTCGCGTTCTTAGATGTTACTAAAACTTTCAAGACAATTTCTGTCCCAGCCTCATTAATACGCTGGAATGAATTAGCATTCCATTCTATTCTATTCCATCAACCCTTTTTATACCCCACTGTAGGAGCTTAGGTCTCCCTTCAAGATGAGGGGGGTCGGAGCTTGATTCCACCACGCTTCTCCAATGCGGGTTGCCATCTATTGACAGCAACCGGGACCGACTGCTTAACGTGCTCTCCGACCCATGGCGTCAGTAATAGTTAATGTACTTAAGTCAGAAAAAACTCATTAGTACACGCCCGGATTCGAACCATGGCCACATGGGCGTTATAGATTTGAAACAGGTTCGCTGCGGCTCGGGCTATCGGGTAAAAGGGTAGCTTATATTAAAGTCCAAACCAGTGACCCCAATGTCGCAACATTTTCCGATAATTTTTCACTGTCATTTATTTTTATTGAAAAACAATATTTCTGCTAGTTCAGTACACGTGACATCGTGCGGCCCAAATACTTTGGACTCTCGGATGACACCAAACATTTTCTGATTGGCCAAAATACAAAGCGCAAAACGTATAAAATATCTAGCAACAATATGAATTGTTACCAGTAGAAACACCACCGCACTTAGGTACGCAAGTCTTCGTCCAGACTTGTGTTATACAATATTGTAAATAATTTTTGTATAAAATTTATTAAATTTATTTTATTAGTAAATTCATTATTGTTTTACTGCAACATCTACTGTTCGGTGAGGAGCGGCTGAGGACACAAGAACCTTCTCTTCTTAATACAAGTACAAGAGTCAGACAGATGTCAACTTTCATAGGTAGTCAATCCCATTTCATTCTTACCCCTATACTTATTAGCATCTTATTATTATCGAATAAGCATTAGAGGGCTGTGATTGTTGTTATTATAGTTACCTCTTGATTAGATGACACAGTATAAAATCGATGACTGGATAAGTAAGGATCTCCTAACTGTCTTCGGTGTGCTCCAGAGAAATAAAATTGGTCCAACTCTATTTTGGTAAAAAATAATAATTTGTGTCATCTTTGAGTAAAGTGTGGCTGTATTTTTCATATGATGCAATCTTGATTCTCCATTGAAGGACCTGAAATTCGGCATTTGTATCAGGGAAATCTGACTTTTACATGGTTGGCTCGGAATCAGCTCACACTAAATGTTAAAAAATAAATAATATAAAGGAGTTTCTCACTTTGTATACTGATATATATACAAAGTGAGTATATGACGACCGCTTAGCCTAGTGGGCAGCGACCCTGCCCGCGAAGCTGGAGGTCCGGGTTCGAATCCCAGGTCGGGTCAGTATTTGTATGATGAATGTTAATACTGGCACCGGGTCTTGGTTGTTATATGTATGTGGTGTCTTCGCTTGGTACCCAAAATACAAGCAAAATGCTAAGTTTGGGACCTAGACGTTGTTGTGATTGTGTGTGTTATTATTATTATTATTATTATACTTAGTCAACCGCCCCCAACCATACACTTTCTGACGACACGTCATTGTTCCTCACCACACAGAATATCTGTTACGTAACCTGTACTATCCACTTTCGGCTCTAGTAATATCCATACATTGAAATCCTTATTGATGACTTCATTTTATATCGCCTTCACATTGAAATCCTTTCATTCAGACTTTGTTAACGATTATTTGTTTTGAAAACCTGCATTTTCGTTAAATAAAGAAAGTGGATTCGAAATTTTTGACAAACGTTTAAATCTTCTGTCGTCAGTGCAAATATTTGCTACACATAATTTCACTCATGAGCAAAAAGGCTCTCCAGATGAGAAGTACATTACTTAGCTATATGAACAGGACGCCGAAACTTAATTTTGTTAAACTTAATGAATCTTAAGACACTGAAAATTGCGAGGTTATTCAGTTTTGCACACGGCTCCACGTCATTGGTATTTTGTTCAAAGTCTTCTAATCTGGATTTTAGTTTGCAATTTTCTGCGTCCAATTCAAAAATTTTTAGGCTTTTAAACAGAAAATTCTGAGAAACGTGGAGTAGGGTCACGCGTGACGTCGGGTCTACAATTTGTGATATTCTCGTTAGCAGTGGTTTTTATTATCGACTAACAGACCCAGCGAACTTCGTACCGCCTCAGAACTCAGAAGAGTTGAAAACGTATATGTATTGTAGCCCCCTCCCACTTGGTAGCCCATAACCACAATCCTTATCTAAAAACTTGCTTTACGTGATATTAGGTATTAACCTATGAAGTTGCCGTTTTGTATAAAATAAGTTAAAGTATTTTTTTTCAAACATCTTTATTTCTGTTATTCAAAGTAATCACCCGTGCAATCGTTTGATTTTAATGCAATTTATTCTATTATATGTAATTTTGCAATCACAAAATTTTTTGTAAAACCAAAAATCGATCGATCTTAAAATCTCAAAGTTATGTTAAAAAAACAAGTTTTCGGAAATTTGTGATCTGTGATATCTTTTCAATGCATCGTTTGATTTTGATATTTTTGGCGGCACTCGACGCAGTTTTTTATGTACAAAAAAACGTATATAAGATTTCAAGTAGATCGGTTGGAAAATCTCTTTTTTAAATTTTAAAAAAAGATTTAAAAAATTATTTTATATGAGGTTTATTTTTTTAATATTTTTGAAACCGTTCGATTGATTGACTTCAAAATCTAATCAGATCTAAGTCTTGATGAGCCCTTTCAAACGCTGTATTGCGAGTTTTAATCGGTCAATCCGTTCTCAAGATATCGTATGACAAAAAAACTTACATACGCACATACGGACGTCCAGCCGAAAATGGTCAGAATGGCTTCCCAGGACCTCAAAACGTGAAGCTCTGATGAAAACTCGATTTTCGAAAATCGGACCTAAATCAATAACTTCCCTTGGATAGCAGGAAGTAAAAAATTAAATTAAATAATTCACGGAAGAATAATATCAAATAATTCATTTATTATTTGGGGAAAATATTCATATAGATGATTTTGATACATTTTCAAAAACTTTAATCAACTTTTATAACGTATATAAAGAAGTATTATATCAAAAGATTGTGTTGTACCTATTTTAGTTTACATTTGTGTACCCAAATGTAATATAATAATTATTAATAATGTACTCGTATCACAATTCTTGGTTATCAAAAAACTTTTAACAATTTTTTTTTATTTTTATAAGATTTCAGCAACAAAAAATATAAACTACCATTTTCATACCGACGAGTCATTGTAAAAAGAAATTAATCTATAAAATGTCATCTATAACGATTTTGATAAATCTTACGTTCTATTTCCTCTTCACCGTGACTCATTGTCACTGAACTTCAACTAAATAGCGCTAGTTCTTGCCCTTAATATTATAATATAATTACTACACAAATGATAACAATCTGCTTGATTACCACGCAGCTCCACCCACCTTGAATTGAAAGTCTGCCTTTTATTCGTTCCATCTACGACTCTTCAGTAGCCACGAACACAGTCCTACATAAACGCCCTTAACATGCATTTTGTTTTTGCAAGTCTCTGTGGTCATTATTGATGCATAACAGATTATATGTTTTATTGCATTTGCTACAAATCAAAAAATCAATTTTTTTTATATTTTACCATTACTACGAACGCAGTTAGAGGCCATACTTTATAATGTTTTCTTATTAGGGCTAGCAATCAATTTTCTAATATTAAGGTTATCAAAATTCTTTATTCATCCATGGTGCGCAGCATCCTTGAGTATTGTTCGCAGGTATGGAATCCACAGTATAGCGTTTATATAGAAAGAATAGAATCGATCCAACGAAGCTTTTTAAATTTTTTATAGTTTAAGTGTAGGAGTCATGACACTAATTATTATGCTAGATGCCACAATCAACATTTTTTTCCACTTCAAGAAAGGCGTAGCATAGCTGATATCGTTTTTTTGGTCAAAATTGCACAATGTTTAACAGATTCTCCGTGGTTACTTTCTAAAATTAATTTGAAAATTCCGAATAGAGCTATAAGACATTCTGCGTACTTATATGTTAATCAACACGGTTCTAACTATAGAAAAAAATCATTTTTTATCAGATCTGCTAATGAATTTAACAAGTTGATCAAGTTCCCGGAGCTAGATCTATTTAATACCCGTCCAAATATTTTCAAAAATACCTTAAGCGAAGACTGGTTCAATGGTTCTCTTTTTGTTTAGATTACTTTTTGTTCTCTTTCTTAATTTTTTTTTTTTAATATATAATGGCATAAAGTTATATAAGCACTGTATGTTTACCGAATAAAATAAAATAAAATAAAATAAAAAAATAAATACAATAAAAGTTTTGGAAAAATCAAGATACTTTTGTAAACTGAAATCGATTCAGAGATGATAAGGTTACATAGCCGGACCTCGCGCACAAAACATCGTAAGCAGAGATTGCGTCGATTACGCTTTCACCGCGAATAATATCACTAACGGCACACATGTACTTCAGCACAATTTTTGTAGTCAGACACAGCCTCTTCATCTCTCTAATTGAACTTTTTGAAGTTTGGTGTTCTTCGTGCTCCATAGTATGGTTAAACTGAAGCGCGAGCGACATCTACCTTTAGAAAATACCAACGCTATGGACTTGATTTACAGTTTCTTTGAATCAAATAGGTACTGGAGATTTCCAATTCTTTTTGTCTAATATAAGGAATGCTTTACCGGATGTCGAGCAACCAAGTGACCAAGTTATAAAATATAACGAAACATTACGTTACAGTGAAAACACAAGCTATTCCATTTTTCTTCAGAATAGAGTAAAAAATATTTCGCCTGAATAAAAAGAAATAGCAATATTAATACTTTAGGCACAGTTACGGAAAATAGGAATTATAAAGAACTTTCATAATTATTATAACTAATAATTTGAAATACGTTCCTTTTGTGCCAGGCCTGGGGTTATTTTGGATGGGCCGTGACCCGTCATCTTTTAACCAAATATTTGGTCGGGGATAAAGTCTATTCGCATATATTTTTAAGAAAATCTCTTTGGCTGTACTAGTTGTATCTAGCTGGTTTTGATACCATTATAAAGGTTACATTTCAAAAAAAGAAACAATTTAGTAAAATATTATTTTCCGCCGGTTTCCATTTGTTTTTCTTTCTGTCAAAATGAGCGAATCTAAAGAAGAAATTCGATACATTTAAAAATTTTACTATAAAAAAGGAAAAAATGCAACGCAAGCTGGGAAATATTTTTTTTGTGACTTTTATGGCCCTAATACGGTGTCAGAAAGAATAGCACAAAATTGGTTTATGCGCTTTGAATCCGGGAATTTTGATGTCAAAGATGCACCTCGCTGTGGTCGCCCTGTCACGTCTAAAATGGACGCCATTTTTGAAATAGTGGAACAAGATCGGCATACATCAGTAGTTATGACATAGCTGAAGATCTGGGAATCGACCACAAAACAGTTTTGACACATTTGAAAAAAGCTGCGTATACAAAAAAGCTTGATATTTGGGTGCCACATAAGTTCACTGTAAGAAACCTAATGAACCGTGTACTCTTGTCTATTAAGACGTTATGAAACCGAACCGTTTGCGAAGAGATTGATAACTGGTGATGAAAAGTGGATCAAGTACGATAAGAACGTGCGAAAAAGGTCGTGGTTAAAGGTCGGTCAGGGTTCACAGACTGTGGCAAAACCCGAGCTAAAATCGCAATTAGGTGATGTTGTATGTACGGTGGTTTTGGAAGAGTATTGTTCATTATGAGCTTTTGCAGCCAAGCAGAACCATCGAAACAGAATTTTTCGAGTTTCACTACGTGGGAGATAATGAGGAGTGCGACACTTTAGATGGCGACAAAGTGTTTGATAATATACCCGGAAGGCCTAAAAAGACTTTCAAAGCTTGCAGTGATCGCGTCAAACGCCAAAGAGTCAAGGATCTTCTCGAAACACGCAAACCTGACCAGTTGTGTTTTGTTGCACAGAGATGTTTCGCTGCTAATACAGAATATCAGATTTCCGATAATTCCGATTGATATATTCAAAAAATTTCGATTGGTATATTAATAGGACCTACAATATTAGTCTTGTAAATAAATTACGTATTTATAATTCTACACAGACGTAATTAAAGATTTACTGCTTAAATTTTAATACAGCAATTATGCCAGAAACATTTTGGTTACTTTTCAAATACATTAGTTTATAATATAGAAACATGTCTTACTTATTTTTAGTAACTTACAATAAAAATACCTTGAGCCTTTCTTTGGTATTTCCAGCAAGTTTTGCCCAAATTCTGACCCAAATGACCGAAATTATTAATTAGTAATCACTTCAACTAAAATATCTTACTTAAATAGATAGACTTAACCTGCAGCACCCTAAAGTGCTCCTGTGGACTAATAATTTCAATGAAATATGTGTTAGTGTACCACTAACAAGCTTCATAGTATAATGAGACTACAAAATCCTTTGAATTAGAAGTAGTACTGATTAGTACTGTAGGTATACTTGCAGCTGGAAATAGACAAGACCGGACCTCAGGCATTAACGTGCTTTCTAACTTCATTGAGTTTTTATTTTCTATTATTTTGTTCATTAAACATCAGTGATAATGTATAGTGCCATTTGAGAACTGAATAAGAAAATTATGGACATATATAATAAAACTTCATGGCAAATTAACATGTTGCCCGAGGAAACAATCCAATCACGCAGTACAAAGAAAGATCAGTTACAAACAGTAGGCAAACCCTAGCGTAAGCAGTTTTACGACCCTTACCAATTGTCGATTATGTAATAATTTTTTGGTTGAAAAATGCTGAACCATTTGTTGCTACATATTTTTTTCAAAAATCTTGTTGAGCACAGACAAAATCGAAATTAGTCTATAGTTACTTGGGTCACTTTTTCATTCATACATATTCATACAGTGGAACAACTTAACTATACTTCAAGTCAGGAAAAACACTTTATTGTATACACGCGTTGAATAAATGAGCCAGTGGAGGCGCAATGATATCTATAAAATAACCAACAGACCTAACAGAGATCCCCACGTTTCAGTATTTTTCATGTTCCAAGATTTTAAATGTCTTTATTATCAAATGTGAAGTGACTGTCTGGAAACCAAACGTTGCCTTACTTGGAATAATACTTTTTTGGAGCAAGTTTAGTGCTTTTGCCCGCAGGTGATGAGTATAAGTATTTAGTGGTTATCAACGGTATTTCAGAAAAAAAAACTTTTGAAAAATATCTACAATGGTATGGTTATTTTTTGTTACTTCACCATTACCTGTCAAAATTTTATACTCATTATCATGCGACATGCTTCCCTGACTCAAGTTAATAACAGACCAAATAGGTTTTATTATCTTGTAATCTGAATTTTTTATTTTGTTCCTAATTTGGAATGATTTTGCTGCCGCACATTTCGTTTTTAAAATTTTGGAACAGGTTTTTAGTTTCTCTAAATATGTCCTTTATATTTTGCGAGAAATTAAACTGTTCGTATAACAGGTATAATTTATCCCTATTTACGCATATTGCAGGGGTAGCCTATTTACTAAATTTAGGTCTATTTTTGATCTCTTTACATTTTTCTGGAAAATGATTTGTGAACCCTCCATTAATAATGTCAAAAATAGTTCCATAAAGTGTGTTCACATCCATGTGAGATTCCCGGTTATTCTTGGTTTTATAATAATAATAATATCTGGGACATCCCACACAGCGCCATCTAGTACCAAAGGAAGCAAGTAATATGCTTGTATTGTGAGTACTAGACTAGATGTACAACTGCTATACGTACTTAAATATCTTTTTTTATAATATATACATATATAGATACTTTTTACACCCTGACACGGAACAAATAGACATGTTCATGCACACAAATATTGACCCCGGGCGGGAATAGAATTATTGTTTTAGTTCCATTCATAGGTAAATTAGTGATAGGAACACTGATTAAAATTCAATGCATTAAAACTCAAACGTAGGTAGTTAATCAAAAAAAAGAAGATATGAACTAAACAGATTAGAAATATTGAGTAACTAAATAAAAAACTGTAACCTTGAAAATACAATAAGTAAAAATTTAAGTTAAACGGTTTTATTGTAAAATAACATAATAATGATGCAAATAATGTAGAAATTTTAAAAAACAATTACGTAGTAGGTACCAGGACTACCAGGTACTCTCCTAATCAATCTAGAGCATTGATCTGACTAAAATCAAATCGTGAGGCGCGTCCAATTTCTACTATCTACAATCAATTTTTAGATTGATTCCTATTTGTGTGTACTTAATGGTATTTGGAAAAAATAAATGGTTGTACTGTATTATTTACAGTACAACCATTAATACTATGTTTAGATTAAAAACCGAATTCATAGATTTATAGATTTACCCTAATGTAGGCACTATTCTATGCAAAGTCACAAACCATATATAGATTTTTATCAGTAATCATGACATTTATAAATTATTTGCACGACAGAAATAATTAGGTTTATTTGTGGCATAATAACTAAAACTTCTTTATACTTCAGTCGTGAACATTTTCGTGAAAAGCAAGCAAAAGTACGTGATGTACAGAATATTTCTTTTGCTATTTTTTATTGTGATTGCACAGGTAATTAATGACAATAATTTTATATGATATATTGCTTTACAAATATTTTTATATTTAATAACTTATTTTCCAAGAAGATGGATGGAGTGAAAATAATGTTTTGATTCATTTTATATTCTTATAACATGTCGTGATAGTAGTAGCGAGCTGGCTTTATATTTAGAAGGCCGTGGTTCGAATCACAAGGCATTTAATTAATACTTAATAAGTTTTTTTAAACTTATGTACATAACTATCACTGACTATATGCATCGGAGAGCACGTTAAGCCGTGTCGGTACCGACCACCATCATTATTCCACCAACTCGCGTTGGAGCGATGTGGTGGATTAAGATCCTAGCCTCCCCATCCTGAGAGAAGATTTAAGCCTCTGGAGTTTGGCATTATCGAGCTGATGGTATGGTATGTATGGTATGGGATGGTAAAAAAATTGTGAGAGAGCAGAAGAATGGTGGTGCTACACAAAAATACAATAAATCGTATACTATTTATATGATCGTATACGGATTCAACCCCGGTGGAGCAGTGGAAAACTTCCCTTAAATTTACGTGGGAACTAACCTCGAAATATAGCTTCACTACATATTAGAAAATAAAGTCCCCCGCCACGTCTGTCTGTCTATCTGAACGCGATTAACTCAAAAACTACCAAACGGAATAGCATTTTATTGACACCAATGGACGAAGTGATTCAAGGGGAAGGTTTACGTGTATAATTTGTTGACGTTTTGTGGAAATTAGTTGAAATATGACGATTATTGTTGAAAAAATAAAAAAAAAATCAAACCGGCTGGGAGCTTTCATCGAAAATGCTGCTTAATCCTTTTAAAATATAACAAAATAATGTATGGAGGAATTATGTCTCTGATAAAGCTAGCTGAGTCCACCTGAGGCTATCGGTGACGTGGCCGATCGAGCCTTGGTATTTTAGCGTTTTTTACATTGCGTAGTTAATGCGAAGAGAGCCAGGGCTTATGATCGTGCAGCAATGGACTACGCTCTCATTTGGTAAGATCGAGTCACGTCACGGCTTGCGTTGCGGCCAATGAGTCCCCGCCGCCGTCGCGGGTGTTGGCTGTTGTTTTCGACCGGTGGTGCTTTATTTTGGCTGAGGGTCGTGTTCTCTATTACTTTGTCTACCTATTACCTATATTTGTAAAGTAGTCAGATAGATATTAATTTTTTTTACAGTTGCATAACATTTAATTTTATACATTTCATTACATGATCAAATGTAAAAAGTTAGAATACGTTTCATTAAATTTTTTCAACAACCATAATTTAAAAAAAAAATTGCCATCACTGCTCAATGTTGTCTCACTACAAAATACCTTCTAAAGCCGCCACTGAATCGCAGACTTTAGCTAGTTCAACCAACTCGACATAATGGATAGAAATCTAGCGCAGTAGCTCATGATCACCTACATACATTGCTACATAGAAGTTTTTTGGAAAATAAAATTTGTTGACATCGTTTTATCTCACAGTTATTTTTTAGTGAATGAATATTAAATGTAATTGAGCACATGGCACTATCTAAATACTTATTGTTTAAATTATTATTTATATATTTTCAAATGATATTGACCCCTCACCACACCCAGGGCGCAACTCATGCTTATTGTCACCTACCTTAAATTTCTGCTGCCGTATTCTAATGCTTTCCTTTGAATTTCCCGTATAGTAGATTAACGCACAAGCATAACGGAACAATCACATTTAATTATAAATGTCTTCTAGCGGAGATGTAGACCACTACGTGTATTATAGAGTCATAATTATATAGGGCACAGCGCGAATTGTTCTTTTGGCTGGCTGACGAATGACTAAGGGCGTGTATTACTTCTGAGTTTACCTTTCTTTCAGTCTTTACAGGTAGAGGTGGAAAAACCACATGTAGAATATGCCAATCCAAAATACGTTAAATGGTACAACTTCACAACCGTGAAAACTAGTTGGAAAATTCCACGTTCTGCAAATATAGAGCTGGAGAGCTTAGTATATGCTGGAAACAATGTTACGGTAGTATATCAATATAATACTAAGGTCTGTGTATGACTTAGGGCGTATTCGCATTGAGTTTACGTAAATTTGACGTCGCTAGATAGTTGGAAGTTCGCTCACAGATAGGTTTAAGTACGACCCGAGTATGGCGTCGAACTCAAATTTTAAAAGTAAATAACTTATATCAGTCCCAACTGATTATCGTATACTATTAAAGGCGTGATTTTAAATAAATATACAAATTTATTAATCTGTTTATCTCGGATACGGCTCCAATGATTTGGATAAAATTTTGTATTTAGATAACGTTTTGTATTTTAAGTTTACCTTTATACAGTATTTTTTTTTATTACTGTGCATAACAATTTATTACGTACTTAAGTAAAAATAAAAAATCAATTTTCACTTATTAATCCATTTATTCAAAAATAAAGTTAGATAAATATAGTTCTATATTAAAGTTAACGATTCCAACATAATTTCAAAACTTATATTCTCTGCTAAGCAAAAAATAGACAAATTAGTTACCCATATTTCTATGTATAAATTTAAATAATTTCATAATAAGAAAAACAACAACAAGATTATGGACTAAACATAAATTAAATTAATTTAAATAAAAAACATGTAAAAATTAAATATAATACTGCACGTTCCTATTATAGGCACTATTAACTTTCGAGATGGTTTATACGTACTTTTCGCTAGAACGAATTTTGTTTACATCCATTCTAACTTTCAATTAATGTGAAAATTTAAAAACCCTGAAACACGTCACTATTTATTTAAGATGAGTAGCTACGATTCAAATTTTCAAGTTCGTACCTTTGATAAAACCGACACGCCTTAAGAATTTTCGCTCTCCGTTTCAACATATTACAATTTCTTATGCTCAGTAGCTTAAATTTAAATTTTTATGTTTAATATAGCTTTAATTTTTTAACTAGTCATCAATCATTATCAATCAATCGTCTCTGTTAATTAAATGGGTCGTGACCTTCAATCTAACTAAATGTGGTTAATGAATAGCGAATTGGTTAAAAAACAAAGTCCCCCATTCCATCCCCCTTTAAAAAATATTTTCTTAACAGATGCTCACGTTATAAATAAACCTAAAATAAACAAGTTTCAACTTTTTAGACTTAGTAGTTTCAGCTGTGCATTGATAGATCAGTGAGGACAAATGACAGACAGACAGACAAAAAGTAGTATATATCACGTTTGATCCCTTCATTTTAATATCTGTGAAGTTTCGTTTTAGAGATTAGCTCGAAAAAACAGATGAATGTACAGATAGGCAGGCAAACAAAATGTAGTGTTTATTAGTTTTGGCCACCTTTTGACGCCAGGTGGCGTAGTTGAGTTAACATCAGCTCTGTATTGTATAAATTGTTAAAAATGGAAAGCTTTGTGTAGCAAGTTCATTGTATTGTTAAAAATCTCCTAAGTGATTAATAAAAGAGTATTGTGAGGTTGTACATTCATTCTGGACGTTATAGGGGTAATATAACGATTTTAAAAGTGGAACTAAAACAGTGACTGTTTACGAAGTAGAACAATATTATACTTATAACTACTATTTAATAAGTGTTAAGGGACGTGTTTAAAACCTAAAAATGTGTGTTTAAAACGTAAATATTGGATAATTTTTGAATTTCAAAAACGGTTTTGGTGTCTACCTACTACATTGTTTGCAGATTCAAGTGACGTCTTTTTCAGTACTGCAAACCGGCTAGCTAAGACCGGTTTAGCGATTTAGACTTCAATAGAACGATAATTTTGCATACTATAATGTTAGACATCTTAGCACATTTGGATGGGCGTCAGTTTAGAGTTTAAAGTGACCGAGATCAAATCCTAATCAAAATATATATTTTTTTTTTTTTATTTTTTTTTTTTTTTTTTTTTTATTATTATTATGTAGCGAGACTAAATAGTGGCTGGGGTAAATATTGATTGTAAAGTACCTAGATATTTATTAAATTAAGACAACGTTAAAATAGGAGTTTCAAGCTAATAGGTACCTGCGTTCAGCAAAGGATCACAGAGTTAATTTGTACTTCAACTTTAATACTACATTGATGGAGTGATATTGCACTTATAGTATGTTACCTGCATTCATAATTAAATTACAAGAAGTCAAGGGCTTAAATAAAAAGCAAGTTAATTACAGTTTGAGCCTACTTGATATCACAATTTGAAGAAAAAGAAAAAAAAGGGAAAAAAAAAAGAAATTACCAAGTACGTTCTATTTTCCTGAACCTGTCAAAATGATGACCCGTAGGGCCAAGAGCAACCTCGACCTTGAAATGAAACTTCGGCAAACGCTAGATAAATTAAAAGCAGTTGAAGCCCTGAAAGACCAGCTCATGCAGGAACGCGATGAAAGCGAGGAGGAGATCAAAAAAATTTTAGATAGCAATATGCGTTTCAAGAACGAGCTGACGGAGCTGGATATCAAATACATGGACGTCCTGGAACAGCGTGACCAACTCCAAATTGTTGTGACCAGCTTGGACGGTTCCCACCAACAATATGAACAGGCACTGGATCGTATCGACTTCCTCCAGTGCAAGCTGAGTGAGACCGAACACAAAGTTGCACAACTTGAAGAGGCTAATCTGCAGCTCATAGGGAGATCAGCTTCGAGCCTAGATAAGGAGGTGGTCGGTGCCAACACTAGATGCTCATGTCGTAATGTCCGTATTTTAAAAACTCGTAAGCGTACAAAATATAGGATTATTAATAAGAAGTGCTGTAGGAATAACTCAAAAAAAGTATTCTATAAGAAATGTAAAAAAATTAAGAAATTAGAAACTGAGCAGTCATATTTAGTCGATAGATTATTAAAGTGTAAAGAACAACTAGTTAGTTATGAATTAAATATTCAAAAATTGCAATTTGTAATCCAGATCAAAGATAATGACTTAATAAGAATTACTAACAGTTATAATATGGCTCAAAATGAAATAGAACAACACATTTTGTCTGCAAATGAATTAATAGAGTTGACTAATTATAACGCGCAACGTTTTGAATCTCTAACAAACAATATTGGTTGTACTTGTGCGTGTACAAATAAAATACATCCAGAACAATCTAGTGTGGCCTGTCCCGAATCTAAAATTGCCGATTGTGCATCACAATCTAATAGTGTTTTATTATTTACGGACCGTATTGGAAAGGGTTTGGGATCAATTCTGCATAATTTATCTAATAATTTGGATGACAAATTTATTAACTATTGTGTGCCAGATGGCTCTTATGATCAAATTATTGAGAAAATTAGAAAAACAGAAAATATTAATGATTGTGACATTGTAATTCTATTTGGTAACAGTTTAGGCTTAAAAAGAAAAGATATTATTAAAAATATGAAATGTTTGTTATCATTATCGTGCAGAAATTTGGTTGTATGTGCTTTGCCTTTTTCTAGTTACGTGTCTGTTTATCAGAATAAACAGATTCATAAACTGAATATGCTACTATATAATATAACATGTCGACATAGTACAAAATTGACATTTTTTGACACAAATAAATTTATTAATAGATTTAAACTGACAAAAGATACTTTACATCTTTCTACAAATTGTAAAATTAAATTAGCATCATTACTTTTATATAATTTAAAATTGAATAACCGTAATTTGACTAATAGCCCATATTTGGGGAGCACAGATTGTAGTACACTTAGTACAGAATCCGTGCATCAATCTTCTTATAACGCTAGCAATAAAACTTTAAACTAACTAAATCGACAATGGGAAAGCACAGACTACTTAAAGTTTTCTGCCAAAACATACAAAGCTTTTCCGGCAAGGAATTAGAAATAGAGTTGTTTTTGGAAGGTGCCAGTGACATTGATTTATTATGTATAACTGAACATTGGTTAAAGGTATCTGAGATGTCATTAATTACCTATGTAAATTACAAGGTTATCAGTTCATTCAGTCGAAGGTCACGAGGACATGGAGGATCGCTGATTCTTATTAAAAAAAACTTAAAAGTTAAGGAAAGGAAAGATGTTGTTGCCCTTTCGATTGAATGTACTGTTGAGATTTCCTGTGTCGAGTTGGGGGAACATATCATTCTATGTGTGTATAGACCTCCTTACAATGACAACTATTTAGATTTTGAGTCAGTTATGGAGGAGGTTTTATTTTTGCTTTCTAAAAGTAAAAAGTCCATTATCGTTTGTGGAGATTTTAATGTAGACTTGCTGGGAAATAATAAATTCAAAGATAAATTGTTAATTTTATTTAAATCTTTTAATTTGCTTAATGTGTTTTGTGAACCAACTCGAATCACAGCGACAACGGCTACTTGTCTGGACAATTTCTTTTGTGATTGTGATTATGAGAATGAGGCTGTGCTCAACTATTTAAGCTCAGATCATTGTGGGCTCAGTGTTTCGTTTCCAGTACTTGCAGTGGAACGTCGGGCAGTGGAAATTATTTCTAGACCAGTTACTGCAAGTAGAATAAATAAATTTAGACTATCCCTTCTAAGTAAATTGACATTTCATTGTAATGGCGAGTTTCCGCCTAATAAATTGTATTCAGATTTATTTGAGATCCTGGAGTATGAGTTTCAAACTATTTTTATTACCAAAAAAATTAAAACAAGGGATAAATTTCACTTTAGTGATTGGGCCACTGAGGGTATTCGAAAGAGTAGAAATAGGCTATTTGAACTATATGAAGAAAAAAGATTTAAGTTGAGCGAAAATTTTGATGAATACGTTAGAAAATATGCAAATATTTTTAGGAAAGTGTGTCGTGTAGCTAAATCGCAACACATAAACAAGACCATAAAAGCTGCGGACAACAAAATAAACACAACATGGAAAATTATAAATCGGGAAAGAGCATCAAATAAACGTGGTAATAATAACTTTTCGATAAATGGTGAAAATGGTTTGCTAACATCTGTTTCTTCTATTACCAACTATTTTGAGAAAATTTTTGCTGATATGCCAGAGAGAATTACTGCCTCTTTGTCCTCGTCGCCAAAGATTGCTGGTGATTTGCTTTCACAGAATGTTAGGAAATGCAGTGAGGTTTTCTCGTTTCATCGTACTGACCCTTTTGCCGTTTTAAAGGTCTTTAAGTCACTAAAGTTAAAATCTTCTGAAGATCTATGGGGAATGTCGGTCAAGGTAATCAGTTATGTTATAGATATTTTGGCTCCCTATATAGCTTTCATTTTCAATAATAGTATTGAAGAGGGTTGTTTTCCAGAATTATTAAAATATAGCAAAGTGATTCCTGTGTTTAAATCGGGCAACAGGCATCGTGCCAACAATTACAGACCAGTTTCTGTTTTGCCAGTTTTGAGTAAAATATTTGAAAAAATTATACTTCAACAACTTACCTCTTACTTTAACACAAATAAACTACTGCACACTAAGCAATTTGGTTTCACCAAGGGTTGCTCTACTACAGATGCGGGAGTTTCACTCATTGAATATATTTATGGCACTTGGGAAGGTCGTAGGGATGCTATTGGGATTTTTTGTGACCTATCCAAGGCATTTGACTGCGTCTGTCACAAAACTCTATTGATTAAATTAAAATACTATGGGGTTAAGGGAAAATCATTAGATTTGTTAGAATCATATCTGCATGACAGAATACAAAAAATAATGGTTAATGAAGTGGTATCAGGTGGATCTGCGGTAAAGATGGGCGTCCCATAGGGATCGATTCTGGGGCCATTCCTATTTTTGGTATATATTAGTGATCTTCCATACTTAGTTGAAAGTTTGGCCAACATAGTCTTATTTGCTGATGACACTTCCCTGTTATTTCAAGTGGATAGAAGGTCTGGTGGCTTTGATGACGTTAACAATACTCTTGCTCAGGTTTCCCATTGGTTCGAAGTTATAATAATAATATAATAATAAAGCCCGTTTATTTCCAATCAAAAAAAAAGTTACATCTTAAATTACATTTAGAAAATAAATACATTTGAATCAGCACAGTATTACTTTCTTATCGCATCTCCTAGTCATTTTCCTTCGTACCATTGATCGGAACCCCTTCTCGGGTAAAGGCCTCCTCCAGCTTTTTCCAGCCGTCTTTATCCTTGGCTTTCCTTCTCCATTCGCTTCCTGCTATCGCTTCTATATCTTCTACCCATCGTTTTCTAGGGCGTCCTCTTCTCCGTTTTCCTGTTGGTCCCTTCCAAATAATTGTCTTTAGTGTCCATCTTTTATCCGTGCATCTTGCTATGTGTCCCGCCCACTGCCATATCTGTTTCAGGGCATGGCGCAGGGCGTCTATGACTTTTGTTTTTTGTCTGATTATTACACTCTGAATTTTTTGTATTTTTCTTATTTTTAATACACTCCTTTCCATTGCTTTTTGGCATGTTACTAATTTGGTTTTTATTTTAGAGTTGTATGTCCACGTCTGGCAGCCATATGTTAAAGTAGGTAGGATACATGTATCTAGGACAGTTTTCTTAAGGTAAAGAGGAAATTTGCCCTTTAAGATTTCCTTCAGAGACCAAAATTTTTTCCAGCTCATGTTGATACGTCGTTCGACCTCTAGTTCTTCAATTTTGTCATCAAACGATAGCTGTTTACCTAGGTATATGTAATTGTTTACATATTCTAGAGACTTCCTGTTAAGGTATATAGCGCTTGTGCGGTGATTAGTCATGATTTTAGTTTTACTCTCATTCATTTTGAGGCCTACTTTTTGGCTTTCTCTATTTAGGGTACTTATCATTTTTTCTAATTTTTTACCTGTTTCAGCGAATAAAACTATATCGTCCGCAAACCTGAGGTGTGTTAGTCGATCATGGTCAACTCTTATCCCTTCCCGCTGCCAATCTATATTATCAAAAATGTGTTGTAGCACCATTATGAACAGTTTTGGTGAGAGGGGGTCTCCTTGACGCACACCTCTGCGTATCGGAATATCAGGACCACGGGTTTCTAATTTGACTCTGCTAACACTATCCTCATAGATATTCTTAAGTACTTTCACATAATTTTTGTTTATGTTGTGTTTATTTAGCGCTTCCCAAATTGCCTCGTGAGATATTGTATCAAACGCCTTGGCGTAATCAACGAAAGCAATATATAATGGCATGTTAAACTCTTTGTATTTCTCCATCACTTGTTGCAGTACTTGTATATGGTCCATTGTCGAGTACCCGGCACGGAACCCTGCTTGTTCTACTGGTTGATAGATATCGATCAGCGGACTCAACCGGCTTTGTAGGATTGACGTGAACAATTTATACACGCTTGAAAGAAGGCTAATCGGCCGATAGTTTGAAATATTTTTTGGATCTCCTTTCTTGTATAAAAGAATAATATCAGATCTTCTCCACTGGATCGGTACTTGGCCTGTACGTAGGACTTCATTGAACAGGACTGTTAGTGGGCGAGTTAGCAGGGTTGCACCCACTTTTAGTGCTTCATTGTGTATACCATCAGGACCAGGGCTTTTATCTGCTTTAAGTTTTTGGATAAACTTGAAGACTTCCTTCTCGTCTACTAGTGGAATATCTTTCACGTCTTGAGGATTTGATATTGTTGGATTTATTGTATCTATTGTAGTGATACGAGAAGTACAATGAGTTGGGTTTGCATACAATTGCTTGTAGAAGTCTGTGGCGCAATTTATAATATCCTTTCTGGATTTCGTTTCCTCTGACTTGGATTTTAGGTTTTGGATCCAGTTTTTATGAGTGGTCAATTTTTTATAAGCTTTTTTCGTGCTTCTATATGTAGTTAAGTTATTCTCTATTATTTGGTGTCTGTAGTTTTTATAATCTTTATCTATTGCTTTACTTGTAGTTTTAAATAGTGTGCTTAGTTCTTTCTTCATTTCTTTAGTTTTTTGTTTCGTTTTTAGGAGTTCATTTCGTCTTGTAAGAAGAATTTTGGTACGTTCATTAAGTATTTTGTTGATAGATTTTAGTTCTTTATTTTTTGAATTACTTGCAAGGCTGTTTTCAATGATATCAACTAAATTATCATAAAAAGTTTGAACAGCTTCTTCTTGCTGCATATTCAGTTGGTGAATATTGGACTCTAGGTTTTTGAAGTATGAAGATTTATCCTCGATTGTTTTTGGTGGTTTAAGTTGCGCTTTAAATGATGTTCGACACTTTTTTCTTTGTTCTAGCGTGTATGTTGCTCTAACTAAGCGGTGGTCAGATCTGAATCCAAAGCCATGCATGACTTCTACGTTTCTAATCCTTTTTGGTTGATTTGACATAATGAAGTCTATTTCGTTTTTAGCGGTACCACTTGGAGACAGCCAAGTCCATTTCCGGTTTTTTCTAGCCTTAAAAAAGGAGTTCATAATTATCAATTTATGTTCTAGTGCGTATTGAATTAGTTTCTCTCCTCTTTGATTTCTGATCCCGTATCCATATTTTCCCAGGACGAAGTTTTCACTGTCTCCTGTTTTAAGCTGACCTACTTTTGCATTAAAGTCGCCGATGACGAGTACATTATCTCCTGCCTGATTTTGAGCTACTTGCAAAGTTTCGTAGAAGGAGTCGATTTCTTCATCTTCAGCATTTTCGGTAGGTGCGTAAACTTGTATAATTGTTAGCAGTTTGTCATTGTAATTCATTTTTAATAGGGCCACCCGTTCTGAAAGCGCTGAAAAGCTTACAATGTTTCTTTTATGTTCTTTTTTAATTAAGAACCCTACTCCATATTGGCCCACTGTTTCGCCTTTGTAACAAAAAATATAGTCTTCGTGTTCTTCAATGGCGTAGCCCATTCTTCTGACCTCTGCCAAGCCGAGTATGTCGATTTTAATTTTTTGTAACATAAATGTTAGTTCTAGAAATTTTTTTGTTGATGCCAATGATTTGACGTTGAATGTTCCAATTTTTAGAGTTTGTTGTCGTTGTTTTATTATAGTTGCATTTGATGCGATTTCACTGGTTGCTGGAGGGTTGCGGTCTTTTTCCCCCACGGGGACCAGCCGGCTTGGGGGAGAGTTTTTATATTTTGTTATTTTTTTCCGTTTTATATTTTTTTCTTGTTTCCGATCGCCGGTGTCTCTTTGCTATTGTTTAGTTACTGTTGAGATCGATGAAAGTGAGTTAGAACGGCCTCTTAACACATCAAATGCGTTTATTCTATTGTTTTTAGACGAGCTTTGAATTTGCTGTTTTTTTGGATGTGATTCTGGTTGTGGCGAAGTTGATTTCACTCTCTTTCTCTTATCTGTAGTCTTTGGGTTCTCTTTAACGACAAGCTTGTCGTATTTTATGTACGCTAAGTTTCCTCTCTGCCTCTCTTCCATCAGTCTAGGTTGTAATGACTTCCTTATTTCTAAGGTTTCTTTCGGGTAGTCTTCTGTCACATACAAATTCTTTAATTTCTTTTTGTTCTTCAAAATTTCTAACTTTTTCCAACCACTAACTAAGGAGAGAAGCGTAGGCCTTGGTTTTTCATTTTTGTTTTTTATGCCGATACGATAGATTTTGTTTATTTCATAGCTTTCTAATGTTATGCCTAGTTCTTCCAAAAAACTCTTCTTAATGCATTTGATAATTTCCAATGTACATTGCTCTTTCTCGGCTAAACCATGAATTATTATATTATTGCTCCTCTTGTCTCTTTCTAGTAGCTCCACCTTCTTTTCAAGTTTTACTATTTTAGACTTCAGAATTTGGTTTTCTTCTACTATAGGTTTTAATTTTTCTTCCATCTTTTCAAGCAGTGTATTGGTTAATTCGCTGTTCATGTTATGCATTTCGATCTTCATGTTGTCAAATAATAATTGAAATTGTTGTTCCATATTTTATGTGTAATGGAACGTAATAGAGTACGCGTTGTAGAGTATTTTATTTCACTTTTAGATTAAATTTGTAATTTTTAATTTTGGTAAAATCAGTTTTTGATGTGGTAACACTTTAATGACGAAATTATTTGTTTGGCATATGATTGACAAGGTAATTTGACAGATATTCTAATTTAAAAATTGTTAAGATGTTCTGGGGGTAGTTTAATGTTATCTATTTAAGAGTTTATTTTTTATCAAAGTAAATTTATATTTTTCTCTCCTTTTCCATAAGTTTCTTACTAAACCCTTATTGTTCAATAAAATTTGGTAAGTACTTGCGGTTATTGAAGTGATATGTTCCTCACTATTGTGCACTTTTATGGTACTTTCTTATTAAATTATAGGGAGTGTAATTAAAACAGTGTTCACACTTTGACAACCGGAAGCGGAAGATCGAAGTTCGAAGTTAATAATTTAGTATTAAATGCAAAAAAAACTAAATGTATTAAGTTTTCCTTACCTAATGTTGAATCAGTAACATATGACATAGTTTTAGACAATGTCAGGTTGGAGTTGGTTCCACACACAGTGTTTTTAGGGTTAACCATTGATTCTTCATTGCAATGGAGTGCTCATATAGAATCGCTTCGTGATAGATTAAGTTCAGCTGTTCATGCAGTCAGGAAAATAAGAAATTTAACAGACATATCAACCGCGAAGCTTGTTTATTTTTGTTGTTTCCATAGCTTGATGTCCTACGGAATTCTCCTGTGGGGTAGAGCGGCCAATATTGAGGATATCTTTGTATTGCAAAAGAGGGCTATTCGAGCCTTATATTTGCTAAAGAATAGAGATTCAGTGAGAGAGCTCTTTAAAAAAATTAATGGTCTTACTGTTGCTGGTCAGTATATCTTTGAAAACATTATGTATGTTAGAAAAAATATTAACAAATTTTCTAAGCAGGGTGAGGAGCACAATTACAATACAAGATATGGAAGCAAAATAGCTATTCCTTGTTTCCGCCTCAGTAGGGTCAATACATCTTTCATGGGTCACAGCATTCGTTTTTACAATAAAATTCCGGAGAGTGTGTTGGCCCTCACTGAGAAAAAATTTAAGCATTTCATAAAACAAAGACTTTGTAGTAAGGCCTATTATAAAATTTGTGATTACTTGGAGGATAATGAGACGTGGACGTGTCCTTCTGAATTGACTGCTCAATCAATTTGTTGAGTTTGTAAATTTTTGTAATACATGTAGATACCTAGATGATTTTTAATTGTATTTGTTTAAGATAGGGACATGAAATGTATGATGTGTATACCATAGGCTATTATTTATATTTATTTGTTAACATATTAATTGTAAAATGAATTTTGACGTGCATAAGTATACTTGTATATTACATGCAATAAAGCTATTTGATTTGATTTCATTTGATTGATTTCGTATCTGTAAAGCAAACAAAAAGTAGTTTAAATTTTATTCAAGGCAACTTTAAATTAAATAAAACGTGTTTAAATTAAGTTTTGTATATAGGCTCAAAACAAACTTTAAAATCAATACGTATGTCAAAAGTGTCAAAACACATCTCTGAAAGCAAACGGGCGTAATATAAGAACTTTTAAATTTCAGTGGTCAATCCAGTTTCTTGAAAATGTTGGCAACCGTTACCTACCCACTGTTGCTCAAATGCAGTACGGGTTATGTGATTTTTTTGCGTTCCCAATGTTTAAAGAAACAATCGCACGAATGCTGCCAGACGTACCGTCTTGTCCATTTCCACCTGTAAGTATGCAGTCCTTATCAGTGCTACTTCTTCTTTAAGGGCAGAATGAATGGGACTTGTTAGTAATACAGATGAAGGAATACTATAAGTTCCTTCTGAATACGAGGCAAGTAAAAGTTACTTACTGAGAAGCTACACGACGCTACGTTACGTTCGAATTGGCCATAAAAGTTTGCTGAAACCGTTTATCTATATATATGAATTTGAAATACCACTCACTCACCTACTCATAATCAACGCCAAGCTGAAATCGACACGTTCCCGCTGAATGGCTAGGCTGCTGATCCTCTGAACAAAAATATTCTTTGCACAGAGGGTCACCCTACACCAATCGGAGCCTTGCGCCAATTTCACGCGAGAACGCAACAGCATCCCTGGACCATGGACCCATCGTCTCCACTGCGAACACTAAAAATTCATATTTGTCAGGCCGTGGCAGACGATAACATGGGAAGCACAAAGTGTGTCAACGCAGATAGCGTCCTAGATTAAAGCTCGACCACGTGTATACGGGATGATGGACATCCCATCCGGACGCCGGCTATCTGACCTTAAAGATGCCTTTGGTTCAGATAAACATGGGCCAAACATATTGACCAAATAAAGTGACCGGCAAAGGATATTGTTAATCGATTGATATCTTGAAAATCTGCCAGCACTTATTTCACAAGACAAACCGTGGCGTCCAAGATCGTCTGATGTGTCGCCACAACATGTGTGTTCCTCATGAACTAAACAACCTAATCTCAGAGCAACGGAAATGCGGAGAGAAATTATATGAAATTTGAACTTTAGGTTTGTTTTGCGATGTAAGCATTTATTAAGAAAGCATTTTACCAATTTCGAGCCCTAAGGAGGTAAAATGAAAGGAAGTTAATTACATGAAAATTGGCATTTTGCCTTTGGGTCAGAAACTAAATATGTAGTGTATGATTTTGTAAATTGAACCACTAAGAGGATAAAATAAAAGATGAAAGTTTGTACGGGATTTCGACAGTCTTAAGGGCCCTAAGCGAATCACATGAAATCTAGACATTAGGTTACTTTTGTGACGTAAGCATTCACTAACAAAAAATTTTGAAAATTCTGCCTCTAAAACGAGACAATAGAAGAGGCAAGTTTGTATGAAACTTTGTCATTTTTAAATGAAACACATGAAAAATTTTATATAGGATTTGGGTCAAAAACTACGTATGTCATGTTTGAAAAATTATTTTCAAACATGACATGAATCCCATTATTTTCATGGTAAAAACTTTAAAAATTGATATTTATCATTCAGACTGAAAGACTTAAATGGAATAAACAAGTTAAGTCAAATATGCTTAAAATATCTTAACTTTTAAAGATTTAGGAGTGTTTTGAGTTAATGTTGGATATGATCGAGGGATGGATTGAATCGATATATGAGTTGTGAAGGACTAGGGAGTCCAGGACAAACACCCAAACGTAGTTTTTCGGAGTGCCCCACACAACTAGTCGGAACAGGTGCACTCACTTGAGGTCACGATTGCCGAAGCCCTGTGAGCCGGGTGCGGTACCTACTTCTCGCAGGGACGTTACTGGCACTGGAAGATCTTCTATTAATATATATATCATCATCATCAGCCCATTTTTACCCCACTGCAGGGGCTTAGGCCACCCCCAGGGTGAGGAGGGGGGCTTGGAGCTTAAGTCCACCACGCTGCTCCACTGCGGGTTGGGAACTGTAACGACCGCCATCTATTGACAGCGTCCGGGACCGACTGCTTAACGTGCCCTCCGAAGCACGGTGTCAGTGATATATATATATATATATATATATATATATATATATATATATATATATATGTATATGTAAATAGTCCTGGATGGATTGTTTGTTTTACAATGACGGTGTAACATATCACTGTTATAACCGTGTATACAATTCACAATTACTAATACAATGTTCACGTTACCGTATAGTTCGAAAAACGTGAAACTCGCATCACGAGGAGGCCCAACGACAATTACGATAATTGTAAGTAGTAGCGATAAAACGATGCAATTCACACGACAGGTAGCAGGCGATTGCTGTCAACTCGCTGTAACAATTCGGATGTTAGTTTTTGGCAATCTTACTTCTGATTGGCGCTCTTGACCGTGGCCAAGGAGGGCGTTCTTGAGGAAGATACTTCATACAAAGACATCGTCTTTATATTTCCACAAGTTGTAAAATCGTCAAATGACTGAACGTGTCGAACATCGAACGCCGTCAACAATTATTTAAAACGTCTAGCCTGGAGCGGTCTTTTAGCATTGTGCTCTAAAAGACGCTCAAAACACAGATATAATATTCATGAGCATGAATAACGTTATGTAAGTGATATTATAGTTTTATGGCAAAAAAGGGTTTTTTACATTGATTTCGACTACGCGTGGTGACGCCTATGGTTAAGGTAGTTTATTTAATATTAGGAGGTATTTTACACGGAATGACACGGTAATACCACAAGCTTACCATAAGTCGTTAAGAGCGTGCGTTACCATTTTAGGAAGGTATATATTCAAATTACGTATTTTAATCGAAGTCGTTATATTTACAGGGCGAGTACCGCGTCAAGAATTTAACTCCACCGCAGTTTGAGCCAACCTTCGAAATTCCATACACATACTCCTCGACGTACATAAAAGGGCGTTTCCAACACAGATTCTCTGACACAAAAACAAAAGAAGAAATCGGCTTAGGCTGGTTCGATATTACCATTAACCAAAAGCCGAAGAACAATAAACACTAACGTACAAATTTCAGGGTCTACGTCATTTATTATAATTTTGTATTTAGATATCTCAATAAGTTGAGAATGTATGATAGCTGAAATACCTTCTACACTTGATTAATAAAATTTGATGTGACCTAATACTGTAAAGTTATTTATCGCCGCATCGTATTTTTTTCCTTTATAGGTACTCTCTATTATATAACAATAACTCACTGCCTTGAACATTTGAAAACCATTGTACAGCTGTCCGTAGCTGCAACTTGCTTGTAACGTGGAGTTGAGCTGAAAAAGGACTGGAAACTTTAGTCGGAGAGTCTTCTATTTGGGCTGCTGAAATATATCTTCCTAAAAGTGTTAATCATCAGTCAAGCAACTGATGACCCCCATAATAGAAAACGAGCAACATGAAGAGGATCAAAATACGCGTTGGCGGAAATTATGGTTTCTGTAACGTAATTAAATGACGCGTACTTTTTTTCCTCGGCTTCCTCGTATTTATGATGATTTTGATTGTCAAATTTCTCTAGTGATAGTGACACCATCATAGTAAGTTCTGAGTTCAATATTTAATTTCGGTTAATCTTTCTTGGAGTTGGCGACTTCCAGATCTTTTTTATGGTGTCGTACGTCTTTTCCGAATGGTCGTTTCTATGTCTGGTCGTTTATGGTTCAATCCATTTACTTGCGTTAGTGGCTTTGTCGGGAATTTTGTAACTGTAAAGTTGAATGTCATCTTGTTGTAGCTATTTAGTACATAATGCCCTAATGTACATAGGAGCCCTAGTCGCTGTTGGTTGTCGCAAAATCTGGAATTCTCGACACAGTTACCGCTACGTGTGCTGCTTGTTTAAATTGTTTGGTATTTATACATGCTGTATCTCCGTAACCGTTTGTTTGATACGTTATATGCGACAGTTACTTCGAATTCTAGGCCGTGCTGGCTGCTTATTGAGGTCATGAAGTTCACCGATCTCAGAATTTTGACGGAGCGTGAACCACTAGAAATGTTATGGTGAAACAAAAGTGAAATCGTGGATAATATAAATTTAATAAAACTTTATACAAAAATTATTTACTATATAAAACACAAATCTATAACGATGACTTTTATGATGATGATTATATCAGTTTAAAATAATGTCAAACTTCTTTTATCAAGAAAGACACAGATATTAACTTTTATTAGCTTATAAGTTGTATACTCTTGAACCGAATATAATTTTGTTTATAGGTTATCCTATAGTCTCTTTTTACATTTGCTGATAAAAATATTATTTTCTAAATTAGTTAACTATCGTATTATCAAACAATAACACTTAAAGAGACAACCCTATTTAATCTTACAAATAATTACTAATCGAAAATGCAACCACGTAAAGAATAATAATAATAGTATTTATTTCCTCCACAAATGTTTACAAGACATGTTATGCAACAAAATACAAAATAGTTTATCGCAAAAAATGTAAATTATTGTGGAAGACTGGAACCTAAACTAGGTTGGTATTCATCACAACAAAAATATGTCTGTTTTGTACTTATTCCTATGTTATTGTGGTGTAGGAGCTGCATTTTATGTGTGGAGATAGATTTCAGAGCTAGATTATAGCCCAGGAGAAGGTTTATCTTACTTTGTTTGCGCGTATTATTTTCACAGTTACTGCCACGGTAATGGATAAATGGATAAATAAAGGATAAATCGGACGTGGTAATGGATAAAAATAAATTGTCGGTATTTTGATGGAAATAAATTATGTTTTTTTTTAATTAATATGTTTTCAATACTATTTCTGTTTCAATATTGACCGACATTAAAACAACATCTTGTAACCAAAACCAGCAAAATACTTTGCCTAGGGATAAAAAGAGGAATGCCCATACAGTAGGAAAACTATATAGGTACCTACATTAGACGGTAAGCTCATGCACTTTAAGTAATATAAGTCATAATATAAAGTAATATAATATAAGTATATAATATAAAGATGCTTAATTTTGTAATAGCTACCTACTATAATAGTATTTATATTTGTTCTTACTATTTTAATTAACTAGTGGTTGCCTAGGGACGAAGTTCAACCGTACTCAGTTTTTTGAAACTTCCGATTATAAATAGGCGTGAGTAAGTCAATTGAAATTGCAACAAACGAGTGACTAATAAACTTGTATGGTTGACAATATTTGTAACATATTAGGTATTTAATACTACATAGATTTTAGCTCTTGGCATTCCTTTTATATATATACTTTACTTAAGCCAAATTGCACACTCCTCCGTAAACGCTATATGGCTTAAAAGGGATACAGAGTTTAGTCTTCATATATTAATACATAGATTATCAAATCAAGTGGTTTATTTCCCTGATGAAATAACAGATTTTTCAAAAATGTGAATATACATGTTTTTTTCCTCGAAAATCGAGCTCATGAGTCCTTTGAACACTTTTCGTTATTTCTCATAGTTTAGTCCCATCTCAAAAATTTATCCTGTATATGGATTTTAGCTTTCTGCAATCCTACTCCACACACACTGTAACCATGCCGAATGTCGCACTCCTCTGTGCGCGTAGTTTGCTTAAAAAGGGGTCTAAAGCTTTTCTTTCACGTATTTATATATAGATGTTGATAATTTTAATAGTTTAGATACATAACTGTAAGTGTAATTTTGTAAAAGACGATGTTATATTTGAGATTTGCTCTGCTGTCAACTTTTCCGACATTTAATAAAATTTCAAAAATATTATAAGTTCAAAGTTTTAAAAAACCGAATAGGTATATTGCCTTGTGAAAACATTATTTAATAGTATGTCCTAAACATTAATTTGTCAAATATACCTATGTATTATTTAAAAATAAAATTACTCATTATTATTTTCTGTAGTTTAGGAATTTGAAATAATTACAATAGGTAATATGTTCAGAATGATATTTTAAAAATCATTTCTTAAAGGTTATAATAACACTTAGGTTGAAAACATACTTCAGCGTTAAATATGGTGTATCCAAAATTATGAATATGTCATTGTATAAAATTTTGACATCTCAACAGTGATATAGCATTTCAAAAAATCTCAAATTCTACACGCAAATAACTGATTTTATTTCAGTTATTTCTGGCTAAACGGTGATCAGGTTTTTATCTGTTTTGCTACTGATTTAATGTTATTTTCAATTATTGAACCCTAATGGACAATTTTGGAGGTGGATATTTTTTTTTGTTTTATTTCTAAAAGTGAGTTAAGCCTTTTTACCATGATTCCAATGAAATGGAAATTTGTTTGAAATTAGAAAAACGTTTTGTTTCATAGTAAAATCACTTGTAATTTTAGAAACTACACTAACGGAACGCCGTAGAACACCTTGGTCCTGTAACCATCCATTTCTCTTAGCGGGTGCTAAATGTTGAAGCTGCAATATATACCTACACTTTAACTTGTAGTTAAGTGTTGGATCATGTATCGATAGTATTTCAATCCTCTCCCACTGGCAACTATTCAACTTCAAAACAAACTGCGGGTACTGAGCTGTCATCAGGACAAGTGGCAAACATAATGTGAATAGTTTCTAGCAACATATCAAGTGTTTATTAGTTCTTAATCAATACTTATTATATATTATAATAATAATGTTTATTTCAGACTTTACAGTCCATATATGAAACACAGAATATTATATACACTATATACATTATTAGGATTACAATTATTTAGGATTTACAAAGCTTTTTTTTGCATGCACATTTAAATGTGCTTTTGTCCAATATCATAGTCCATTCTATAACCAAGTAACTGTACGTAGATGTTAGTGCTGGCACGAACTCTGTGCATCAGAGTTATATAGTTATAGTATTATATATTATATTATATTAATACCACTAATAATAATAATAATAATAATAATAATAATCTTTATTGCCAATCACAGTTACAGTTGCATTTAAAAACTAATTCAAG
Organism: Luffia ferchaultella; assembly: GCA_949709985.1. Classification (NCBI taxonomy): domain Eukaryota; kingdom Metazoa; phylum Arthropoda; class Insecta; order Lepidoptera; family Psychidae; genus Luffia; species Luffia ferchaultella. The sequence continues at coordinate 13,727,422 of OX453266.1, forward strand.
GAACATACAATAAACCTAATGTTACAGTGAAAGGCTACTGGCACCTAAACTAGGACAGCCTGTATTATAGGTACCAGCACCCCTCTCCTGATCTCCGGATTAAACATGGATTACAGTTTTTAGGACAATCATAAATTTAAAAATATAACATAAAAATCAAAAGTATACAATAAAAGTGTGCAACAAAAGTATACACAGTATATAATGCAAATGTAAGTAAAATGATACAAAAATCAATATATGTATATATGAGGGGAATATATATGTAAGGGATTGAAGTGTAGGGAAAGTGTATAAGTCTGTGTGAACATGTTTGGGCATGTGTGTTTATGCACCCATGAGGCACGGTAGTGTTTGAGCGTATAATACGAGTTGTATATATATATTTCTTTTAGAGACAAAAATAAGACGACTAATGATCATAACCTAAATAATTACTTCTATAATAATTTCCCCAAACATTAGAAAATATTTATTAGTTGGCATCCCTACGCACGCACACAGAAACGGTTAGCTTGACCTGGTCAGAGTTTAGAGCGTAATATCATACAAACAAGTTTGTAAAAGTTGGCCAGTAAATTTTCCAACGTTGTGTTGTGACCGTCCTTCTATGTTTAATTTAAGTTCTAAGTGATGAATACTATACTAATTCGAAAGAACAACATTATACCCTACCATACCACACTACCGGGGCTTAAGCCTTAGACTGTCATATGATGATGGCAGCCGGAACCGACGGCTTAACGTGCTCTCCACCTTCATTCAGTTTTCATTTTCTATTATTTGCTTTATTAAACATAAATTAGAATGTATAGGTTATGATATATATATAGTGTCATTTGAGAACTAAATTGTTGCTTCGCTTCGGAAAGACCTCGTTGAACCCTGAGAAAAGTGTTAACATCAGTCGAATTATGAATGACCCCTATAATAAAAAACGAGGAATAGGAAGAGAAAAAAAAATGTGTCAGCGGAAATTATGGTTCCTGTATGAAACGTTATTATATTGACGCGTAGTTTTTCTTCGTCGGTTTTGACGTATATATGATGATCTCGATCGTCAATTGCTCTTGTGATAGTGAACCATCATAATAAATTTTTTTTCAATAAATTTGCTGTTAGTAATATTGTATTTTACAATACTAGGCCTTTTTATTTTACATCAATCACAAACGAGCATTCTGTTCGTAACGCATGCGTAAACTGCGACAAGCAACCCGCTTGCGCCCTTAGCTTCAGCCATTATTATATTTGAAGTATTATTTTAATTATTTTAATCGCAAATGTATTGAAAAACGTCGTATGATGCTCGTACTCAGTAACCTGGCTATTATAGTCATCGGTATATTATAAACATTCGGCTTCGTCTCGTGCCTATAAACACCTCGACTATAATATCCAGATTACCGTACTTGGATCATAATGTACTATTAAAGAACACTTTTCTCAGTGAACGATCTTAACGAATCCTATCACGCTGTTTAGAAAGATAAGTTATTGATATGTAGATTGATAAACGTAGTTAACATATTGATTTAATTACAAAGTTAGTTTTATATGTTCGATAGAATAACTTAATTTTCAAAACAATGTTCAAGTTTCAATGTTATTTATCTAAATTGTCATAATTCGTGTAATCTGTAATGCATTTTTTTTAAAAGCAAATTGCTATTGATTCTCTCAATACATTTAATGGTCTGATGGACGAGATAAAAATGACTATTATAGGAATACAATAAAATGCATATTATAATACACTCGAGGCCAAAAATAACCACTCAACAAAATTTTTCGAGAGGATAACTTTGTTGTTCGTCTGACCATGTGTCAAGACCCTTTTTATCAGGAACACGTGGACGTATCAAGCTGAAATTCATATCAAATACTCAAGTCTACAAGTATCAAATACTTCTTAGAGCTGTGAAAAAATCAAACTCCTAACCCAACGCATTGAAAGGATACAGGCGTTTATGCTACAAATTTTCTATTCTGCCAAGGGAATTAAAACCTACAGGGTATTTTCCGTAAACTCAGAATCTTGAAATTTAGTACGAAGCAACGTCTTATAGCATAGATAAAGGATAATAAAAATATTTTTAATAATTTTAAACTTACTACCCCTTTCCTCATGAACGCGTAGAGGTATTAAATTGAAATTCATATCAAATACTCAGGTCTATAATATCTTTAAGCTGTAACAAAATCAAACTTGCTTTTACTTCTATACCTACTGGTTTGTACGGAACACGATTTTTTATGATCTATTTTATTAGACACAGTATCGAAGGTCTCATGATAGAGCAGGAAGGTGGGCATCAGAATTTCTCAAGGGATACTGCTAGATACATCGAGTTTGGACTTGTTTCATTGGTTTTAAGGGCGCAATTACAAAATAACGACATCATCATCAGCCCATTTTACCCTGCAGGGGCTTAGGCCTCCCCGAGGGTGATGAGGGGGTTAAAAAAGCTAAGCAATTAAACGTAAAATAAAATCTTACACTATATATACAATATATATACAGTACAATACATTACAGTATATATACATATATAATTGTATATATATCTTAACGACTAATACATTTTTAATAATAATAATATTAACGCAGGTGGCATTTTTGCGCTGAATAACAATGGAAATCCTCTGCACAAGAAAACCGTCTGCGCGAGGGTCACCCATCACCTTCCTTAATCTTTTCTGGGTTCGGCGAAGAACTCGCGTGCTCTTTCTTGCCCCATGGCCCGAGAGCCCCGACGCTAAAAAGTTAGTGTGGCGGCACAGGTAGCGTTCCACACAAGCGCACGGCCCGTTCCCTAGGGTATTAATGACATACCATCAGGCCGTTTTCCATCGTCTCGAAAAATACGTGGCTCGAGTGCCACCGGGACATTGGCACTGACGAGAGCTCTTCTCGGTATGTCATTAAGTGTGGCGCAGCGGGAGCTAGAGGTGGCCAGCGCCGGAAAAGCAGGAAAGTCCATAGTGGCCAACGGCGTCCACAGCAACTCCGCAAGAAATACAGCGATAATCTGTACAGATCTTTTTCACGAGTTGAAGGCCGACCGCTACGCAGAGAGTGTTAGGGTCCATAAAAGTGCCTGTATTGGGGGACGGGTAGGCATGAAGCCAGTGACCAGACTCTGGTCGAGACACTGCCAGCAATCTGGCGCTGTCTCTACCAGTAGCTGTTTCTATTAATGAATTGAGGTGAGTCAACGATGCGGTGCCTCGGAGAGCACGTTAAGCAGTCGGTCCCGGACGCTGTCAATAGATGGCGGTCGTTACAATCCCCAATCCGCAGTGGAGCAGCGCGGTGGACTTAAGCTCCAAGCCTCTTTCACCCGGGGGAGGCCTAAGCCCCTGCGGTAAATTTAGATTCGTTCAGCTAGCCAGGTATTCGTAGCTTCATCCAAATACGCTATCTTGCAGTTTATTGTCACTAGGGCTTCAAGAATTTTACCTGCGAGGTTGGAAGTACTATGGATCGAAGATAGGAAAGCCGGTAAAGATACACTTAAAATTGTGCGGGTTTCCAAGCCGCCGTACTTCATTGGTAAAGAGGCTTGGATCCAAACTTGTTCGCTAAAAATTATGTTATTAATGACCACAATTTGGAATATAAAAGCGTGATCAATAGTAACATCTAATTTAGAAATTTTCAAATGGGGCAACAGCTAAGTAGGTAGGTAAATTTAGGATAAAATAATATTTAATAAAAAAAAACAGAACTAAAGTATATGTCAATTTTAGTATAACTGAATGTAAAAATGCTGTTGATATTCCGAATAAAATAAAATAAAAATATTAAACAGAGCAGAATCGCTGCTTATTTTAATTTTAATACGCTTTTATAAGTTCCATCTGTATGTTTGTTTGTATGTAATGGAATCTTTAAACGTAATTGTCACCCACATCCACTGAAAATATTGGGCTGAAATTCATAATACATAAGTAACTTCGATTACAATACGCTAAAATGATAAACATAACCTGATGCTGCAGCCAGAATTTTTCCTCATGAGGATACTCCTCAACGGTTAATAGCGCGAACACAAAACTTTGTATATACGTTGGATTTCGATAGTTATCCATGATTTTCACCATGAACTGATGATGCACCAGGATAGTTTGTTTACGAGGGAACTCCTCAGTGGTTAGGTTAGCACCGACATGAAGCTTTATATTTGTTTGTATCATTTCATCGTTTTATAGGTAATTGTAATTTCCACCGGTATGTTTGTAAATTTTGATGGAATGTAGTTTAAAAAATATTAAGACTAAAAATGAAAAAATAAATTATAGTTAAAAAACTTAAAAAATTACACATTAATAGCGAATCGAACTATAAAGAACAAAATAGCTTTTAGTATAAGAATAAACAACAATAAATAAATATAGTGATTAATAAGAAAATTAATGTTATTGTGAAAACTCGTTTCAAAAACCCCAATATATATAATAATATTTATAATAATTTTAGGTCTATTTCGATATCAATGTCCTATTTCAAGCATGGGGAAAATCACAGAATGCTATTGTTATTTTTTAACGGTTTGTCTCAAGCTTTTGGCTTTGAACATAAGACATAAGGATTCTCAGTCATTATTATGTTAGAGGTATGGATCATACTTTAGTTGTAGAGCACAGTAATGTGATGATGTAAACGGAATGCAGTCTGCCGAAGCGACTCTGGGCATAGGTATCCTGCAGGACCCGTTTTTCACAGCGTTATGTTTCTATGGTATTCTTTTGGGGGGTAAAGTCGCTGATAGAGACACAATTTTTATCATTCAAAAAAGAGCTACGCGAGCGCGATTTAGAGACTCTAGCATCTTGACTGTGGCATCTCAATATATTTATAGTAATGGAATATTTATGTATCAAAATATAAATTAATTTAATAAATATTGCCGTTATTTTGTGAAGAAATAGATATAAGCCAGTGGTACTATCATATCGTCTGAAAAAGTCCATAAATAACTGTTTTATGGAAAAGACGTGCATTCATAACAGATTGCCTTTAGTACAATACATTGCTTTGACACTACAAAATAGAGTTCGGATCATCATAAGTTGGCGGATCATAAGACTTAGACATTCAATGTATTAAACCTAGGTAGCTAAGCAAAACAAAGAGATGAACTAAATAGAATTAGATATAATGAGTACCTAAATAAAAAACTAAAATCTTAAAAATAAAATAATAAAAAAAAAATTTGTTAAATGGTTTTATTGTAAAGAAACATAATAATGATGCAGATAATGTACTAAAAGCTATAAAATAATTACGTAGGTACCAGGTACCAGTTATCACAGCACTCTCCTCATCAATCTAGAGCATTGGTCAGACTAAAAACAAATTATAAGGCGCGTCGAATTTCTATTATCTGCAGTCAATTTTTAGATTGATTCCTCGTTGTGTGCACTTAAGGATATTTGTACAAAATAAACGTATTATTAACAGTATTACCATTAATATTATGTACAGATTAAAAACAGATTCATAGATTTGTAGATTTACTCTAATGTAGGCACTATTCCAAGCAAAATCAAAATTTAGATTTTGATCAGTAATCATGACATTTATAAATTATTTGCACAACAGAAATAATTTGGTTTATTTGCGCCATAATAACTAAAACTTCCTTATAGTTCAGTCGTGAACATTGTTATCCATAGTTAAAATCGCAAAAGAGCAAGCAAAAGTACGTGATGTACAAAATATTTCTTTTGCTATTTTTTATTGGAATAGCACAGGTAATTAATGACAATAATTTTATATGATATATTGCTTTACAATTTTTTTTATATTTAATATGATAACTTATTCTCCAAGAAGATGGGTGGAGTGAAAATAATGTTTTGATTCAACTGTATATTCTCATGATATTTCGTAATAGTCGAGTAGTAGCGAGCCCGTTTCTTGTTTAGAAGGCTGTAATTCGAATCCTAGGGCATGTACCAATGAGTTTTTTCTAACTCATGTACCTAACTAACTATCATTGACACTGGGCCTTGAAGAGCACGTTAAGCCGTCGGTCCCACTTGCCGTCAATAGATGTCAGTCATTATAATTCACTAACCCGCATTGGCGTTGAGTATGTAAAGGTCGCAACCAATGTATCAGACAATCCATGACCACGACCACTCCTCTTGGAGTGTACGACTGAGAAGAAGAATGCCATTGTCTGCAATTTTTGCTTCCTAAAGAGAAACAGTGATTCATCTATTTCGAAAAAGGATGTATTCTGAATTTCCTTTTATTTTAATAAAATTACACTTTAGTACAATAACAAGAAAAAGTATATTGATTTTATACAAATTTTAAATAAGTAGTGCATCGTATATAGAATTTGGAGATTGTTTCGTGTTAAATAAAGTACAGAAAAGTAACAGGCAAGTTTGTGTAACTATCATAAACTTTATAACCGCCTTAGAGTTACGTGTCTTTGCTATTAAATTAACTATGTCTCATTAAATACGATTTAAGTACTTTCATCAAAATCGAGATGTGTCTATGTGTTACTGAAGGGACGATATAGAAATCGAAAGTATAGTTACAGTAAATCATCACAAGTCAGTATTGAATCCAATCTCATTACATAAATCACATTAAATTTATTACTAATCGTGTAATTCACACAATTTTAGTATATCAAATACATCACTCATACAATGAAACATATAATTTGTAACATTAACAAACTTAGATACACAATCTTCTTATAAATCGAATTTCGATATGACAATTTACTATCCTGATACAAATAAATAAATGTGAAAGTGAATAAGTTTATTTGATTTTTACGCTTTCTCGTCTTAATCACTCAATCTATCATTATACAATTTTGTATACATTTTGCCAGGGGAACAAAAAAGGACATAGAGCAGGTACCATTCATTCAGGAAAAATTCTATTCCCGAAGGATAGAAAAATTACTTTTAGAGGTTCATCCGGTATATGTATGAAATGGTGATGCGAGTGGAAAAAAATCAGTACATATAACTTAATAAATAAAAAAAGAACTAATCGAATCGATTTTCGCTCGGCAAAGGCATCGCGTGAAATGAACACACAAAAAATCAGTCAAATTGAAAACTTCCTCCGTTTTTATGTTGGTAATAACCGGATGGCGGTAAACTTTTCACAAATAGATTGGTGGAAAATATTGGTTATAGATTTTGCTACATCTAAAGGAATTAGAATCAATTACACCCCAAGTTACATTTACAAGCTACATTTACAAGCTAAATTGGGGGGTCTATGAAAAGCAGCAGTAAAAACTGCAAAACTTTACTTCAAAAGAATAATAGGTCTAAATATTTTCAATTACGAAGAATTCAATACCATCATTATTTGTATTGAAGGCATACATAATACAAGACAGTAAACTAAACTTTCAAGCGATGCCACAGACCTTTCATGTCTTACCCCTGGCCATTTTTTGATAGACAGACAGACGTCTGCCGTTCCTGAACCCGACTGTATATCTATGCCTACATATAGGTCCCGATTCTGGAGACGATGCACATACAACGTTTGTGGAATGTGTGGCACAAAGATAGGTATTCCTTTATCGTATTCACAATTAAATAGTCGTCCGAAATGGCATAAGAGGCAATGGCATTGAAAAATATAGTCTAGTTCTTTTAAATAATAACTCTTCAATGGCCTTTAGCCTTTAGCTAGTGTCATTAAGCTGTTCAGTGGATCTGATCAGAGGGTAAGGATGAGCGAGGTAAAAACTTGTGGTGTAACACGTAGAACAAAACATAAACTATGTGTTCTACCTATACAAACAAATTAATTAAATTATTATAAACTAACAACCCGTCACGACTTCGCATGGGTAGCAGAGCATTTATAAGCCGTTGTGTTTTTTCTGCGTAGTGTCCTATTAGCTTGTTGCGTCGAAAATGTGGTTTAGATTTAATTAAATTTAAATGTCACATAAGTTCATCCTACTTGGAGTATTTTTAATGTACTTTATTTATAATTCTATAAATATTTGAAAAAGTAAAGGTTAAATACATAAAAACAAACTACAATTTTTCTTTGTATACAACTTTGAATACTTCTGCCTAATTTTATATCACGCGTGTCGCGTCGGGGCGTGGGGCCCGGTCACTCGGCCGTCCCGCTTGTCACGTGATAGCTTTTATTTCACGATTTCTCCGAAGATATTAATTTAAATTGTATATTGTACAGGGCATTTATAATGTACATGAAATGTTGAAGGTAAATAACGTTTTTAATTTGATAAAGATTACTGTATCCGTATAAATTGCTTTCCAATTACCTTATCATATGACACCATTTTTTTACACATAAAAACAGGTATAGGAAGCTCTCCATAAAAGATAGATATATGCCATTACGGACTTTTCTTTAGTCCTAGAAACAAAAACAATTTTTTAATTGTTTTTGTTTCTAAACAATAACTAAAACAAATAAACTAGACAACAACTAAAACAAATAAAAGGAAAACGATTCCTCCATACATTATTTTGTTATATCTCAAAGGGATTAGGCAGCGTTTTCGATGAAATTTTCCTCTCGGCTTGAATTTTTTCCGACTTCTTCAACAGTAATCGTCATATTTCAACGTATTTGTACAAAATATTAATAAATTATACACGTAAACCTTCCTCTTGAATCACTCCGTCCATCGGTGTCAACCGAATGCCAATCTGTTTGGTAGTTTTTGAGTTTATCGCGTTCAGATAGACAGACAGACAGATATGATTGCAACCTGTATAAAGTTTATAGAACCTACTTCTAAATTGTAATATAATGAAACATATAAGTTTATTAAGAAATTTGTGAATATTATGTATCGGCCTCTCTGATGGAATATGTATGAAACAAACATGCAGTTTTAGCTTAGTTTGGTCTGTGATTCAGTCTTTTTGATTCGCATTACATTCATTTCATATATTTTTTTCTGTGCTGTCATTATAATTCAAAACCCTAAATTGCTCTACAATAAGAATACTATTTTAATTGATTAAAATTTTGAAATATTATTTATTTATGTTCTTTTATTAACATAAAATTAATCGTGTATTATTTTTCGTTTAACTTACTAACAGAAGTAAAAATTTCGTAAATTTATAGATTCCAGACTATCCACCATATTCTTATGGCACGAAAAGTATGGCACAGCGCAGCCATACAGACTTTTTGTTTGAATGTTGCTTGTTCCTAGTCCTTTTAGCACTTTTATGGAATTATCAAGGATCTTTCATTTTTAACAGGATGAGAAGCGCCTTTGTAAAGGCGAAACAATACCGTCCGTATTGTGCCGTAATGTAACTTATTACAGTTTTATATATACCTTTTGTTACATGAATCAAGAAAATTATGCTCTATTCGTAACACTTATGACATATATTTGCATTATAAAATTCTAACAAAAAACCTTTTAGAATTCACTTTTTCGGACGAAATTATTTTTCTTTCATGAAACATGAAAATTGAGCTCTATTCATAACGTTTATGACATATATTCGTTGAGAAGAATTCTAATATAAGACGTTTAAGAATAAACTTCTTCGGACCAGCCGCACCGCGCGACCACCGCGTGGTGAGGCCGGTTGAGTCAGTCTCTACGAATACTTATTACGGGTCGGATGTGTCACACTGTTTACGAGAATCGGACGAGAATTAAATCGTCATAATGTTCACATTAAATTAAAAAACAATTGAATAACCGTCCGCAGGCATAAAACTAATATTAAATTTAAATGTTTACTTATCGAAAATACAATATTCAGCTCTTTTTTGCGTCTTTGACGAGTAGTTTTACAAATTTTCACGACACAAGTCGACATTGCGCACGTTTATTGGGCGCCAAACCATGACATTGACTAAAAGCCGGTTGGAGGACTTATTGCGTTTTGGATGACTTTCTGCGCGGACACTTTAGAACGCGGACACCCCATCTAGTTATACTGGTACATCGATGGGAATCATACTAAAAGGTGCAAAACCCTAATCTGTGTACGCGACACAGTTTACGAAGAAGATTCTGTTCGCACTCTAACTAGTTCAACCAACTCGACGTAATGGATAGAAATCTAGTGCAGTAGCTCATTACTATTTACGTACATTGCTACATAGAACTTATATTTTTATTTTTTATTTTATTTATTACAACAATAACATTATGTTTATAATACTAATTAATTAAAATTTGTTGACATCAGTCTACGAGTTTATCTCAACGTAATTTTTCAGTGAATGAAAATTGAACGTAATTAAGCTCATGACGCTATCCAAATACTTATAGTTTAAATTATTAACTATATATTTTCAAATGATATTGACCCCTCACCACGCCCAGGGCGCAACTCATGCTTATTGTCACCTACCTTAAATTGCTGCTGCCGTATTCTATTGCTTTCCTTTGAATTTCCCGTATTGTAGATTAACGCACAAGCATAACGGAACAATCACATTTAATTATAAATGTCTTCTAGCGGAGATGTAGACCACTACGTGTATTATAGAGTCAGAATTATATAGGCCACAGTTCGAACTGTTCTGTTGGCTGACTGACGAATGACCAAGGGCGTGTATTACTTCTGAGTTTACCTTTCTTTCAGTCTTTACAGGTAGAGGTGGAAAAACCACATGTAGAATATATCAATCCAAAATACGTTAAATGGTGCAACATCACAACCGTGAAAACTAGTTGGAAAGTTCCACGTTCTGCAAATATAGAGCTGGAGAGCTTAGTATATGTTGGAAACAATATTACGGTAGTAATTCAATTTAATACTAAGGTTTTGTATGACTCAGGGCGTATTCTCTCCGAGTTAGCAGTGTTAACGTAAAGGGTGTACCAGGATAGTCTTTAGCTCGACAGTACAGATAGACGTAGTACATACAGACAAAAAGTAGTGTACGTTACTTTTGACCATCTTCTTTTCATATCTGTCAAGTCCTGTTAAAATCCTTTAGCCGTTTTGGAGATAGCTCGAATAGACAGACAGAAAACATAAAGTCACTTTGACCACCACCTATTCATATTTGTGAAATTTAATTACAATCGGTTTAGACGTTTTGTAGATTAGCGCGAATAGACAGATAGACGTACAGACAGACATGCAGACAAAAAGTTGCGTACCAACATAACTTTGACCACCTCCTTTTCAAATCTGTAAAGCAAACAAAAAGTTGCGTATATCACTTTTGATTACCTACTCTCTTTTCATATCTGCGAAGTTTGATTAAAATCTGGTCTTGGTACGAAGTTCTATGGGGTCAGACAAGTGAAGCTTACGGTTCCGCGACGTCATAAGTATGCAGCCAGTGTTGTGGTGAAAAGCTTGATGAAAAGCTATTTAACGCAGCTTTAAATTAAATAAAACAGCTTCATAAAGTCTTAAAAGTAATTTTATGTTTTGTAAATTAAGTTTTGTCTACAGATTCAAGGCAAACTTTAAAATCGATAGGTGTGTGAAAACAGAGTATCTGAAAGCAAACGGGCATAATAAAAGCACTTTTAAATTTCAGTGGTCAATACAGTTTCTTGAAAATGTCGGAAACCGTTATTTACCCACTGTCATGCAAGGGCAGTACAGGTTGTGTGATTTCTTTGCCTTCCCAACGTTCAAAGAAGTACTGGCCCGAATGAAGCCAGGTGTACCGCCTTGTCCATTTTCACCTGTAAGTTTGCAGTACTAATCAGTGCTACTTCTTCTTTAAGGGCAGAATAAATGGGCCTGTTAGTAGTATAGATGAAGCAGTGGCGTATTCAGGATTCAAGCTTGGGGAGGGGGGGGACATATTTTTCATTGAACTTATAAGCCCATATTAGTGCTAAGTGCTATACATGCAAGGTACGTTCTACGATACGATATTAATAAGGAAGCTCGAGAATTTTCATTAATTCATAAAAACAACTAACGTAATTAATTCTTGAAAACCCAGCTAGCTCCGAGGGATCGTAGACTTTAAGTATTTGATACTCATTTGTACTTGATACCTCCATGCATTTCGGAGAAAAAGGGTCTAGCTAGACAGATCAATAGATATACAGACGGACAACGTATATCAATGTCCCGTACATCAAGGATGAAAAAAGGAACCCGTACAGGGTCATTCTGGTATCCGTCTGTCTATCCATCAGTCACAGCCTATTTTTTCCGAATCTACTAGATGCAAAAGTTGAAAGATACATGTACAGAATTTGGTGACCCAATAACAAATGCATAGCATATACGAAAGATTTTCATTTTGAGGAGCAAAGTAGATAATTAAAAAAAAAAGAAAAACATTTCTAAGGGCTCTTAGTGACATGTCAAATGAAAGTGCTTATTATAAAAGTTACAAGCATATTTTATTTATAATTTTAATGTTCAAGGTTTCAAAGATCATCACCGAATCACCGACTAATCACCGAAACTGTGGTGTTTAAAATTTGGAAAAAAATTACGATATATAGAGCTTTATTTATATTTTGCAAAAAAAAACTAAACGATAAACGGATAAAATTATCACTAATATGCGTCATGGTGCATATTAAATGAAAGTGCTCGTTATGAGATATAGATAACTTTTTAATAATGTTTATTGTAATTTTAAAACACATAGTTTGGTAGATATTAAAGAAAATATATGATAATCTCCTATTGCCCCCTGTATCTCAGCTACTTAACTTAAAAGCCTAAAATTAAACAAAAAAATCCGGAATATGTTGCCTCACTCACAGTTTACAAGAAAATCTAAACGAAAGTCTTTTTATTCCCGCAGGAAATTATAAATTTAATGTTTCCAAGTTTATGGATTTGAAATCAATGGATTTAAGTATCAACTAGTGACTGATCGCGGCTTGGCTCCCACGTATTGCATTTGTGTATTAGCATTTATTAAGAGTTATTTTACAATTTTACATAAACTTTGAAACATTAAATTTGTAGTTTCCTGCGGGAATGAAAAGACTTTCGTTTAGATTTTCTTGTAAACTGTGAGTATAAGTTATATGTAGCCGAAGGAACAAGTCAAGGAACTTTTACAGGTTCTTTGTACAACCCTTCCGTCCACGTGACCAAGACGTCACAACAATCCGATTTGCGTGTTGCATGTTGCGATATATTGTGGTTAGCTCTTTGTTAAGTTATTATAAAACTATTGTATTTTAAATATATATAAATGAGTCATTTTCAAAAGAAACCTTTGTCGTTTATCGCGTCACATTCGACATGTCTAAATTTTATTGTATTAAGTGAAAATTTAAAATGGAGTAAACATGTAAACGAGTTAAGTCAACTATGCTTAAAATATTTTAACTTTTAAAGATTGAGGAAGGTCTTCTTTGGGAAGATACTTCAAACAAAGGCGTCGTCTTTATATTTTCACAAGTAGTAAAATCGTCAAATGACATGAACGTCTAGCCAGGAGCGGCCTTTTATATTTGTATTCTAAAAGATGCTCAAAGCACACAAAAATAACGTGCATGAGTATTAATAACGTAATGTAAGTAATATTATAGTTTTATGGTACAGAAAGGTTGTTTACATTGATTTCGACTGGCGTCTATGGTCAAGATAGTTTATTTAACTCTAAGAGGTATTTTACTCAAAATGACGCAATAATACTCACCACAAGCCAACTATCATATAAGTCGTTAAAAGCGTGCATCACCATTTTAGGAAAGTACATATTCAAAATTATGAATTTTAATGGAATTCGTTGTATTTACAGGGCGTGTACCGCTTCATGAATTTAACTCTACCGCAGTTTGAGCCAACCTTCGAATTTCCATACACATACTCCTCGACGTCCATAAAAGGGCGTTTCCATAACAGATTTATTGACACAAAGACAAAAGAAGAAATCGCCTTCGCCTGGTTCGATATCAACATTAACCAAAAGCCGAGGAACAGTAAAACACTAACATAAAACTAACAATATACGCCGTTTATTATAATGTTGTTTTTACATATCTCAAGTTGCGAATGTAGCTGGGGTATCTAACACACTTCATTAATAAAATGGCATGTGACCTAAAAGTTTAAAGTTATTTATCGCCGCCCTGTGCTTTTTTCCTTTACATAATACTCTTCATCATATAACGATATGACATTATACTATAAATACAAAATTTCAAATAATATAATGTAACAAAAATAAATAAAAGTATATTATATTAAATAGTTTTATACCAAAAAAAGTAGACATCTACTGTCCTTTCAATATGCTTTTCACTTCAGATTATTTAATGAGCTTGCGGTAATCGATTTAATTAACAACATAATTATCTATAGGTATGGGTAGCTACCAACTTGTCTTCTTAGATGTTACCAAAACTTTTAACACCGAATATCCATTACGTAATCATCTGTACTATCCACTTTCGGCTCTATTAGGAATATTGAAATCCTTATTGATGATTTTATTTTATATCGCCCTCACATTGCAATCCTTTCATCCAGACTTCGTAAACGATTATTTATTTTTAAAACCTGCATTTTCGTTAAATAAAAAGAATTGGATTCTTGACAAACATTCGAATCTTCTGTCCTCAGTGAGAATATTTGCTACACATAATTCTATTCATGAGGAAATAAGCTCTCCAAGTGAAAAGTACATTACTTACGTATAAGAATAGGACGCCGAAACTTAATTTTGTTAAACTTAATGAATCTTAAGATACTGAAAATTGCGAAGTTATTCAGTTTTGCACACTGCTCCACATCATTGGTATTTTGTTTATAGTCTTATAATCTGGATTTTAGTTTGTAATTTTCTGCTTCCAATTCAGAAATTTTAGGCTTTATAAAATTCTTATCCTGAGAAACGTGGGGGAGAGTTACGCGTGACGTCGGGTCTACAATTAGTGATGGTCTCGTTAGCAGTGGTTTCTATTATCAACTACCTGACCCGGCAAATAACAACGGCGAGTCCCCATACATGTGGTGTACCTGAATTTATTTTAAGTTGTGAAATTATAACAAAAATTTCTTTGTGTTAAAGACAATAGTTAAAGAACATATAGCTTACTAATTTACCTGTACAACTTGAACCTGATTAGATAATTACTAAAATGTTCGAGGAGAAGTTATTTATCCGCAACACTGTAAACTTCATATTATCTGTCAAATACCACACTAGATTCTACTGTCGTTGTGTTAATCCAGTAAAAGACTTAAACAAGATTTAATATTTTTCAATGCCACATCTAGGAATTTTCAAAATCAAACAATCAAACGTCTAACTATTGGTAAAGGTTTCATAATTTCAGAATCCAAGGTACGAACTTGCCATCCATCTTTCGTACCGCCTCAGAACTCAGAACAGTTTAAAACGTATGTGTATTGTAGCACCCCCCACACACCCAACCACAATTGATTGATCTATGAACCTGCTCTTAGGTGATATCTATGTAAACCACGTCAAGATCCTCCTATCTGTTCTAGAGAAACATATTTATTGCAGTGCCCCCCTGGTGGCCCATGACCGCAAAACTTAATCTAAGAACATGCTCTTAGGTGTTATGTTTATTACGCAAAAATCGTGTAGAGCTGTAGTCTTGTGTGGAAAAGGACATCTCTCGCTTAACATTGTTGGTTATATCATTGGTGACGTCAGAATGAAACGGGGAGCCGGAATATCCTTGAGCTGACCTGCGTGGACGCGAGAAGAATACGTACAAGTTGAATATGACTGAGGTAAGCCCTGACAGATCGCCCATGTAACTCGACATTAGACAATTGTAATTTCAATACGCTTCCATTATTGCGCTAGCTCTGTACACACCACAAGGTCTGGTCAGTATGGCGGATGAGGGAGAACTTCCAACCCCAACTCTAGAAGCTTGGAGACTGTTTGTTGTGCAGTATGGGTTCGCGCGTTGTCGTGATAGAGCTCCGGGGCCGACCGATTGACCAAAGCTGGTCGTACACGTGCGAGCTTCTCCATCATTATCTTCAGATCTTTACAGTACACATCTGCAGTAATGCTCATGCCATTTTGTAAAAAGCTGTGATGAATCACACCGGCACAAGACCACCAAACAGTGACCATCACCTTTTTAAGGGTTATTTTTCGTTTAACACATTGCTTTGATGCTGAACCAGGATGTAACCAATTTGCTGAGCGCTTCGATTGTCGAACAGAATCCATTTTTCATCATAGGTAACAATCCGGTTCAAAATTCCTTAATTTCTGTGCCTGTTGAGCAACGCGAGGCAGGTCTCGACGCGTACGTTGC
The DNA here is from genome assembly GCA_949709985.1 of Luffia ferchaultella. NCBI lineage: Eukaryota > Metazoa > Arthropoda > Insecta > Lepidoptera > Psychidae > Luffia > Luffia ferchaultella. The sequence goes on from OX453266.1 coordinate 13,743,645, forward strand.
GCTGGCGATCGTTAAGTTCGTGGGGTACCCATCTATCAAGCTTTTTGATAGTGCCAATTTGTCGCAAATGGTCCGATATTGTTTTTATGCTAACATCAAAAGCTGCTGCTAGTTCACCTGTAGTTTGAGTATCATCAGCTTCGTTATAAATTTATCATTGTTGACCAAAGTGTCCGGACGGCCATGAGGTTCATTACTCAATTCATAATTTCCAGAACGGAAGCGGGCAAACCAATAACGGGTGGTGCGTTCGTTTGTTAAGTTCTCTCCGTAAACGTTGTTGGTGTTACGTGCCGTTTGTGCCGCATTAGGTAGTGCCACGACAAAACTCATATTCCATAATTACACGAATTTTTAAAGTGTCCATTATGACGATAAATGTTCAAATGTAATGAAAACACAACGCCAATCAATAAACAAAAGACTGACTTTGTAAAAAAAATGTCATGTTTTTAAAACAAAATTAATTTGAATTTCGAATTCACAGCCAATCAAACTTTTATTTTATTTTTGTTTGAAATGGCCAGTACTGAAGAACGGCAACTTCATAGGTTAAGACCTAATATTTACCTATTTTTAATCGCAAATGTATTGAAAACCGTCGACACCGATTTTCGCCAAAATACGTTGAAACTCTTCTAACCATAATATGTAACTCGTTCCATGGTTTAGCCACTGTCATTGGCAACAACTATTATTTTTATTTGAAGTTCGGGAATAGAAGCGATTCAGATGCGCCTAATCAACGTCTTTCAAGTAGGTATAACTATTATGAAATCTCATTTAAAGTTTCCAATTTTAAGATTACATATCGTCCGCGTATTTAGAAAACCCGATATGATTCTGTCCATAATAAAGATGAAATCCAAAAAAGAAATTACCTACACTAGCAACCAGTTTTAGAGATAAATGACAAAAAATAATATTTGTTTTCTCGAGTTTCAGAAATATGAACTTGTATACAAACACTGTCAACTATTGTATTCTATTTGCACTTATGTTGTCTACTTTGGCTAATAAACGTGTTTACATTATTTTGATTAAAATAAAAATAAATCATAATTCACACTGCAGTTTGAAATATAAAATAAGTTATGTTTGTTGTTGGATTTTCCCAATGGAGGCAATAATGTATTGTTGAATGACTTTATAACTTAAGCATGTAAAAATGTTATGAACAACGCCTTTGTATTACAGTTAATAAATTGTGATTAAGGATTTGATTTTAGAAACCGATAAATGGAATAAATGTATTTTTGCACGTTTCATGTCTTTTATTTGTCTGGTCGACTGACCTGAACCAAAGAAAGCAAGTTTGATTCCCGCCCGGGACAAATATTTATTTTCGTTCATGAACATGTTTGTTCCTTGTATGAGTGTAAAATATCTATTTACTGATATAAGTACTAGCGACCCACCCTAGCTCCGCTCGCCGGTTATTCATTTCTTATAGTATTCACTTTTTTATTTCAGTTTTATACCCGCTCTTTTCTTTTCCGTTTTTGTTAGGCTATTATAGTTCTTGTTCTAGACCTCGGTCCCGTCCCGTTTTCGGTTGCGTTCTCATCAAGCAAAGTGGGCGGGGATGAGGACATGAGAAATTCTATGACCTTCGTATATCAAATAAAATTAAATTCAAAAATATCCTATTACAATTCAGCAATTATTACAAGACCTACAATCACACACACGAATCTGGAAGCAAAAGCGAGTGTGTTATACATTTAAACATTCTGGAAGAAATTCCTTTTGCATGGTTTAGAAGTTAGTGGAGAAACAGAAGAAATAAATCCCGTAGCGTTGTCTACTCGCGCACAGGCTGCGTACCAGAGCTCCAACAGCGCAGCGCCAAGGCGGCGACGACTCGACGGCGGCGAATGCTGCGAGGAGAGCGCTGCGTCATGTTGCTACTAACTCAATCACCCACTTAGGTGTATTTTATATCTGGTGTTCGGCTGAACGTAGTCCAAACTTATAGAGCATGTAAAACTTACCAAACTAAACCAGATTTAAAAAAAAAATTAAAATGTTTTTCTCGATAACCGTTAGTTTGCGCATTCTGCTCACTTGAAACTTTCTGTTTAGTTCGGTTAGTTCTACGTGCTATATATGTTTGGCCTGCGTTCAGCCTAACACCTGTTATAGATTTTTTACTTTCATGCAAAAATATAAGTATATTTAATTAAAGAATATAATTTTTGAAGGTCCTATTTATAAAAAATCAGTACCTAGTTATACAAATTGTCATCCTCATTTACTGCCATTTTTCCTTCAGCCCTTTTTATACATCACTGCAGGGACTTAGGCCACCCCTCAAGATGGGGGGCTGGGAGCTTAAATCCACCACGCAGCTCCAATGCGGGTTGGCGGATTGTAACGACCGCCGTGTATTGACAGCAACCGGAATCAAGACTGCTTAACGTGCTCCCTGAGGCACGGATTCAATGATAGTAATGTACTTAAGTCAGAAAAACTCATTGGTATACGACCGGATTCGAACCACGGCTACATACGTGCCCTGGTAGCATTTTGAGTTGGCGTATACTTGGGCCACAATACTAAAAAAGTTGGCCAACGGTTACTTTTGGCACCTCTTGAATGGGAAGGACCAACTATCAAGGCCCTACTGTTGGTTACTAACTATCATCCAACCATATAAAGGGCCTACATATAATTATGTTTCTTTAGCAACAGTGTTCAGGGACTGAAATAATACAAGAAAATAAATTTTAGTTATTTATTGCACACCATAATCATAATACAATTAATTATGTAACTGTTAAACTCAGAGATGTCACTTAATTAAAACAGTAGTTTACTTCTGTAAGCTCTTCATATCAATAAAGCACGAATATGAAATTTTTTAATGAGCCAGTTACACTTGTAAATATATTTTTATTAAATCTATATGGAGTTCTTGAATATTATATGTTATAACACTGTTAATAAATATTATAGTTTACATTTCATTTTTATTTATTGGTTTCATTAATGACACAGTGTCATATTTACAAAAGGTATAAAAGTGTATTTTCGTCATCAAAATTTAGAAGAAGTAAGCATTTTTTATCTAAAACAGAAGAACATAGAGATTTTTTTTGTTTTATGAACTTTATATGAAATGAAATGAAATTTATTTTATTTTGAAAATGAAATGAAATGAAATTTATTTTATCGTAACAAAAGAGAAAGCTAACAATAAATTATTATGTGCCGTATCTCTCACACTCTGACTGAATCCAAGTGAAGCGAGCAGCCTAGCAGTCATTGCTCGCAGTTCTTGAACTAAAACTTTGGCGGGAGCTGTAGCTGGCACATAAGCTTACCCGTTTCGTATAAGATTCTTTTTAATTTGTACAGTGACCAATGTTCGGCTTCTGATGGTATTGGTGTCGTTAAGTATTTACCTATTTGTTAAATTTTGAAATTATTTTGTGCGGTGGCCACAAACGCGCCTTTTTTCGAGGCGTCAACCATTCAACCATTCGCCACGAATCACGCTTAGGCCTCCGTCGTCTTCCGATTCTTCGAATTCTACAACTTTGTACATACTATAATATTATTATAGAAAACATATTACACAACAATAATACCGTAAACTATGTACCTAAAGATTTTTAAAACAACACTGAGATATCTATTCAATATTACACTGTAATCCACTATGATTTCTCTTAAACAAACTCCCACCACACCTTACAAACAAAACAAGGCGGATGGCGGCCACAAACATGGCGGCGCGGCGATGGCGCGCGCGCGTCTTGGCACTTTTGGCAGGCGCGTGCGCCTGGCGTGTTGCCAGCGCTTTACTTTAAAATCACCTTATATTTTAGTTTCCGGTGTTCAATTTCCGTTTGCGTATGCTTTAAACTTCCCCGTAGTCTATATTATTTAACGATGTTAAATAGACTAGACTACGGGGTATTCATTATCCAATCCAAGTAATATTGAAAAAATGTTAAGGGGCTATTCATTAATTAAGTAAGATGATTTAGGGAGGGAGGGGGTCCGACTAGGCCTTATTTTTTCTTACATGGGGGCGGGAGGAGGTCTATATAGTTCTTACGTAAGATCAAAAAAAGAACGTTAAAATTAGAATTTACACCTACAACCAACTTTACAGACTTATTTTTGCAGCTGTCACTAAAGATTAATATTGACACTCTTTTCCAAAAGGTCCTTTATGAGTTTTGTTGTCCATATGTCCAATCGCACTAGACAAAAAAAATTTGTTCAGTGTGAAACGATACGATTTTTTATATTTTTTTCCTTCTAAGTATTTCTATGTAATTTTGGTAGATAACGATTTTATGTAAGATTGGCTAGCGGGGGAGGGGGTTTAAACAAATCTTACTTTTTCTTACATAGGGGGAGGGGTGGGTTAAAAAGTAGTAAAAATTGCCTTACGTAATTAATGAACAGCCCCTAATGTGAAAGATGGCAATTTTCTAATAAAAATAATTTGTAGTAAACTTAAATAATAATATTCGTAGTCTGTGATGCTCACATATGAAACTATGTATCAAACGTCAGATCATACGTCAGTTTGTGTTTTAATGGTTTATTAGTGACTAACCTTAAGTAAAGGAAAAACCATACAGCCTACATACTATGAAACTTTTGAAAAATTATTAAAAATATTGACTTGCTGCAAGGCAAAAATATTGAAATCAGTTTCTGAAAATTAGTGTAATGTATCAGAACAAAATTAAAAAAAAAAAAAGTAGTTTTCAGTACCTAATTCCACATACTTCTGGAAATCGATGTGCTACTTAGGGCCAAAATATAATTTTGTAGGAGCAGATAGTACCTACTTACACTCAGAGAGTAGAATAAATGAACGGAACTAGTATAAAACTAGCATTAAATTTATGCAAGAACCGATGATGTCAATATTATGTTTTCAAAGTCACATTTACCTATGTATAGTACGGAACACTTCAATTTGATAGATTTTGCTTCAATTATTATTTTTATATTTATAAATGTAACAAAAAACCGTAGTAATACAATGTCCACACAATACGCTAAGTTTGTGTATCTTCGCTCAGTAGTCCTTATCGTATCAATTTTTATTACTTTTACCTATTCCATGGGTACCTACATCGTCCTCGTAGAAGCCCACATTAGAAAACGAGTGAGATATAAACAAAAATTACCATAGAACACCGCAATCACTGTGATAATGGTAACACCATCGGATAACACTATGACTCTATGACGTCTATGACTGTGGCGCCCTCCTAACCTAATATGAAAATCATAAGAAAATATGTTGCGATGAAAAAAACGTTGAGAAATATTTCAGTTGATATTAATCCAGTAGGCGCACAAATATAACGTATAATTTAATAGATACCAAAAAAAAAATATTTATTCGTAATTATGAAGTCAAATAATAATAATAACACACACAATCACAACAACGTCTAGATCCCAATCTAAGCATTAGCTTGTATTTTGGGTACCAAGCGAAGACACCACATAGGTACATATAATAACCAAGACCCGGTGCCAGTATTAATATTCTTCATATAAACACTGACCCGACCTGGGATTTGAACCCGGGATCTCCAGCTTTGCAGGCAGGGTCGCTGCCCACTAGGCTATATAAGCGGTCGTCAAATCGTGAATATTTGTCTTTGCCGAAACCAAAAAAGTATAGACATTTTGAAAGACATTCCATGTCCATACTCCCTCTTTCAGGCCTTCTTTGGCCCAAAATTGTTAAATTGTTGAGGTATATATTTAAAATTTTATGAACACCCTACACATTTTTTTCGTTACAATCTTTACAAAAATTTCCCAACGGTAACTTACGTTGGCCCTTTGAAGGTAAATGATCAGAAAATAACGGTAACACATTAAGATTGGGCTATGAAAGGAAAACTGTTGGGGTAGCTATTAATCAATTCCCATCGAATTCCCAACAGTTGGCGAATGGGAACAAACTATATCTATGATGTACAGATTAGTTTTTGAAATGGGTTTGTATGACATTATTTATTGAGTATAGCAAACACCACATAATCACATTTTTGAAAAATATGTTACATCAGAAGGGAATCGAACCACTTGATTTGATAATTATATATTAAAATGTGAAGAAAAAACTTTGGCCCCCTTATAAAGTTTATACCCGCAGTATGGAAGAATGTTAAAAGTTTAAATGCAAGAGTGCCAATATATTTCTACTGGCGTACGTGCTAATGTGTAGTAAGAAAATAGAATCGTACGTGATGAAAACCTTCACCAAAATGTTTCCAAATACAAAATTATGATAAAGCCACATGAGCTAAAAGGCGCCAATTAAGAAGAACTAAATCCCAGAAACCGAAAAATGCAGAACTCAGTGCCGTTCTCCCATTGGATCCACAGAGCGAAATTATAAGTGCGACAAATTTTAAATTACAAAAAATTATTCAAAAATGTTTTTTGCTCCCCATTAAATCACATATTTTGTGTTATTTTCTTAAAATAAATAAGTAATTCAGACTTCTTTTTGAAATGGCTTCGCATCAAATCGAGTAAAAGACTGAATTGTTAAAATTCTTTTTTTTAAAATAATGGCTACGCGTACCTTATGCGAAATGAGATTGTTGCGTTTTTTAAATATCGGGGTGGTTCAATGGATCTGGCTGGCTTATAGTATGACAGACGCGACCTTACTGCCTAATGCCTTACCATTTCCAAAAAATGACCTGTTATGTTATGTTACCCACCCAATTGAAGTTCTAGTTGACCATCTTGAATAAATTCGTCAGTATGAACTTCTGAACTTCTTCAATAGTTATATAAGAGGGTTCGCTTTATTTCTGTGACGAACATCACATATGTTATTCCATTCCATCCGTTCTTTTGATACTCCACTGCATGGGCTTAGGCCTCCCCTCAAGATTTAAATCCACCACTCTGCTCCAATGCGGGTTGACAGATTGTAACGACCGCCATCTATTAAGAGCAACCGGGACCGACTGCTTAACGTGCTTTCCTATGTACGGAGTAAACTCATTGGTACACGCCCGGATTCTAATCACGGCCACATGGCCTTATAGATTTGAAACATGTTCACTGCGTTCGGGCTATCACGACACCACATATCGACACCGGAAATTTCAATTGGCGTAAAGGACAAATGACAAGTTTACAGCTCGAGCAAAAAACAGTTTTATTTTTACTTTTCTAACCATAACTTTTTCGTTAATCGTTGAAATATAATGGTGTCAATGGAGACTTGAGCTACGATTTGGAGCTTCTTAGTTTGAAAATGTGAAAATTTCTTGGAATCACTTATTTACGGAGATATTGACCGTTACAATCTGCTTGTATTGTTGTTGTTTATGTTTGTTATGCCCTACTTGTAATTTTTGAAAATAACTAATAGTATGATGTAAGCGTCACATAGTTTGTTTTTGAATACCTATCATTTTAGGTAATAAAAACAATGACTGAAGGGTAAAAAGTGTGTATAGCCTAATAATCGATGAAATTATATAGCTTCTAGAGAAATATTTTCAAAAAATAAAGTTACCTATGCTTCAAGTCATGTTTTTTTTTAATTTCAAGACAAGTTTTACCATAATGATGGTAGGTAGGTACATGTAACTGTACAGTGTTCCTCTTTAAAACAAAATATCACTCTCCTAAAAGTTCCCGTAAAGACAATCAGAAATACTAAATCTACAAGTCACGAAAACAAACTCTTCGTGTTGCTTGCCTTTTCTTTTCAACAATAATTTTAGTTAGTTAGTGTTAATTAAATTGAGATTAAACTACCTAATCCTCATCGATATTAAATTGCAGTTAGATTATAGACGATTCGTAAAGTACCTATATTAACAAATATTTACGTATACGTCCCTTGCAACTTAATTTTACCTATTTGAATAAATTAAAAAGCAAATATTAAATTAGTTGTAAGGGACAATAATTAGTTGAAATAAGCTACTTACAGGTACTTACGACTTGGAATTGACTTATCGATGAATCTGTTTGTATAGCGTAAAGGTATTGTGGGAAAAAAATCCACAGATCTTGCAGTCCCCGCAACCATCGGTTTCATTGAAAATGAACCTACCCAAACCCGATTTCACAGATTATTTTATTTTATTGCCACGAAAACGTGGCACTATTCTTTTCAACTCTTTAAACTCAGAAATAAATCAACGAAAAAATTCTCTGCTACCCGTGCGAAGCCGGGGCGGGTCGCTAGCAGTGGCGGTCACTCATAATAACACGATTCCTTTCGAGTTACCTTTTGAATTGACATGATTCATAAACATTAATAACAAACTGATAATTCAAATCATAGCGCGCGGCGTGGTGCGGCGCTCTGTGTACGTAAACACGTGTGTGTGTAAACCGATGCGACGGTGTAATTACAATTATCACATTTAAAATCAGTTTCAATAATTCATAGTTAATATGAACTTTATTGCATATGTAATAAGGTACCTTTTACCTTTATAGGTAACTCCATTTGAAACAGGACGACGTTACGCGGCCAAATTAAGACGCCTTCATACACCGCTATCTTATTAAAGGTAGCACACTCCGTGATTTGAGAATATATATTTGGCTGTCGTATAGCACACAGCTGCTCATTCGTTACAAGTAACACGTCTTAAACCGAGTTATTTTGGCTAATTTTCTTTGAAATATGTTCGTTCACTGATTGGTATTGAGTGAACCAGATATCAGTTATGTATTTAAGAACGAACTTAAACAATTCATAACGGCTACTGGACTGGTTGCTGGTTGACTAACGTTTACATGTGCAAATATTTGAAAATTTATTTTAATTAATGATTGCTGGTTGATTTAGTGATAAAGTGTGTGAGTTTTAGATAATTAACGTACATATTTTGAGTGGCGTTCGTAATATCTGTAAACAGTTATCTTATTTTTGCAAATAAACAAATTTTTCCTGCGTAAGTACAACTTTTTTATTAAGTTAGATAGGTAGGTACGTAAGTAGGTAGGTAAGTAGGCACGTAAATAACGAAATATGGCTCTTATAGCAATAGAATGTTGTTCAGTGGATTTTTTATTAAATCCTGCAACCGAATTTCCAAAATTATCTTTTAGTCAAAAACAAAGAATTTTAGAAATTGGGCGCGCTAAACCAAATTTACCGATAGATTATAAAAGGAAAGATGGTTTTACGAAGCATTTTTATTTATCAATGTACGATAAATACAATTGGCTTACCGGAAGTTGCAAGTTAAATAAACTGTATTGTTTTCCATGTTTATTATTTTCTAATTCATGCAGTGTTTGGAGTAAAACGGGGTTTACGGATATAAATAATCTTGCCAATTCCACAAAAAAACATATTCATACTGAAAAACATATCCGCAGTTGTCTTAACTTGCACGAATTTGGTACGATAAGAATTGAAACGTCGCTTGTAAATTCATTTTCTGTACATAACCGAAAAGTAAAACGAAATCGCGAAATTATGAAAAGATTAATCGATACCGTTGTGCTTTTAGGTAAACAAGAATTATCCTTCCGTGGTAATGACGAAAAACAGTATTCAGACTATCGTGGTAATTATGTAGAAACATTATTGTTTTTAAAAAGTTATGATTCTATTTTAGAGACCCATTTGATATATGTTCAGAAAGTCGTAACGGAATTTTTTCGGGCTTATCAAATCATATTCAAAATGATCTAATAGAAAGCGTCGCGGCCGTTATAAAACATGAAATAAAACGTGAAATTTCTAAAACAGATTTTATTTCAATAATGATCGACGAAACTCCAGATAATAGTCACCGCGAACAAGTTACAGTTGTTTTCAGGTATTTAACTGAAACTGGTGTAGAGGAACGATTTGTAGGGTTTCAGGATGTCAGTAGAAGTAGGGACGCGGAAATTTTAAGCAAAGTTGTTTTAGATCATACAGAAGAATATAACTGTATGCAAAAATTGACAGGTCAAACGTACGATGGCGCGTCGGTAATGACTGGTTCCGTAACTGGTGTTAAAACTAGAGTCCAAGAAAAATGCCCTATGGCAATCTTTGTTCCATGTTATGCTCACATTCTAAATCTTGTTTTATCGCGGTCAACTGAAAATATTCCGGAATGTAAAACTTTTTTCGGGGCCTTAAATAATTTGATTCGATTTTTTAATAAATCTCCCAAAAGATCGTATCTTTTAAAGTGCATCGCGGTACGCCGTTTGCCTGGAGTAGCAGAAACTCGTTGGCAATATAATTCGCGTATTGTTAACGTAATTTTAAATTGCAAACCGGATATAATTAAAACTCTAGACACGATATTAGAAAATCCACAAGACTGGGATAAAGACAGTTTATTTCTCGCGGAAAATATTTTAACAAAATTGACCGAATTTGAATTTTGTTTTTTGTTGAATATTTTTTCAGAAATATTTGGACGATCAGATATTTTGTTTGCGCTCATTCAAAATAAACAAGTAGATATTGAAATTGCTATTAAGGAAATCAAATCATTTCGGTCATGGTTATGCAATGAAATGTTAAATAAATTTGATTCGATTTACGATGAACTGTCAAAATCCTTAGAACCGCCGCGTAAACGTCGCCGTCAAACACAAGGTATCGATACTAAAACCGCTTTTAAAAGACTTTTTCGTGAAATAATCGATAATATTTATATGCAAATTAATGACGGATATAATTCATTCGACCAATTAGAATTTTTGGATTTAGTAAACAAATCAAAATACGATAGTTACGGTACATTTCCCGATAGTAAAATCAATCTTTTAAACCGACAATTCCCTAAATTGTTTGATTACAACGCTTTAAAAAATGAGCTAAAAGTCATATATTCTTCGCAATCGTTACGTCAATTAGATGTCTATGAATTATTGTTTCATCTTAAACAGCCAACTTTAAAAGATGCTTTCCAACAAACATTACAATTGTGTAAATTAATTGTGACACTGCCGTTCAGTGTTGCGTCCGCAGAACGATCTTTTTCGGCATTAAAACGCATACATACCTATTTTAGAAATACTCAGAGCGAACAAAGGTTGTCCAATTTGGCTTTAATATCTATTGAAAAACACTTGTTATTAAAACTAAAAGGTAAGTAAAATTTTTATGACAATGTATTATCACATTTTGTTCAAAAAGATAGAAGAATAGCTTTAGAATACAAATAGGCGAAAGAGATAGAGAGTAGGTTAAAAAATGTCTCTGTTAGGTATGTCAAACAAAATATATACGTTTCTTCAACTAAAACACTACAAAATTTATTGAGCACATTCCAATAGTCGCCCATGCTGCTATATTTACTATACATTACAATGTATAGTCAAAAAAGGCTTTTTTCAAAGCCGCTACTCAATCAATTGTTTCTAATGACGCTCTATGTCTTTTCTGGACCAAAGACAACCATGTCTTCGAAGAAGATGAGCTATAGAAGGCAAGGAATCATTTTCATCACGGTAAGAAATTATATTTTAAGTGTTAAATATTTTCAAATACCATAAAACATCCCAATATGAACAACGGGTGTATGTATAATGGCCTAGATTAACGCGGCCGGCTTCCCTTGGTACAGAGGTCACCGCACGTCACTGGTCGCTAGTTCAACATATTTGAAACATTTAGGTTTTAAACTGCAGCCTCTGATATCCTTAAGCGTTCTGAACTCGATAATTAAGCATTCGAACGAATAGTATAAACACAGGCCGAAAGGCGATGACCGTAATGTTATCAAGTTCCCGAACGTCCATAAAATCTCACATGTGATGTCAAATTTCTTGTTCGATTTCCAACCGATTTCCAAAATTTTGGTCTCAAACTATAGTTACTGATGCCTTCTAACCTTTGGTATAACAATTTGAAGCGATCCGACGAATACCCTCTAAAATATAGTAACTTATATCCGCAAACACCAGCGATCGACCAAAAAATCTCATCTTTCGGAAATAATTTCTCTTACAATTACCAACCGATTTCCAAAAACTTGGTCTCAAATCGTAGCTACGTTCATGGCCGAGATACTGTTTTTTCTTATTTTCGATATCGGTCCCCGTTCTTGAAATATTTTGGATTTAGTAAAAAAAAATTCCGAAAAAATCTCGATTTTTTTACATTTTCCAATTTTTTTCAAAAACTATTTAACCGATTTCCAAAATTTTGATGTCATACAATTCACAACTAAATTCTTAATCTTTTAAAATCTTAAAATCTTGGGTAGACTTCATACCCTCGGAGTTATGGCCAAAAATGCGTCTTCCGTGAAATGAATATGATAGTCATTTTCAATGACAACATTTTCAATGGCAAAACTCATTCTACGACCATGTGTACTCAAACGAATGCATCGTACGTCAGCTCTCGATTTGCTCATGTCCACTACAACCTATTTAACAAAAAAAAAGTATATTTTCGCGATAAAAAATCGTGGACGTAAGTGTCAAATTTTTAAAGATACAAGGATTTTAAATATACCATTCGACAGAGCTCGAAAAACTGAATATGATGGTGTAAAAACTCATTTTTAACGAAATATCCCTTACTCCAATTTAAAGTTCCTGTATCGATATGTTATAGTAGGAAGCATCTTCTTGTAAAACTTTGAAGATATTTGGGGCTTTTTTACCGACTGCTTGGTTTAATTTCGAGTGCCATGCCGCAAGAAAATTGGTAGTACTATGTTTCTCTCCATAAGCACACTATACTGGAACTAAATCTTTACGAAGCTATTGTCTTTTTCATTTATTTTCGTTATTGCCTCGACGGATTGTGTAGTTCCAACCAGTCACAATCTCATACTCACCGATCAAAGAAATCATCGAAAAAAATGTGTTTCTTGTAGAAAAGTCGCTTTTATTTTTTACTTTATTTATTTATTATTATTTAATTTTAAAACGATCATAGTAATATCTTTCATGAAAATTTCAAGTGTAAGAAACAATCTCACACTCACCAATCACCAAAAACATCGAAATAAACACGTTTGTTGCATGGGAATCCCCTTTAAATTTTAACTTCTTTTATGTTTTATTATTTTTTATATTGGCAAGTACAGTATTCCACCTTTCATAAAAATTTCAAGTGTAAGCAACGATCCCACACACTTACCAATCACAAAAAACCTCGAAAAAATATGTTTCTTTTATGGGAATTCTTTAATTCTTAACTTTATATTATTATTATTTGTTATTATAGCGATCATAGTGATACATCTTTCATGAAAATTTCAAGTGCAAGTAATGATCTTACAATCACCAATCACCAAAAACGTCGGAAAAATTAGGTTTCTTGTATGGGAACCCCCTTTAATTTTTAACTTTATTTTATTATTATTATTTATTATTATAGCGATTATAGTGGTACAGCTTTCATGAAGATTTCAAGTGTTAGTAATGATCTTACAACCACCAATCACCAAAAACTTCGAAAAAAATAAGTTATTTGTATAGGAATTCTTTAATTTTTAACATTATTTTATTATTATTATTTATTATTTTAGCGATCATAGTGGTACAGCTTTCATAAAAATTTCAAGGGTAAGTAATGATCTAACAACCACCAATCACCAAAAACGTCGGAAAAATTAGGTTCCTTGTATGGGAATTCTTTACTTTTTAACATTATTTTATTATTATTATTTTTTATTATAGCGATCATAGTGATACATCTTTCATGAAAATTTCAAGTGCAAGTAATGATCTTACAATCACCAATCACCAAAAACGTCGGAAAAATTAGGTTTCTTGTATGGGAACCCCCTTTAATTTTTAACTTTATTTATATTTTATTATTTTTAATATTGACAAGTGCAGCAATACACCTTTCATAAAAATTTGAAGTGTAAATAATGATCTTATAACCACCAATCACCAAAAACGTCGAAAAAAAATACGTTACTAGTATGGGATTTCTATAATTTTTTATTTTATTTTATTATTATAATTTGTTATTATAGCTATCATAGTGATACATCTTTCATAAAAATTTCAAGTGTAAGTAATGATCTTATAACCACCAATCAACAAAAACGTCGAAAATACGTTTCTTATATGGGAACCCCCTTTTCTTTTTGATGTTTACTTGAAGGGTCCTTAGTATCTAAGGATCTGACCTGAGATGATATCTATGTAACTTCAAAAAATCAAATATTAGTTTTAATAAGATCTAGTCACTTAAGTACACTCTTCAAAGACGCTTTACTTTGACAGTAGGTACTTACGCTATCGCTAATTCATAGCAACTGGCAGGATGAACGGCAATAGTTTGATAGAACTTTTAGCAAAGATCTGTTTATGACGACACTTCTTGGGAATCAATGTACTGATTCAGATTATCAGCTGCTGTAGCGGACGACGGCGGACTGAAAGGCTCTCGTCCGTGCGATCGACAGGTGCTACCAAGGAGGCAACTGGGGCCACCCTACAAGCAGCAAGCATACAGATGGTACAGCTGTATGTTTTTTCAGAAACAAAGCTTGTTTTAAATTTTCGAAAAAACATACTTAATCATTTGGTTCATTATAACAACTACAGTAATGAAAAAAAATTCGAATATCATTACTGGCGGAAACGTTAATGTAATACGGACGGATCAAAGCCACATTCTTGGCAATGTTGGCCAGAAAGCAGAAAACATGAGTAACTTAAATAATTCGTTTTCGAAGTCAAATTCTGTTTATGTTTTGCCAACGGTACAAGTAGATGTTTTTGACAACGCCGGTAAAAACACTTATGTTGCGCACTGTTAGACTTTGACCATGAGATGAACTCCATATCTGAAAAATTTGTACAATTTTTGCATTTGAGTATCAACCCTCGGATTTGACAGTTATATGTTTCAATTTCAATTATTATTTCATTATAAAAACGGATACAATTGCGTATGAAAGAGTTATATACACAGGTACAAGCCACGGTTTGTATCGAGTTTTTGACTTGAATACATTATCATCATCTTTTTCAGAAAGGGGGTGCAGAAATATGACGATGACGTCTTAACGATTAGTAATTCTTGTTTGTCCCCGCTTGCAATACTATGGTGAACTCTACGTTGTTCAAATCAAATTCTGTAGAATATAGCTTGTTTTTCCCTTTTTAGTTTATAACTTTTTCTTTTAAGTGGTTTTGCGGTCGAGTTTGTTTTCTTTTCTGTAACGTTTTTCGTAATAGTGTTATATTACGAGATGCTGTTGATTTACATACTATATTTATATTAATTACTTGCTAATCCATTTACAAATATAGTACTAAAACAGTGTCACTTTCTTCTTTTCTCTCAAAGCAAGAGCAAATAGAAAGAACAGTCCTTCATTATACGGGTCTGAAAAGTGAACGTTAATTTTCATTTTCCTAAAATTAATATCAGAACCAAATTTTTTCTATTGTTTATCAGATAATAAGTGGTCGCCGAGTTGTAGAAAGAGTAAGTCAATTCAAATTGCATCAGACGACAGACTATTATACTCATATGGTTGACAATATTTGTAACACATTTTATAATTTTATTAAATAGATTTTTGCTTACAGCACTCCTTTTCGATTCAAACTTTAACTATGCCAAATCTCCGTACCCGCAAAATCAAGAGATGTTAAAGTAACAGATTTTTTTTAAACGTGAATACTTATGCAGTTTTTGTTCTCTCAAAAATCAAGGTCATGATTCATATGAACACTTTACGCTTTTTCTCATAGTTCATACAGTCCCATCTCAAAAACTCAACCTATATAGGTATATATTTTAGTTTCCTACATAAACTGTAACTATGACGAATATGTTTGCGCTTAAAACGAATTAAAAGCTTTCCTTCGAAAGCAATATTTGGCGCTATCTAAAAAGTTTAAAATTAATAATTGAAATAGGAAATATAACACGAGCGAAGTCGCGGGTAAAAGGTGGTATAGTATTACTTTTAAACTATGTTACTCTACGTTATTTCCTTAAATTTCTACCAAATTCCCGAGCGAAAACCGAACCTTTATATACGATTTTCATTACCTTAATATACGATTACATTATTATTATTTGGAGGTAATTATTACATACAAAGACGTCAGCATTTATTATGTTTTTCGAAAGACTAAATGGGCAGTAGGCAAGGACTCTGGCTGCTATGTTGGTTGCTTTTTAAATTATCCTACCCGTAGAAAATAGCACGTCCGTAGTCCGTAAGAAATCTTTATGATTAAAATAAACGGATTTTAATTAAAAAATATTTGATTGTAAAGTTTAATTGTTTCGGATATTAGCCGGAACAGACAGATACTACGATTTTATATACATAGAAAAATCTACAGATTTCAACGCTTCTCGCAACTATTGGAGGACATTGAAAATGAACATCAAAATAAAAATTTATAACACATTTTCGTCAAATAATTTCATAAAATTTAAAAATTTGATATCATACGATTTCCGCGAGCTACAGCATCTTTTGACACTGCTGCCTTTCGTCTACCTTTATAACTTTCTGAAATATAGGCAAATCTCTGTCTCCGGGGTAACTGATCCGATAGTCATTCAATGAAAAGTGCACCTACTTACCCAGCCCACAGTTTCCGACCGATTGCAAAATTTCTTTTGCCAAACCGTAGACAAACGGGAGCTTTTTCATTTATTCGATATTCGCATTTGTTTTTGAAATGTTAATTAACTTTTTGTTCGAAATATTAGAAAATTTCGTCTTTTTTTCACCTTTTTCGATTTTTCGAAAAAAGTTACAAACCAATTTTAGAAAATTTGATGTCATACGATGCATCACAAACCCCTGCATCTTTTAACACCATCGTCTTTTGTCTACCTTCCTAAATTTCGTAAATATAGCCGAGAAATATTCCCCCAAGAAAACGGTCAGATAAACTTTTCAATGTTAAAAAGCTCACTCCTGACCACCTCGTTTTTATGTCTGCAAAGTTTTATTGAAATCGATTCAGCCATTTCGGAGATCAGTCCGGACGGACAAACAGATAAACAAACAGAAACAATAAGTAACTTATGTTTTTTTCCAATGTCTAATCTATGTATGTACCGAATTCCATTAAAATCGGTTTAGGCGTGAAAGCGTAACAAACAAACCAACTTATATTCGCATTTATAATAGGTATTGGTTAGGATTATTCGTATAAACTGGTGACTTGGATCCAAACTGAAAAACCCAACGGCTGCAGTTACAAGCCAAACACGACATAGAAATCTTATAAGACAAGAAACTAGTCAGTCAGTCAACTCCATAAAAATAAAAGTTAGTAACTAAGGTCTACTTCAAGACGTCTGAAACAATTTCAAGGTTCCATATTTCGAATTCCAAAAAAGCATCAGTGTCAAATTGATCACAAAATGAGTTCACAAAGCGGGTGCAGACGTATGCAATGTAAGGCTCTGGAATGAGAAAAAATGTTGTCTATGGCACTTCTTTGAACAAATAGTTTAAACTGCAGTACCATTTAAAAAAGTTTTGTGCTGCCTAAATTACGATCAAATCACTGAAATGACGAATGCATAGCTTTTAATAAGCTAATGTATCCATATAGTTTGTAATGTTTTAATGAGAATACAATCGAGCATTACTAACCGAAATTTACTCCCAAATATTAAGATTCTGATCCACTGCTTTTCTATAAAATTCAGCTGTCTAATAGTGCATGTCCCAAAGGCGATGTTTTCACATACATTAAATTTCATTACATTTTGACTCCTGAATTTTATTTTTGGACCTTTTGTTTTTAGTTCACGTTCCGAAATAAATAATACTTTACGTGGGACACGATATAGATTTGGTTTAATTTACATTACAAGTGGAAAAAATCCACAGATCTTGCAGTCCCCGCAACCATCGGTTTCATTGAAAACCTACCCAAATCCGGTTTTCACAGATTAGGTATTTTATTTTATTGCCACGAAATCGTGGCATTGCCACGTAATCGTGGTTTTGCCACGGAAACGTGGCATTATTCTTTTCAACTCTTTAAACTCAGAAATAAATTAACGAAAAAAAATATTTTCGTTTGCTCAACATATTTGAAACATTTAGGTTTTAAACTGCAGCCTCTGATATACTTAAACGTTATGAACTTGATAATGAAGCATTCGAACGAATACAGGCCGAAAGGCGATGACCGTAATGTTAACAAGTTCCCGATCGTCCATAAAATCTAACATGTGATGTCAAATTTCTTGTTCGATTTCCAACCGATTTCCAAAAACTTGGTCTCAAACTGTAGCTACCGACGCCTTCTAACCTTTTCTATAACACTTATATCCGCAAACACCAGCGATCGACCAAAAAATCTCATCTATCGGAAATAGTTTCTCTTACAATTACCAACCGATTTCCAAAAACTTGGTCTCAAATCGTAGTTACGTTGATGGCTAAGATACTATTTTTTTTTTATTTTCGATATCGGTCTCTGTTCTCGAAATATTTTGGATTTAGTAAAAAAAAATCCGAACAAATCCCGATTTTTTTACATTTTCCATTTTTTTACAAAAATTACTAAACCGATTTCCAAAATTTTGGTGTCATACGATGTGCAACTGAATTCTTGATCTTTTAAGACCTTAAAGTCTTGGCTAGACTCTATATCCTCGGAGTTACGGCCAAAAATGCGTCTCCCATGAAATGGATTTGATAGTCATTTTCAAAGACAACAGTTTCAATGACAAAACTCCACCGAACTGATAAACAGCAGTTTTCATGTATGTGGTTACTATTATTCACTATTCTATAAAATATAAAATAAAAACAATAGTAGAGCGACATCTAGTTGGCTGTTATTTTCAAATTGCGACGCTTTCAAATAGTGTCTCTACGAACACAAGCAAGTCCCTCCGAACTGACACAAAATGTGAACAAAAATATACCATCGTACAAAAACTTAATCACGAGTGCGCGTAATACCTATCTATAAACGCAGTTGCCTGCCAAAAGCCCAGCAATTTTTAATTTAATTACAATTATATTATTACATTTAAATGCCGTTTTCACATCAGTTTGGTCTTATACAAATAGACTAAAACAAAATATTATGATTTTAGCAGCGGGATTTGATCTTAGATTTTTCAAACTTATTCTAAGCGTTATAGGTTTAAGAATTATCGGTTCAATTTGGTAACTAAGTAAAACGTAAACATATGAAAAAGGTGCGGCCTCGGGTGTCGTGGAAAGGGATATCCCGTCGACGGGCACAGTCGGAAGCCGTCTGTTGGATACCCCTTCTCGTAATGTTTGACTCTACTCATTATTAATATCGAATGTTTTTTTCCATATAAATAATGAATCCAACAATTCGTAAAGTTTTAACTTAAGGGAGTGGTAGCGAGACCGCTTCTTGTTTAGAAAGTCGTAGTTTTAATCCTAGGGCTTGTATGTACCAATGAGTTTTTTCTGACTTGAGTACATAGTTATCACTGACTCCATGCCTCAGAGGGCACGATAAGCTGTTGGTCCCGGTTACCATTATCAAACGGCAGTGGTTAAAATCCACCAACCTGCATTAGAGCAGCGTGATGGATTAAGCTCCAAGCACTCTGATCCCGAGGATAGGTGGGCTGATATGGTATGGTAACTATTATTACTGTAACATATTTAGAATCTAATTATGTTAGAGAACTTCAGCGTCGTCAGTAGCACGGCAACCGAATATCGCTTTTGCTTTCTGCTTCGTGTAGGTTTTGTAATATTTGTTGAATTGTAATAGGACATTCTTGAATATACATGTATCTTATTTGATATACAAACATCGTAGAATTCCCCATGGCCTCATCCCCGCCCACTTTGCTTGATGAGAATGGAACCGAAAACGGGACGGGACCGAGGTCTAGAACAAAAAGTAATGGCTTAACGGAAACGGGAAAGGGGAAAGCGGGTACAAACCTGAAATAAATAAGTGAATACTATAAGAAACAAATAACCAGCGAGCGGAGCTACGTGCGGGTTGCAAGTACATATATAAGATGTTTTACACCCAGACAAGGAACAATTAGACATGTTCATGCACATAAATTAATATTTGTCCCAGGCGGAAATCGAGCCCGCTATCTTTGTCAGGTTAGTCGACTAGACAAATGAAACAAATAAAACGTGCTAAAATACATTTATTCCACTTACAAATATCTTATAATACAACGGCGTTGTTAATAATTTATAACATTTTTACATGCTAAAGCTATAGTCATATTTCGAGAGATCGTTCAACAATACATTATTGCCTCCATTGTGAAAATCCAACTACAAAAATAACCTATTTTATATTTCAAACTGAAAAGTTCTTTGTATTACATAGTCATCACTTAAGAACAGGTTCTTAGCCAAAGTTTGCAGTCGCTCGATTTCGTAATATTATTCGCCATCAGTCGAGGCGGGGAATATGTTAAATGTTAATTTAAATAAGGCTGGTTAGGAAAGGTTGATATATGATATAATGTGTTTTATTTTTCTGTTAGCTGTCATTATTAAAAAGGAATGAAGTGAACATGTGTTTTAAATAATAATATCCAAATTCTTACAGTCCACTAAATTAAATACTATTTTATTTACCTTTGCATCAGGTTCGGCAGGAACTGGTTATTTTTAGGTTTAAACATTGTATATATAGAAATTAGTTTATTTATTATTATTATTATTATTATTATTATTATTATTATTATTAACTGAAAAGTGAAATTATAATGTAATTTTTAAAATTTTATTCCCAATCAAAGTTCCCAATAATATAGACACGTAATATAAAGGTCAAAGGTTCACTGTAATAAAATAAGTAATAAAAAAATAAAAACCGACTTCAAAAACATAAACTAAAAAGTTAAAAATAAAATTTTCACTTTAAAGAAAGGAGCATTAACAGGCGGCATATAGTTAATGAAGTCGGTGCCTACTCACTCAGACACTTTAAATTGTGTTCTATATTTGTTATAGTTATAAATATATCATTGTTGTAATTGTTATTACCTGGTAAGTACCCATTTAGAGTGTCTGAGTTGGCACCAACTTCATTAACTATATGCCGCCTGTTAATGCTCCTTTCTTTAAAGTGAAAATTTTATTTTTATCTTTTTAGTTTATGTTTTTGAAGTCGGTTTTTATTTTTTTTTTTTAATTATTTTATTTTTCAATTTTTAGTTGAACGCATCTGTAACTTATTTGTATTTAGTATAAATGGGGCTACTAAACGCGCTACTCTAATGAGACAGCACCGCGATTACGCAACGTAAATTCAGTGTCAAATTGACGCATCAGCATGCCTAGTAAGCAGTGGTATTCTTATGTAAAACTTCAATCTTAATTATTATTTTTGTGCAAACTGAACATTTTGGCATATTCAACCGTATGAAGGAAGCCCAACAAAAGGTAACTGCTGTAAATCGTTGAGGAATTCCCTCGACTGTTTATGGTCTTCATCATCAGACCTGTAATGGCACTTATAACCCATATGAGTGCAAAGTTCTCATCAATAGAAATGAATTAAGTCCAAACACCAGGTAATTGCTGTAAATCGTTAAGGAGTTCCCTCGATTGTGTATGGTCTCCATCATCAGATCTGTAATGGTACTTATAACCCATATGGGTGCAAAGTTCTCATTAATAGAAATGAATTACGTCCAAACACCAGGTAATTGCTGTAAATCGTTAAGGAGTTCCTTCGACTGTGTGTGGTCTCCATCATCAGACCTGTAATGGTACTTATAACCCATATGGGTGCAAAGTTTTCATTAATAGAAATGAATTAAGTCTGAACACCAGGTAATTGCTGTAAATCGTTAAGAAGTTCCTTCGACTGTGTATGGTCTCCATCATCAGACCTGTAATGGCACTTATAATCCATATGGGTGCAAAGATCTCATCAATAGAAATGAATCAAGTTCAAACACCAGGTAATTGCTGTAAGTCATTGAGGAATTCCCTCGACTGTGTATGGTCTCCATCATCAGACCTGTAATGGCACTTATAATCCATATAGGTACAAAGATCTCATCAATAGAACTGAATCAAGTTCAAACACCAGGTAATTGCTGTAAGTCGTTGAGGAGTTCCCTCGACTGTCTTTCAGCTCCATCATCAGATCAACTCCCGACCTTCATTAAATAGTACTAGTAGTAGTACTTTATCAAAATATTTAAAATACGATACTTTAAAATACGATTTTCGATGGTTGCCCTCGATTTCTCTGGGATGCCATCAGCAGATCCTGGTTTCCTTATCATGGTACCACTCCGAAGATATCTCCCTTTCACAAAAAAAAAATCATTCAATTCGGTTCATAAACAACGCAGTTATCCCTGAACACACATAAAAAAAAAAAACATATACGGTCGAATTGAGAAACCTCCTTCTTTTTTGAAGTCGCTTAAAAATTGTCTCTAGCTATCAGTGCACTCATGTTATTACTTTTCGGATTAGCCAGAGAGGATAGAGCGCCTTCTAAAATAACGAAATAAAAATGAAATATATACACATCATATTATAATTCTTAAATTACATAATAATAACGATTAATGGTTAAGTTTGATTAACGTTGCGCTCGATTTTTTATCTTGTATGGTGGTACGGAATCCTTCGTGTGCAAGTCCGATTCGCACTTGGCCGGTTTTTTTCTCTAAAACTGAAGGATTCTGGTTGCTAGTGTAGGTAATTTCTTTTTTATATTTCATCTTTACCATGGACAGAATCATATCGAGTTTTCAAAATACGGGGACGATATGCAATCTTACAATTGTAAACGTTAAATGAGATTTCATAAATTATCATAGTTATACCTACTTGAACGACGTTGATTAGGCGCATCGGAATCGCTTGTTTGAAAACATGCCAAAAAACATGCCTCGTACCTATGTATTATTGTTAGAATTGCACAGTTTTTGTATATGTTAATCTATAGCAGCTTCTAAACACGTGTGCCATATTAGTATGTCAGATATGTTATAAAAAACAATTTATAATATAAAAAGCTTATTCGAAGTAGCCGCCATTGGCTGCAATACAGTCCTTTAAACGTTGAAGCCAGCTATCAATAGAAGCACGCACTCTTTCCGTGGGAAAATTTTTCACTACTAATTAAATGGATTGTTTTAGGGACTCCAAATTATCATGGCGTTTAGAGCAAGCCGTACTCTCTAAAACTAACCATAAATCATAATCCAGCGGATTAAGGTCGAGACTCGACGACGGCCAGTCTTTAGCTCTGATGAAGTCAGGAATGTTCGTTTCCAACCACGACTGGGTGGATCGAGCTTTATGACCCGGCGCCGAGTCTTGCTTGAAGGACCATACTTGGTTAATGAACATGGTGTTGTTAAAGGGCTTAATTACCTTCTAATTAATGGTATCTTGATACACTTGTGCCGATGTTTTGATATCTTTTTCACAAAAATATAGCTCAGTCACTCCTTCATAGCTTACACCCCACCAAACCATCACCGATGTCGGATAAGCCCACTTTGCACTCTGTTGACTAATTGGGAAGCTTCCTTAGAGCTTTGAGCATAAATACGGTCATTTTGTTTGTTAAAATGTTGCTCAATTGTAAAAATTTCTCATCCGCAAACTTCGATTTTACGTCCCTATTCTTTTTTAAATTATCAGTTAAGAAATGACCAGTGCGCCTAGTCCTAAGTCATCTTTTAAAATACGCGACAGGGTTCTAGGTGCTATCTTCATCTCTCAAGATAAAATCTTTTGCTTTCGGACAGGATTTTTTCGAATTCTTTCCCTTACTGCTTTGACCACCTTTTTCGTACGAACACTACGTGGACAGCCAGATCTTTTTCTGTCACAAACAGAGCAGGTCTCATTGTAGCTATTAATAACCCGGCACACAAACATTCGACTAATACCAAGCGTATGGTGAGTTTAAAAATTGTATTTGGCTCCATACCTACTTTGTGTAATGCAATCACAGCAATTCGGTTCTCTTTATCACCCCACTCCATTTTAATATCTCAAAATATTGTACAATGTATTGGCGCCAAAATGAGAAAACACAATGAACAATCGTATAAAAATGACAGATTCCCAATTCAAATGTAATATTTTTTTATTTTTAATAGTAACAGTATTTATGGCCAGACTATGTGTGTTAGATATGTCAAAAACTAACCAACTTAGAAACCAATACAAGTTTCATCAAAATTGGTTTAGTAGTTTTTGAGGTAGAAAGTTAAGTGTGTACCAGTCACTAGGAAAATGTGTCGTGGGCTCTACAGCGTAATTCTAAAACATGTCATTACGCATGTTGTTTCAATGTTTCCATGCATTTTTGCATATGTAAACGTGCGTACGCGAAAATTTGCGTTTTTATTTGTGTACATGAATATGTCCATTTGTTCCGTGTCTGGGTGTATAATGTCCATATATACTTATATTTTATAAAAAAAATATTTTTAAATTTAAAAGACCCCCGACACAAAAAACTAACCTTTAAAAAGTGTGAAATAATACATGTTTGTTCATTATCAATGCTTTTTGATCCGTAAAGGCGTCTGGGTTTTTTTGTGTCGTGGGGTCTTTTAAATTTAATTTTTATTTAAAAGACTGACTATTTTGCTAGTCAAGTCCTTTCATCTCATACCCATATTGATGGAGTAGTGAAAAAAATACGTAATTCGCCATTTTATTGCGGCGGCCATCTTGGACTGATTTTCATCAAACATAGCTAAGAACACTCCCGATTAATTCACCTTTCATATAAAAAAATCCGCATCCAAATTGGTTCATCCATTTGGGAGCTATAATGCCACAGACATACACAGATACACACACATGTCAAACTTATGACACCCCTCTTTTTGCGTCGGGGGTTTAAAAAAGAATATTCAAGTATGCACATCAGCTGTCTAGTAACCCTTATGGGTTATCACAAGCACAATACATAATTACTTTAGGACTACATGACACTGCGTGGAATGTCCCGTGCATTATTATTATTCTCATTGTGGATTAAATTAGGCAGGTAAGATATTTACATATTTACCTACTTTGTTAGCATTGTCTATTCGCACAAGTTTATGTACTTGACTGACAGATTGTCCAAGTGGTTAGAGACCCTTACTGTAGAAAGGTCGCGGGTTCGATTCCCGCCCGAGATAAATATTTGTTTACATGAACACATTTATTTGTTCCATGTCTGAAATACATGGCACAATCCCTCCGGGATCTTTGCGTCGGGGGTGACGAGGGGTGGATTATTGGATTCGTTTTGTTTGTCAAAAAAAATGTCAATCAAACCGTATCATCTGCATAGGTAAAAATAGAGCCACTATATAGTTGAAGTTGACTTAATGTAAATTACAAAGAGAATAAAAAAATAATACTTCACTGAGGGACCGTTGAAGGTTCCCCGAGCAGGAAGAAATAAGATCTCATTACTCGTCTAATCACCGATTTTTACAGACTGTAGTTTACCCCAAAAGTAACCCTAGAATAACGCAAATTGCAATCCACTAATGTTTATTTGCTAAAGTTTATTTTATGAAAGTGCAACCGGAAATCATACCAAAAATTTTGACAACGTCTAGGAAGATACCAGTATCCTTTTGTTTGCTGTTCAGATTTGTTATAAAATGTTGTTGATTAAGTTCAAAACTTATTTTCATATATACACACTAATCCATTTAATATAAAATATAAGTATTATTTATCATATCATAATACCTATTACAAATTTTTAAAACTTTTAGAGAAATACCTACTCTACATTAGTTGCCGCATCGAATACTTAAACACATTTTTTTTTAATATTCAACAGCTCCAAGAAATCTTTATTTTTATAATTTTTGTACCAACTGTAAATTTTAGTAGCTTATTTTGAAGGTCTGTGTTATAATTTAAAGTAATATTTAAAATAAGAAGCACAGGTTAGCGATCACAGACAAGTCAACCTTATAGACCACGCTTTGACAGGGAGTAGCATTCGCCAAGGCTATGTAGTGACACTACATAACTATGTCACTAGTGAGCCGTCAGTTGTAAGCAGGTAGGAAGCCATTAAATTGTCAATTTTGAACGAGCCAATGAAAACTAGCCGACTTCTCCCCGCACCCCGCCACTTTTTGGCGATTTCCTTTTCATACTGACGTTTATTAAAGCGTGGTCTAAAGGTTGACTGGTCTGTGTTAGCGATAAATAACTTTGTAGATTTTGGTCACATGCAATTTTATTAATAAATGTAAGCGATACCTAGTTGTATACTCAAATAGTTAAGATAACTTAAAACAAGTTTATAGTAAACGATGTACATCGATACTTTTACGTGCTATAACGTTCCTCGGTTTTTGGAAAATATTGACATCGATCCAGCCGTCACCGGTTATTTCTTTTGTTTCAGTGTGAAAGAACTTGACGTGAACACGCCCTTTTATGTACGCCGAGGACCATGTAAATGGAATTTCGAAGGTCGGCTCTAACTGACGTGGTAGAGTTACATTCATCCAGCGGTACACGCCCTGTAAACAACAAAGACTTATTTTAGGCTTATTATTTTTTGATGGGAGTGTTTTAGGACTATCAAAAATTAATGAACACGAAAAAAACTAAACATTTACTGAAGAATGAAAAACTAAAATGTCCCTGGTGCTAGCCGTTCTAGTGATGTCCGTATTGTAAAATGTACCTGCTCATTTAATTTGATAAATCCCCACAAAATATCAGCGAGCAAAACGATCTACTCTACTTATGCAAACTAATATGATCACACACCTACACGTAAGTTACATCTAGACCTAAGGCCTAGATGTTGTTGTGATGTATACGTTATTATTATCGTTTCGAACATTTACCATTTAAAATATCTTTAATTAACTTAATTAATTAATTATTTTTTATTAAAATTAAATAATTAATTAAAATAAAAAATAATTAATATAATAATAAAATTAAATAATTAATTAAAATAAAAAATAATTAATTAATGTAATTAATTAAATCAATAATTAACAAATCTTTAAACATTTTATTTAAGTACTTTTGGAGTATTCAGTGCAAATGACGTCGATCTGGAATCCTTTGTTTTATACATTGTGTGACGTAGTCAGTGAAAACGGCAAGGTCAATAACAAGTGACCTGTTACGAGTAAATTAATGCTGCGAGCTAGCAATACAAATCTCGGCAACTGGGTATAGTTGATCCTAAACAATACATTCGAAGACCTTTCTAAAAATTGAGGATCGAGACAGGTGTTTCGTTTACAACATTCTGCCGCCAGTCGCTTTTATAAATACAAGTACCATAAGCCCCTTTTCACTTTTGTAAGAAAACTTCATTATAAATGGTTAGTCTGAAGACTACACACGATGACACAGAAAGCACTTAAAAATTCTTGTATCCTATCGTTCCCAGCTGCTTTATTTTAACTCAATTTAGTTAAATACCTTGCCACCAGTCTCTGAGATATACCAGTGTGATTAATTAATTAATTGAAATTAGATCAAGACGAGTCAACAACGAGTTATTGGGACTGCGGTTGGGCGTAAACAGAAAGAAAGTACTCCAAAAAACATTTATATAACTCGACGCCGTTATTTACCCACGCGATTCCCGAAAAGCCTGAGCGGGCACCCTACCGTCTTCACATGAGTTAGTATCAATGGTGTTATATACAGGGTGTAAAAACTCAATGGGACCTGAAAGGAAACCACTTTAAATCCTTAAGATAGATTATTTTACTGAAAGGAAACATTCCTTTATTTTTAGAAAGAAACAAAACTGTAGTTTCGTGGAGAGGAAGACCGGCGCGCGGAGACCTCGCGGACTGAAACTCGCCATCTTGCACCAGTTAGGTAGAGTATGAGTGGTTAAAACGCAGAAGAGGGCTTCTAAGTCCATTCATACTTTTGTTCTCATGTTCTCACCATACCACTGTAGAAATGAATTACAATTCATGTTGTTTGAAAAGTAAGGTTCTAATAAATCGAAATCAAATTGTTCTTGATACGCCATTGTAACACGATCACGAAGTGGAAGCAAAAGAAAACAAAAACGATAAAAATGTCCAAATTGTTTGTTAAAATTTCAAAATCGCAGTCCCGCACCGCAAACAAAGTTAAGCGTTCTATTTCAACTTTTCATCGACTTCTTTATTTATCGATATTTTTTTGATGAATGTTAATAATATACAACCAAATTGTATACAAATATTTTTACGACGTATACACATTTTTTTTTTTGTTTGGACGGAACACGACTATTCTATCATTGCAAATGTCAGTTCAAATGTGTGTATCGTATTGGTATTTATATTTATTTTGCAATTTGTAGGTGAATTTGTTGCAATGATTTATTGTTTTATTAGTTTTTAAATTTGTTTGAATTTAATGAAATTGAAATGTAGTACGTAGCGTCATCATTAGTATAAGCATAGGTATAAGTTGCACATGTATGCATGTTAGCAAGTAAGAACAGTCACAATACAGCCTTTGACCAACTAACTCGTGTTTCATTTTATCCAAGCTCCGCATGGCGACTCTGCCAGTTTCAGTTTTAACAGTACAGATTTAACATCGGAAGAGTACAGTCGACGACATCGCGGCGTGGCCGGTAGGACCGGCCACACACCGACGTGTAAGTATGTGATGAAAGTAAATATGTAATCAAACTGCCCTAATGCTTAATAACCTACCAAACACAACGCCAGTGCAGTAGCTAAAGATTTTTACATATGGGTACCTAATACATCGTTTAGGCCATTACCTTAGCAGTGATACTCAGGTCAAAAAATCTTGAGTATTTTTTTGTCATTTTAAATGACTTTCATTTCGTTGGAGTATAGGGGGTCATTTGGAAGTTTTGTGCGACAGGCAGATTAAACGAAGAGTTTTCGAGGTATCGGAATGAACGTGGTGTCAAAAGACGCAGCTCGGCGAGCTCTACAAGATGGCAAAAGCCAATTTGGAAAAAGTAATTTTTTCCCCCGATTTTCATTTTGGGAGCCCGATATCTCGAGAACTAGGTCCGAATAAGAAAAAAAAATAAAAAAATGGCTCGGGGTAATTAAACGGGGGATCGATTGAGACTAAAATTGTTAGAATCGGATAACCGGAAGTAGTGGTTAAGGGTGCCCTTAGTTGGAAGTTGGATATGCGTCGGTGTTACATTTCGTACAATAAATAAGTTTTTTTTTTAATGGTTAATGTATTGCTAATAAATTATTGTAAATTTTATCGGTTATGTCTTTGTTTACTACTTTTTATTAATTTAATCTGGTCACTGACAATGATAAGTTTTTAGTTTAGATAAAATTTTTATTCATGAATTAAAAAATATGGCGAATTTTTTGACGAATATTTTGTGTGTATTTATTTATTGTTTATAACAATAAACAATAAATAAATAAATAAATTATTCAGATACAGTTGTGTTATTTTTATTTTTCGTGCGAAAGCAAGAGATCCGTTGATTTTTTAAGAGAAAACAGTGAGATCCGTACAAAAGTCTTTGTGAGACGATATTTTTTTATAAATAGATCATCGCTCAAAGCGCACGAATCCATTTTCTGAAAAAATCGAGATGTGCGAACTTCTTCCTCCCTAACTGCAAAAATTTCATACACACAAAATATTCGTCAAAATTCGCCATATTTTTTAATTCATGAATAAAAATTTTATCTAAACTAAAAACTTATCATTGTCAGTGACCAGATTAAATTAATAAAAAGTAGTAAACAAAGACATAACCGATAAAATTTACAATAATTTATTAGCAATACATTAACCATTAAAAAAAAACTGCTGACAAAGTCAATACCGCATGACAGATGATATTGCTGTCGAGTGGTCCGCACCACTGTTCTAATGAAATCGTTCTATATTACGTAATTTTGGTGTACGACACCGTATCTCATGATTCAGAAACAGAGCCTCTGGATGCTGAGTTATATGAGTATAATAATAATAATAAAATACGTATACATGACAAAAACGTCTAGGCGCCAAACTAAGCATTCGCTTGTGTTTAGGGCACCAAGGGAAGACACTATCAAAGATAATATAAGTTGTAAATAAATTATGTCATCATCATCATTATCAGCCCGTGTCTCTCCAGTGCAGGATATAGGCCTCTCCCAAGGCTCGCCACCACACACGGTCCTAAGCCATCCGCATCCAATTAACCCCGGTATGGTATTTTAGGTCATCAGTCCACCTAGCCGGGGGGGCGTCCAACGCTTCGCTTCCCAATACGTGGCCTCAACTCGAGAACTCGTCTACCCCATCGGTTGTCACTTCTACGGCCCATTGCCACTTCAGCTAGCTAATCACTTCGGCTGTGTCGACAACTTTAGTTCTTGGGCGGATTTTAGTATTCCTGATTTTGTCCATCAAAGAAATACCGAGCATAGTTCGTTCCATAGCGCGCTGAGCGACTTTTAATTTGTGGACCAGTCCTGCCGTGAGAGTCAATGTTTCGGCACCGTATGTCATTGTAGACAGAACGCATTGGTTGAAGACCTTGGTCTTCAGACATTATGGTAGTGGCGACGAGAACAGAATAAATAATATACATATTTATAATTGTACTAGCGGCCCGTCCCGGCTTCGCACGGGTAGTATTCGTTTCTCATAAGAATCACTTTTTTTATCTCAGTCTTGTCTCATTCCCGTTCTTCCTTTCATTTTTTCGTTCCCATCGCAAAAATACTTTATTATTTCTGTTCTTGGCCCTAGTGTAGCTTCGTTTTCGTTTCCATTCTCATCAAAAATAACTTTTTTATCTCCATCTTAACTCATTCCCGTTCTTCCCTTTCCCGTTTTTGTTCCCATCGCATAAATATTTTATCGTTTCCGTTCCTGGCCCTGGTCTCATTTCCTTTTTGTTTCCATTCTCATCAAGTACAACTTTTTTATTTCAGTCTTAACTCTTTCCCGTTCTTCCCTTTCCCGTTTTCGTTCCCGTAACACAAATATTTATCGTTTCAACAATTTCTGTCAGTCTTAATTAAATAAATTACACTTTTGCGAAATAATATTTAGTTATGCAATTATTAAATTACTAAAATGGCTATTAAAAAATAAGGGTTAATCGTAGAAGGGTGAAAATTGAGGATTGTATGTATTTTTGTATGTTGTATCATAAAAAAATAGAAATTAAAAATTTTGTCTAAAAAAAAAAAAAAAAATTTAGGGGTGGACTACCCCTAACATTTAGGGGGATGAAAAATAGATGTTGGCCGATTCTCATAGATACCGGATAAGCACGAAAAATTTCATCGAAATCGGTCAAGCCGTTTCGGAGGAGTATGGCAACGAAAACTGTGACACGAGAATTTTATATATTAGATATAGAATTAAATTAAACTTTTACTACATCTTTATTTATACATTTATACAATTTTGCCAGAAACATTTTAGTTATTTTTAAAATACAAAATAAAATAAAATAAAATACAAATAAACATGTTTTACATCTTTTTAGTAACTTACAATAAAAATTCCTTAACCCTTTCTTTGGAATATCCAGCAAATATTGTCCAAATACTGACCTATTTGACCTAAATTATTCATTAATTACCACTTAAAATAGCATATTTTACTTAGATAGATCGACTTAATAGAAAATAAAAGGCGGGTTATAAAACCGAAATATCCTCCGTCTAGCTGCTATGAAACGGTCCACTACGACACCCTGAAAGTGCTCCTTCGGGCCATTTAAAAAAATTTATGTCAGTGTACCTCTAACAAGTCTCATCTGTAAAACTGACCTACCATCAATTTTATAAATGGAGTTATAAAAGCCACTTCTATCTTTGAAGTGGAAGTAGTACTAATAAGTACTGTATAGGTACTTACGGCTGGAAATGGACAAGACGGAGCCTCAGGCAACATTCGGGCGATTGTTTCTTTATAAAATGGATAGGTAAAGAAATCACATGCCCTGTGTTGCGTTTGGATAGCAGTGGGTACGTAACGGTTGCCGATATTTTCGAGATACTCGAACACGCACTGAAATTTAAAAGTACTTTTATTATTCCTGCTCGCCCCCCGAGACCCTGTTTTGATGTTTGTATATAAATTTGACCTTAAGGGCCAGTGTTTCAGTTCTCACTAAACTTTAAGTGAAGCTTAATTAAAGCTTTAAAATAATTTTCAATTTTTCCTAAATATCGAGACCCAAAGACAAAACTTTACATTCATAATTTTTAAAACAATATTTAAAAAGTCTAAATCAATCCATTCTTATTAATTGTCAAAAGGCTCTTGATCCGTAAAGGCGTCGGGAACCGCAAAGTACCTTAACACCTCGTTTCGATCTTTTATTATGTTACGCAACATCAGACCAAAATGTAAGTGCTTAGGTATTTATCAAACTTTTTAAACTTATATATAAGAATTTATGATAATTTAAATAAGGGTATTGACCGCTTATACGAAATCCAAATCGGCGACCTCGATTTCGCAATAGTTTCTGGTCATTTTTCGCCGTCAGAAGAAAAAGATAGTAAAACATATATTCAGATAATTATAAACCATCCTGATTGTTTAACCCGCGAGTACGACATGAGAAACTTTATACTATAAACAATGTCATGCATTCGGAGGCATTTATTATTCCCGTTAAGGATACTTATAAGGGTTGTTCTACACTTGCGGGCTGTGAGATCGGAGAGAGAAGTAAAACATCTTGTTCCCATCTTTTTTGTCGTAATAATCATCAAAATCGGCACACGCGTTTCTTTTTTAGAGCGCTACAAAGGAACAAACATACGTTATCTGGGATATCTCAAACAGCGCCATCTAGCCTCAAAGTAAGCAAGTATTATGTTTGTGTTATGGTTACTAAACAACTAATATACATATTTTAATGGATGACCGCTTGGCCGAGTAGTTAAAGATCCTAACTGCGGAGCCTAATTTTGCTTTACGATCAAAGTGTATATTTTATTTCTATCTTACAAAGTTAGTAATATGAGACAGCGATGTTCTGTACTCGTTTCTTAAAAAAACGTACTTTAGTAACTGATAATCGTGATCATGTGAATGATTACAAATAATTACATTGTATTTTACTTGGAATCTTATCTTTATTGGTTCATTAGGTGTTCATTGTTAACTATGAACATTAAGTTTTCGAAAATTTTGCTTCGAGTTGGTAGTTTTCTAGTGGGTCTACAACAAGTAGGTTCAGGTCCAACTTACTTAATCTCGAGATTTAAGTTTGACGCCATACTCAGGTCGTATTCAAACATATCTGACAATGAGGGTTTACTTTTTTCCGGGGTTTTTATATAGAAACAAAATTACTATTCACTAATACCCCGGTGTGAATATGCTATAAATCATACGCAAACCCTAGGATAATATTGAATGACTACCGTAATATTGTTTCCAACGGATGTTGTGAATTCCAGCTCGATATTCACACAACGTGGAGTTTTCCAACTCGTTTTCATCGTTGTAATGTTGATCCATTTGGTGTATTTTGTATTGACATATCCTATGTGAGGTATTTTTATCTCTACCTGTAAAGACTGAAAGAAAAGTAAAATCAGAAGTGATATACTCCCTCAGCGATAACGGAACAGTTCAAACTGTGGACCCTATAATACTGACCCTATAAAAATAATAGACTATACTATAGACTATAGAATAGGATTTGGGTAATGCATTATAATTACATACGACTGTTCCATCATCCCTTATTTACAATTCGAAGATTTAAAAGAAAGCACAAACTGAAAATAAACGTTCATCTGTACCCGTCGCCACTACCACAAGGTCCTTAACCAATGCGTCCTACCTACGATGACGTACGGTGCCGAAACATGGACTCTCACGGCAGGACTGATCCACAAATTCAAAGTCGCTCAGCGTGCTATGCAGCAAGGTATGCTCTGTGTTTCTTTGATGGATAAAATCAGAAACACTGAAATCCGTCAAAGAACTAAAGTTGTCGACATAGCCGAAGCGATCAGCAAGCTGAAGTGGCAATGGGCCGGTCACATTTGCCGTAGAACTGATAACCGATGGAGGAGACGAGTTCTCGAATGGAGGCCACGTACCGGAAAGCGAAGCGTTGGACGCCCCCCAGCCAGGTGGACAGATGACCTGAAGCACCATACCGGGGGTAGTTGGATGCGAAAGGCCGAGGACCGTGTGTGGTGGCGAGCCTTGGGAGAGGCCTATATCCTGCAGTGGAGAGACACGGGCTGATGATGATGATGACAAACTGAAGGTAGATGGCACGAGGTCTGCGTATAGTCTGCGTCCTGCATGGCGAGGAATTCAGTGCCACTTGCGAGGGAAATCATTTTACCCGTGTACCCGTGGAAAATATTTTATTTTTTACTACCCCTGCGAGAAAAATATATATATGATAATTATTAATTTAGGTATTTATATCGCGTTATATCTCATTTATATTTAACATTCATTAGGTACTAATAATTAGGGTGAAATTGAATATTGTCAGTGAACTTTTATTTTTTAAGGAATATTCTGTGGAGTAATATACGCAGTCTTTTGCTACTGCACTAGATTTCTATCTTCTCTTTTGCTAAATTAGAACGGCTCCATATTCTGCTAAGAGAGAAATAAACCTTTTCCATAAACAGTGTCCTACAGTGTACTACAGTCATTATTGAAACGATAAAAATTGTAGATTAAATCCAAGAAGCAAAAACGCATTACGTTCTCACTTCACAGACTAATAATGACACTTTTTAGAGTGAGTAGGTTAAGTCAAAACATTTTTCTCTCTAAATCAATACTAATATGGGGGGTCTTAATGCAATGAGGTTACACTTCCTATGAAAGTTGACATCTGTCTGACTCTGTAGAAGAAGGGAAGGTTGTCGTGTCCTCAGTTGCGCCTTGTCGACCAGTAGATGTTGCAGTAAAATAAGAATGGAATTACTAATAAAATAAATTTAATAAACTTTATACAAAAATTATATACCTACAATATTATAGAACACAAGTCTGGACAAGAATTTGCGTGCCTGAGTGCGGTGGTGTTTCGACTGGTGAGGATTCAGGTTGTTGCTAGGTATTTTATACGTTTTGCGTTTTATATTTTGGCCAATCAGAAAACGTTTGGTGTCATCCAAGAGTCCAAAGTATTTGGGCTGTACGATGTCACGTGTACTGAGCTAGCAGAAATATTGTTTTTCAATAAAAATAAATGACGGTGAAAAATGATCGAAAAATGTTACGACATTGGGGTCACTGGTTTGGACTTTAGTATAAGCGGTCAATACCCTTATACTAATTTAAAAAAAAAATAATGTAATTAGTTACCTGTGAATTTCCAATAAAAATTGACAAAAGAAGTATACTATTATACATCATGTATTTTTGCTATTTTCTAATTCCAACCATAAATAACAATGTAAACGACTGAACTATAAAAGAAATTTAGTTATTATACTGTAAATAAACCAAATTATTTCCATCGTGCAATTATCTATAAATTTCATGATTTCCGATTAAAATCTAAATCGTAATTTTGCTCGAAACACTGACTGTTACAAATTATAAACCAAATTTGTGGGCTGACGCTAATGTAGTTAATGTTTGGAGCAAAATTATAATTTAGATTTTAATCAGTAATTATGAAATCTAAATCGGGGACTTCTCCAGGGCAGGTACCTACAACTATGAATACGCTCACCGTCGTCATTGCAACGTTGTCGCCAAAACCAAATGCATTTTTTTCACCATCAAGAAGTAACATCAAACCTACATAAACGGCCAATGGGGATTGTCACCCGTACGCCGACAGTATCCGGTATCTGAGTGTTACACTGGACAAATAATTGTCTATGAACGAGCACGTGCGGGCAACAACACCGGTCTCCGCTACGGCCTCAGGTCGACCATATCCCTCACCGGTGGGTCCGGCCGATAGTCGCGGGAAGCGTTCCGCTTGCGGGACAGCCTCAATTTTTCGGCAGCACACCACGCTACTCTGACGGTAGTGAACCTCGGCGTTAGACGAGCAAAATTTACCGCTTGCAGAGCACTTTAATTGTAGCATTTTAAATTTTTTGTATTATTACAATTATTCAATATATATAAATTTGATAATCTCAGTATTTAACTTTAAAAACTTTTTTTAGATTCTATCAAATGATACACTTTCACTCTATTTTAAAATAAATTATCGGTATCAAATGTTTTTTATTTATTTCATAAGCTATAACGTAACGACAGAGATTGCTACGCTGTGACGTGCTCTTCGCGACAATTCTCCCCTAACGCCTAATTGTTAAGGAGTGCTCTACCTTCCATCATCGGCTTAACAATATGAGATGGTGACTCCCAGACACAAACACCTGAATAACTAAAAAATAGAGCTCAAACACACTGTGCATGCCTATAAGATTTATGGGTCGATTTCCCTAGGATTATACATTAGATCTTTACTTGGTGAACGTGGAACTATCTCAAAAGTATACGTATTCAACAAAAAAAGCTCCAAAACGATCCACAACTGACAAAGTTATCGGTGCACACACATAAAAAAAGGCATAAGTACAGACGAATATAGTACTTCTTCCTTTTTGAAGTCGGTTTAAAATAATTATTAAATTCTATGGCAAAATACTTTTGTCATGAAAATAGCTTTCTTACATGTTTTTTAAATTAATTTTGGTTTCAGTTTGTTAAGGAGCGGAATCTCACTAGAGATTAATTATAACAAAATGAACTAATGGCAATGATTAGTATAGCGGAATGTTACTTGATTATAAGAATGACATTAAACCAGGCAATAAACATTGTTTACATGTAACTGTTGTTACGGACAGTAATTATTATCACTACGCACTGTTGTTCATAACATGACATTGTCTTCGCAGTTACAGTACGATTTCTTTTTTATGTTATACGTACAATCACACCGCCATGGCGAAAAGTGATATTTTTTTGGAAGTACCACAAGCTGATCTTTTTTATTAATTTGTTGTACGTTCTAAAACTGCGTAGACAATTTTGCTACTTTCCTCGATAAACATTTAGCACTTTTTCACTTTCATGTCAAAAGTAATACGTAACAAATTTTAATTTTATATACGTAGTTTTTAAACCGACTTTGGAAGCAAAGTACATTTTTTTAGTTGAGTTTATATAGGATTGTTGTGTAAGTGTCGCATACAATTTGAATTAAAAAAAACGTGGAACTGTAGCGCTCTTGCGCAGCTCTATACATCTATTTATTTGCGTATTTACGCATACACGCACATATTGATATACGTACTCGTTTTTTTTGTGTAAGGTCCTACTATGTGGTATTAAAGAATTTAGTATTATTTTTTACGGTTTAGGGCAAAAAAGTAGATCTAAATTAATCATACATTTCTTATTCCACTTCGATCTACCACCAAAAGGTAGGTATTGCCCAACACAGAGAAATGAACCCGTCGAACAAAAAAACCAATGGATGTCGCAAAAACAAATAAATATCTGTAAACAATCAGGTGGCAAAACTTTGTTCAAAACTACGTTCATAGAGCTAGGAAGCTTGTGATCTTAGAAGTATGAAAATTCTTCTCTATATAATCAACAATAGCTATAGACCCTCTGGTGGCTTGAAGAGGAAAAAAAATATTTATAAATCCACCGGTGGAGTGTCGTCGGGGGATCCTAGTGGAATGCGAGATTTTTTAATGTGTAACATTTAAAGCGCGTTGAGTAAGGAATAAAAACGAGGCGTCACAACTGTATGAGGTAAGAGTATTTATTTTCAGGCCACCCTCATCTCTGTGTTGCAGTATTTTACAGTTATTAAGTACTTGACTTACTTTCATGGCACTGGTTGGTTTCTTAGGATTTCGAGGGTACAGATTACGAAAGTAACGTTATGTAAAAATACACATCCAATATTATATGATACAACTCTCAACATTAAAAGTCATGGCCTGTCTCTTATGAATCGGTAAAAAAAAAATATTTTTTTTCTTCAGTCCCGCTAAAAAATATTACCCATATACAAAACATGTACCTTCACAAAGTATTCACTTATATTAAAATTTATATTCACAAGCTTTCGAGTTTTTGGGAAAATATATTCCCAAAATTTATACTCTACATGCTTACTTCAAACACAATTGAAGAAATTCATCAAAACGGCGGCGGTCAATTTTAATTTGACATCAAATTTTTATCAAATCTGCTTATAGTAAGTCGTGATCATTATGATGACGGGTTCTCCGAGCACCTATATCGTAACTAGAATCAGAGAAGCGCTCCCCGTATTATATAACATCCCCTCGAATATGAATCTTCTCATCCGTTCAAAAACGTATACTTCGGTTACGATTTGTATTGGAATAGGTGACCGACTCTATTTTACCAAATTATTGAATCCTACAGCAGTTAGGAGCCAATTACTACAAGTTGTCTATTTTTGTCACCCGGGTCCTTAGCATTATTGCTTCGGAAAGATGTCATTGATACAACACTAGTAAACCCAATTATGCTGCATAAAAGGCCAGTACTCCAGTGGGTCTAAAAGCCCTCAAAAGTTGGACGAATGAAACAAGAGGTCGGTGAATTACTTTGGATTCTCTTCTTTCGATTAGTACCCGAAAATCTCATAAATATGATAAAATAATAGAGGTATAACTTTCATTTTATTGTTATTTTGAATTTCATTAAAGGTCAACCGTGAATTTCAAACTGTATATTAAAACTGTATAATAATTGCCTTTTAAGAGATTTTGGGATTTTTGTGAGTCGGCTAACATGAGGGGCATTAATAACCAATCTGGCACTAATCTTGTGCTCTTCCATGTGTTAAAGAATGCAAGTCCTTTTTACCTATAGCGTAAGCTGTAGAACGGAGCTTTTTCCATAAGTTAGTAACATTAGAATCTCTTTGCGACTTCGTATCTACGGTGATTCTTAAGATTACAGTGAAATCCATAAGGTCCAATTACTCGCTTTTACGTGATAACAATATTTTTCTACTTGACATATATAAGAAACTTAGGTTTGCGAGTTGCCTATTTTATGTTTTTGTTGTGGTCGACTCGCACGAAATTAAATTGCCAGTGTGCGAGTTGCCTACTTTATATTTCTGAAGTGGTAGATATATTCGCACGAATTGTCTTCGTCCAAGTCGACTACTAAAAATAATATTAATTTTAAAAGGTGTCGACACACACGTTTGTGCGAGTTGACCGCTAACCTAATAATTCACTGTATTTTTTTCCCAAATACCTAAATTATAATCAGCGTACATATTATTCGTTTTGTTATAAAATGGCTTAACAGTAACAAATACATAAACCGAATGTGAAAGTACGAAAATGTTTCCAATTTATTTCACTTAGAAGCATGTTTCTATTGGCCTAATTTTTATACATATAGTGGCTTTCAAATTTTATATTTGCATATTTCTTAAATTACATTTTTTTTTAATTTTCTATAGATATATCTTAATAACTTTCTATACAATGTTCAGTTTATCTATGTTTTTTATCTAAATTATCATAATTTTCATGTAATTTGTAAAACATTTTTTTAATAAAGGAAATCTTTATTGATTCTCTCAAAAAATTAAATGGTCCGATGGACAGGATAAAAGTGGCTATTACAGAAATACATTAAAATGAAAATCATATTAGTATTTCAGGGTCATCTATATATCAATAAATTCAATTAATTGTAATGTTTCCATGGTTAGGTCGTTATTTATAATGAGCAAATTATGTATAGTTGCAATTCTTTATATTACGCCATTGTAATTTTATTTTGATCAAGCCGGTTTTTTACCACCTAGGTTTGAACATGTGACGCCAATGTAATAATTTAGTTGCATGAATTGAACAATATTTGATTTGGTACTTAAATTACTGTGAATTAAAACAATTGAAGAATTCACTTTCACTTTGTGATATAGAAGCAATCGTTACGTCTGTAGAGCTTACAAAAAGTACTTATTTACGAGTATTGTCAAAACGCCAGTCAGAACGCCCCTAGTCAGTACGTCTTAAGTAGATTATTAAGTCGATCCTTCGATGCTACAGCTGACTTAATAGTCTGTAAATAAATAGCTGTATAATAATGTAAATAGCTATAATATTTGCTTTTAATATCCTATCCTGTTATAATTGTACGAGATGCCTTCTTAACTTTGTTTTTTATGTTAATGAATAAACAATTACAATTCATAGATCTTCGCCTTCGTGAAATTTTGTTTACTTTGTAAGGAATCTATATAATAAAGTATGAATAAAATCAAGAAACCAGAACGAGATGGAAAAAACGAAACAGAGCGGGATGGCGCTATATTAAATTTTTTTGTTACATTTCTTCCAAATAGCGCACTATTTTGCGGGAATTCGTACATACGAATTCTGCTTTCGGCCAAATTCATTGTGACCTGTGTCAGGCATGATTTTTTAATTGACGTTCTTCCAATAAATGGAAAGGCATAGAGATCCAGCCCATATAACGAAGTCTTGTATTTATATGATACCAAACAAAAAAATGTCACGGGTTGAACATTTCAACCAAATTAAACAACATCAACAAATTATCTAATTCGATTCTTTGACTTCGGGAATCCCGAAAACTTGAGAAACAGTGACAATACTTACCATTTCATGATGACCTTTCACAATTTTTCATGACATTTCATGACATGGCCCTTAGCGATTTTTCAAGACTTCCCTTGAATATTTATGACATTTCATGATCTTTATGACTTTACGTTATGAATTTTAAGAAAATGCACAAAATGTCGTACATCATATCATCTGCTTATGTAAAAACTGAGCCACCATTCAGTTGAAATAGACACATGTCTTTATTATAAATCACAAACAGAGCAAAACTAATAATGCAGAACTTTCCTGAGGATCACTAGAAGAAATGGGAAGCTCATTACTCGTCTATTCACCGAATTTCACACTGGTGTTCACTCTAGAGGTCATTCTGGAATTACAACATTTACAACCCTGTAATGCCAAATCGTTCCAGCTCATTTATGAGGGTATAGACAGAAATCATATAAAGATTTGGCAACATCTAGGAATACACCAGTAGCCTTTTGTTCGCTGTCCAGATTAGTTATAATGTTCTTCGTAATGACGACAGTAGAAGTTTATTTCTATTGAGATGTACAGCCCAGGTCGCCCAGCGGTTGAAATCCAATTGTACTCCATTTTTTGAAATAATAGTACACTATGTAACACAAGGGCGTAACCAGTGTAATTTATTCAAAATAAAGTTATGGCATTTAAAAAAATATATAGAAGGAGTTAATTAA
Organism: Luffia ferchaultella; assembly: GCA_949709985.1. Classification (NCBI taxonomy): domain Eukaryota; kingdom Metazoa; phylum Arthropoda; class Insecta; order Lepidoptera; family Psychidae; genus Luffia; species Luffia ferchaultella. Next base: position 13,784,814 of record OX453266.1, read on the forward strand.
GTACATTTACTTTGATATTTTATTATTAATAAGGTGTCCAGTCCCCTCTAATGTGTACAATGGCCTGGCATCTTCGAGGCTATTTGAACTAAATTTTCAGCATAGTCCTGGGTTAATGTTCTCCATAATGCCTTCAAATTGCGAGTGAGCTCGGCGACAGTTTAGAATTTTTTCCTTGACGCTTAAGTTTCATTAACGCTCAAACGTTTTCAGTGGCGTTCGCATCGGGGGATTGTGAATGCCAGTCCAAAACCTCGATGCCATGGTCGCGTTTCCAGGCGGGGTGCACAGACGACTTCGGTGTTTTGGATCATTGTGTTCTTGTAATATTCATGTATCGTTTGGGCTTGAGAATAGTCTTCGGGCAGATGATAATAAAACCTTTTGATAGGTTTGGTTCTTCCTTGAAGAATTTAGAGAACCAATAAACAAGTATAAATTGTCAAAACTCTGTTTTGAGAAGCATCCCCAAACATGCACCTTTACCGGGTGTTTAACAGTTCGTTCGATGAATCTGTTACCCGCAGTTGACTACGCACGACATGTGGTGTTCAGTGTGGTGGCTGCCCAAAACGAAGATTCGTTGGAATAAATTACTTCGTCCCAATCACGGTTTTTGTTTTTTCGTGCCCAAGCAATTCTTTTTTCGATGTGCTATAACTTTACTTCGTTTAAACGTCTTCTAAATGTAGCTATGGTCATATTTAGTCTTTTTTTCTTAAGTTCTTCTTGTGCAGACCTCAACAGTAAAAGTAGATTTTTTTTTAAATAAATTGGTCATCCGTTTGTCCTCAACGGGCAGATTATTCCTATTTACCCCCTCTAGCACTGTCCCCCGTGGTGACGATTGAGAATTTTCCTCCATTTTTTTCCACGTTCTGGAAAGTTATCTACGTATTTAGTTTCTTTATAACGCTTTACCCACTTGGTCACGAATGACTTTTTCATATACTTTGCAGCCTGAAAACGTGACATTTTTGGCCCTTTGAGATGTAAACAAAGGAAAATAGCTTCATAGTGGGAAGCGTACGCAGCACTTATCACAGGAAACGTGCGCTCTGCTCTACGACAATGCATGCGCAAACTGATTTTGTTTATCGATGCGTCGTACAGAGAGTTGGGCTACCTTCTAGTATTTTTTATTTTGCAAAAACACATTGAATTTTTTTATGTCGGTCACGTTCTTGTAAAACACACTGACCCCACTGGCCAGCACCGCAACGCACGCTACAACCAATACAATGTGAAAATATGGTTAATTCTTAAATTATTCCAGTAATAAACAACAAAATGTAAAGAAGTTTGATTATTTACTTCTACTTTTTGGTAGGTATTAGTCGTACTAGCTTAAATTATACAACTCGTTAACTTCGGAGCTTTAGGTATACATAGATCACCGAAAGACCCGTGTAAGTCAATTCACGTCATATTCATATTAACCAAACGATAGACTTTTAAGCTATGTTCAAAATTGCACTTTTGGCGCTACATTTTCTCTTTTTCTTGTTCTTGACATTTCTTTCTGTTTCAATGTTCCAGTGCATAGGGAATGAAAAACAGTTATAACAAATTTCAAATAGTAAGAAATAGTACAAAAGTTTGACGAATAGAAACTTCAAAAAAAAGACTGACTCTACGTCAGGGTCGGCAAATTTTTTTCCAAATTTTCTTCTTGTTTGTTAACACTAAAGCTCGTCAATAGCTACTAAACAAAAAAAGAAAACTGGTTGACAATCAAAGGAAATAAAGGTACTGAATTGATTTGTTTTTGCCTATTTATATATAGAGGTAGAACAAGATATATTTTCACTATACTGTGTTATTTAAACCACAATATAAGTGTTATATTGTATCAACATAATTAAGAGTATTACTTATAGGAAGAGGCACAGAGTAGCGATAAATAACTTTGAAAATTTTGGTCACATGCAATTTTATTGATAAATGTAGTTGCTGAATTCTCAAATTATTAGATAACTAAATGCATGTTATAATAAACAACGTACATTGATACTTTTACGGGTTCTTCGGCTTTTGGAAAATGTTGACATCGAACCAGCCTTCGCCCACTTTTTCTTTTGTTTTAGTAAAAAAAAACTTTAGGTGAACACGCCCTTTCATGTATGTCGAGGACCATGTGGATGGAACTTCGAAGGTCGGCTTAAACTCCGGTGGAGTTAAATTCATAAAGCGGTACACGCCCTGTAAAACAAAGACATCCATTATAACATAAAATTTTGAATATCTTCCTAAAAGGGTATAAATATCGCTCTAGGTAAGACTTATTAGGCTCGTAGTGAGTAGCTCGTATAGACAAACGCGTCTTTCCGGTAAAATATCTCAATAATTGATAAAATACATTGGCTATAGTCGCTGCCGCGAGTAGTAATTGCAAATAACCCGTCTATATCACAAAACTGTAATATTGTTATCACGTATCGGGTTGCAAGTGGTAACTCGTTATTGTAGATGGCTACGTATAACCAAAGACGTAATTAATACACGCATATAAGACGGTCTGGAGGAAGCTGAAGTTCAAATCGACGACATGAAAATCTCAATTTATGACGGAAAAAAATTAAACGATTCGGTTTGGGATGGGAGTACTATATAGAGGTCGCGAAATAGTCACAAAGTTATGAAATAATCGTTTTTCCAGGATAATAGAAAGCCTTCACTAGGTAAGTCGACATTTATGCGTGAAACGCTATATTTACATTATCCTCTTTGTGAAGAAGTTATCGATTTGTTTTAAGGGAATATTGCATAGAGGTCGGGTAAAAGTGTCACGAAACTATGGAATAACACTCCAGGAGATTAAAAAGCGTTCACAGGATATGATCGTATTTGTGCAAGAAACGCTACGTATTACCTATTTTCTGGTCTAGACGAAGCCAGTAAGACAAAAAAAAAAACTATAAATAACGAGAATCACAATCTTTGTCTTTGTTAAAATCGATAGTTAAAACGCTTCTACCTCGCGATATGTCACAATGCAATAAATAAATAGATATGTAATATGACAATCTTGCATTGTTAGTTCCCGCACAGCATCGATATTTTGTTGTATGACAACCGATTTAGAGAGATCTTTGAATTCGTCCATGAGGACGCCACAATGGAAAAACCATAGATAGATAAAACAAATCAAGATGTTATATTTTTAAATGTTGTAATTATTTAAAAAATATTTTGTAAGTGACCAGTTCCGGATTCATATAACAACCTATGTACTTACAGCTGGAAATGGACAAGACGGAAAATCGGGCATCATTCTGGCGATTGTTTCTTTATACATAGGAAAGGCAAAGAATTCACACATCCCGTACTGGCCTTGCATAACAGTAGGTACGTAACGGTTGCCGATATATTCGTGATACTGGAGTGACCACTGAAATTAAAAAGCACTTTCATTGTACCTGCTTGCTTCTCGCGACCCTGTTTTGATGTTTGTATAGAAATTTGACCTTAAGCCTAGCCAACAATTTTCCCTAAATATCAACAACTAAATACAAAACACACAATTTAACATTCATAAAAAGAAGTCCAAAATAATAGAAGTTTATTAATTTTCAAATTATTCTTGATCCTTAAAGGCATTGAGGACCGCTAAGTTACTTTATTATCACATCACATGACTACAAACTATAGGAGTAGGTATTTATTTTTAGCTTTTAAAATATAGTTATAGAAGTAAAAGACAATATTTGAAAGCTTCATTTACGTTATGTATTATTAAAATAAAAATTTTCTAATGATTCTTGGCATGCAATCAAATAATATATATTGAATATTTTTCCTATTTCCGAACTGTAATTTTCTCAATAAAAATATCAAAACAGTGTGTATAAGCTAGACATTTAGATAGCAGAATCATCGAGATAGAGCGTAGGTATCATACTTCGAAACAATTGAAAACCCGAGCGGAATTAAACAGGCCAATATATGACATTTTATCATTGTTTGTTTTAAACATTTCATATTACACACAAAATATTTAAAAATTAGTTTTTGTTTACCTTTTCAGTACGATATTTAAATGTACTTCACACAAAAACCGATTTCACAGTGTTAAGACAAAACAAGTTTTATTTGGCCTGTGGGGCATATTTTTTTGTTGTTTTTTGTGAAACTGTGTGGTTAAGAATTTTTGAGCCAAACACGGCGTTTCATGTTAGTTTGAAATCTTCAAATTCCACACTTCTATTCCAGTCTACCAAACCCGAGGAAGTACCGGCCGGTGTAACAATAATTTTACAATGGAAACTGACCTTGAGAATTTAAATTTGCGGCCTTTATTCGTAATTAATTAAAATCTACATATTATTATTATTAATGTATAACATTTATTAATAAATATTTTAAGTATATATTAGCAATTAAATATATACTAAAACATACCTACCCAAGAATATAAAGATAAATTATGCCATGAGTGTTTCACAGTGCATTATTCACAAAAAAACTTTGTTACACTCAGAATTTAATTAAAAGATATAACAAATTATTAAAAAAAAAAAAAAAAATTATAAAGAAAAAATGTTATGAGTTACTAATTTATAAAATAAAAATATTCTAGCCCACATAATAAGAACGCTTATAATCTTATTTAATGCGATAACCCTTAGGTATCTTTGTACGCTTGCCCTGGATAAGGTTCTTCATTATTGCTGTTCCTGAATTATTTTCATTTGATGGTATGATTTCAACCAGTTAAGGAACACACACGCCACAAACATACTTAATACTGAAGAAATATTTTATTCAAATTTTTTTCATGCTTAGTAATTAGCCAAAGTTCTGATTCTCTAAATTGTCTCTAACGCACTTATATTTGTTACAAAAATGTAGTTTCAAGCATATATAAAAGGAAAATCATTACAATATTCATTTTACTTGGAAACTTATCTTTATTGGTTCATATGGTGTGAAATTTCACAGATTGAATATTATACATTCGAAAATTTTGCTTACAGCCAGTAGTAATTATCGAAATATGTTGAATTAAAACCTAGTAATTAGTAGAATCAGACGTAAGTTATATATTTTTGAGAATCGAGTTCAACGCCACATTTAGGATTTATTCAAAAATATCTGACGTTGTGCCGCCTACTGTCTGTCGGGCTTAAAACGTTCTCATTTGGTGTGAAAAAGCCCTAAAACGTGAACCCTAATATATTATTTAATGAATACCGTAAGATTGTTTCCAACGGTCATTTTGGTCTCCACTTCAATATTTGCAGAACGTCGTGTTTTCCAGCTCGTTCTCGTGCTCGTAAAGTTGAAATAATTAACGACCTTAGGATGAAAATATTCTACATGAGGTTTTTCTATCTCTACCTGGAAAGACTGAAAGAAAGATGAAATCAGAAGTGACACACACGTTCGACCGTAACAGAACAGTTTGAATTGTGGACTCTAATAGTACTGACTTTATTGTAGCAATCGAAGTCCCCACCTACCTCATGTCTGATTTTATTTTGTTTTATTTTACTTTATTTTGTTTTGTTTTATGTTATTTTGTTTGGAAGATTTACAGCGTGAAATTCAACATATAAACTTTGAATAATGCAACTTATTATGCCAATTACAAATCTTCATATTTGCTTTCAGTACGTATTTTATGTTATGAAAAAGGAAGCAGACAAAATATGATGAGAGATACAATATGTACGGTTACAAAATAGTTTTCATGTGGTAGATACTAAAAATATTGTGATATTAAAATATCGATGCTGTCAAATAGTACAAAATTTATAATTTGTAGAGAGCAACATACAAAAAAGCATATTTTATTTTGCTGTAAAAACTGAAATAACAATTTTACAAGCATTTAAGATAGTGCTGCGCAAGAGCTCTTCTCGTTGCTGCGACACTAGTGTCCAATAGATCAGTGCGTGTAATGAGCTTATGTAGCAATTGCATATTCTGCAATACTCTGTTGTATGTACGTAGACCGAGAAATGTTAAAAGTTTATGGCAATCTACTGAACCACTCGCCACTTTCATTTGTGTGCGTCAGGATGGCGGTACAAAGTGCCACTTTGTTCCACCATCCGAATATACTTTTAATTAATAAGAGCGCTTAATCTGACCTAAGTTTGATTATGGTGTCATCCCGCCGTCATAATGGCCGTAAAGTTTATATTGATGAATACTACTTAACGGTTTGACTTGCAGATGTGGATTTTATATATGTTTAGGTACAAATTAGGTACTAGATATCTGATAACTCCAAATGAAAATTTAAATAAAAGAAGTATCTAATTTAGAAAATGTACCGCCATCCTGACGTCAGAATGGCGGTACACTTTAAATCTCAAATATTTTTGAAAGTAGGCAGGTTGAAGGCGCCCACGAGTTCTTCTTTGAACTTCGTCTGGGCTCACTCCTGAAGCGTGAGCGTTTTAGTGGACTGTATTTATAGGTATAGCGAGGGGCGATAGCGAAAGGAGAGGAAAGACTAAAGGGACTGACCTTGACGCAGCAACACACATATAAGTCTTCGCTGTCAGCCAGGAGCTCCTCCAGTCAGGCGGCGGCGCGGCACCAACACGTAATCGGGCACACTCCACAGTTTATATGTTATAGCGTTTGTTACACAATATTATTAGGTTTTTTATACGAGTTTTAGGCGATAAGCGATTATGCGTTCCGCGTTTTATATTTTCAGTGCGTCACATAGGAAAGACAACAGCGGACTGAATGTAAAGGAAAAAGCGGGTAGTGCGGAAACAAGAATCAGGGATGCGGCGTAGCCATTGCCCCCGGCCATTGAAAGACTCGCTTTCAATTGCACAAGGAAAAATGAAAGAAAAATATTAAAATAAACTTAAAATTTAACAAAGAAAGCGGAGAATAAATTAAATTAAACTATTTCTATTGCGTGGGTAGAGGATAGAGACGCACGACTGGTCTCTTGTAAATTCCAGTTGCAGTCTTAACTGACGCAACACGGACTACTCCGTCGACTCCTGGGAATGTAGAAACTACTACGCCCAACGGCCAATGAAGGATAGGGGTATCATCAGTCATTACTATTACAATCGTACCCTTTTCGATTGGTTTAGAAGGTGTATTCCATTTCTCACGCGTTTGTAAAAGATGTAAGTACTCTAACTTCCATCTTTTTGAAAAAGATTGTACCATATTATCCAAAAGCTTATATCGTTTTACTAAATTACTAGAAAACTCTGTCTCATCTACAAAAGGTAAATGTTTTATTGGACTTGACATTAAAAAATGCGCGGGCGTTAGAGCAGAAGGCTCCGATGGATCAGAACTCAATAGCGTAAGCGGACGCGAATTCAGTACGCACTCTATTTGCACCAATACTGTCAACAATTCTTCATATGTTAAAATCTGCGAACCTATTACGCGAAACAAATGAGTTTTAAACGCTTTGACGTAAGTCTCGACATGTCCATTAAAATGAGGACTGCGTGGAGGTATGAGTTTCCAGGTGATTCTGTTTTCTGATAACTCCTTTGCAAATGAAAAATTGTAATTTTCAGAACATAAAAATTTATAGAGTTCATTAAGCGTATTTTTTGCTCCTATAAACGTCGTACCGTTATCAGAGTACATACACGAAACCGCACCCCGTCTGGCAAGAAAGCGTTTAAAAGCTGAAATGAATACGTGCGTTGTCAGATCTGAGGCTATCTCTATATGCACAGCGCGTGTTACGAGGCACACAAATATGCACAAATAGCATTTTATAGGATGAACACCGCGTTTTCTATACGGCGTAATGCTGATTGGACCTGCATAATCTACAGCTGTATGCGTGAAAGCTTTAGTTTGCTGTACACGACAAGCTGGTAAATCAGACATCATAGGAAATGTATTTTTTGGATTAACCTTAAAACAAAAGTAACATTGATGAACAATTTTGCGAACGGTGTTTCGACAAGATAAAATCCAATAGCGTTGTCTAAGTATAGACATAAGTAGTTGCGGCCCAGTATGACAATGTTTCTCGTGATAATATTTTATTATGAGATCGACAATATAGTCCTTTCGAGGTAATAAAATAGGATGCCGCAGATCATAGGATAAGTCTGCATTACGCAGGCGTCCACCAACACGCAACAATCCGTATTTATCTAGAAATGGGTTTAATTTTCTGATTTGAGGCGAACAGTTTTTATTTGAAATTAAACATTTTATATCGTCAGCGAAATATTTAGATTGCATAACCTTAATTATTTGAGTTTCAGCGAAATCAAATTGTGAACTGGTAATTACTTCAGCGCGAGGTAGTTTCTTTAAAAAGCGATAAATGTAAATAATAGAGCGAAGTAGAGCGTTCCACGAAGAAAAGCGTTGTGATAGCGTATACAAAGCATGAGGTTCTTCTTCGGCCGACGTAGCCAAAGCGATTACCTTTGATTCGGGTACTTCTATATTATCAGAAGGTTTGAACCTTTTAATAGGCCAACTTTCAGGTTCTTGCTGTAGCCATGAGGGACCGTTAAACCATAATGGATGGTCAGTTAAGCGTAAAGGTGTGATACCACGAGACAAACAATCACTCGGATTATCGACTCCATTTACGTGATAAAAATGTCGCGGAGGAAGCGTTTCAATAATTTTTGTAATTCGCGTAGCAACAAATGTTTTAAATTTGTGCGGAGACGAGTGGATCCAGCATAGAGCCACCATAGAATCGGTGAAACAATAAATATCGTCAATATTATGACGAGGAGCGTATGTGTCGATGACTAGACGCGTTAATTTAGCCATAAGTAGCGCAGCGCACAACTCCAAGCGAGCGATAGAAACAATTTTAAGAGGCGCTACTTTAGATTTCGCGCAAACCAAACGTATAATAGGCGGGTTGTTAGCGTTAGATACGCGTAAATAAATAACTGCGCCATAAGCTTTTTCACTAGCGTCAGAAAAAGCGATTATAGAAATTTTTGAATTTCCAGTTACACCTAAATGACGCGGGAATTTTAATTTAGCTAATTCAGGAAGTTCGGAAATATATTTATGCCAAATTTCAGCAATGTGCGGCGGCGTTGGTTCGTCCCAGTCCAATTTCAAAAGCCAAAGCTGCTGGATGAGAACCTTAGCAAATAATATGACCGGTGCGATAAACCCAATTATGTCATATTGACGAGCGATGACGGACAAAATATTTCGTTTTGTACATAGTCGCTCCTCTATGGACACGACAAAACTAAATTCATCAGTAGACGGAGACCACTGAAGTCCCAAAATCTTTAAATGTTGATCCTGTTCAAACTGAACAGCCGAACGGTAGCGATAAGACTCGGGCAACGAATCTAACAATTCAGCAGAATTACTAGACCATTTTACCAAATCAAAGCCCCCGGCCTTGAAGAGACCCAGCAACTCATTCTTAAGTTTGAGTGCGTCAGGTAGCGCGGGAACAGAATAACACACGTCGTCCATATAGGCGGCGCGCGGTACGAGATCCGCGGCGAGCGGGTATGTGTCTTGTTCTTCGGCGGCCAATTCGCGTACGACACGCATAGCGAGATAGGGACTGCTACGTAATCCAAAACAGACGCGATTGAACTCATACGTGACGAGAGGTTCCGTAGAGTTGTAACGATAAAGCATTTTTTGAAATTTGCGATGTTCTTCCTGAACCAAAATTTGCAAATACATCTGCTTGATGTCTGCTGAGAAAGCTATACTATAAAAGCGAAACATGAGTAATATTAAAAATAAGTCATTTTGTAGATTTTGCCCTGTATATAATATGTCGTTGAGTGATAGGCCAGAAGTGGTTTTGGCACTCGCGTCTAACACTATACGCAACTTCGTCGTGGTTTTGTCTTGACGCACGATGGCGTGGTGAGGGATGTAATAACCACTTTTAATATTATCATCATAAACTGGAGAGATATAATTTTTATCTAAATATTCTTTGATAACCGCGTTGTATTCTAAGCGCAAAGTAGGCGAAGCATTAAGTTTTCGTTCCAAAGAAAAATATCTATTTTTAGCGATTGTATACGAGTCACCCAAAGAAGCAGAGTCGCGCGAAAAGGGAAGCGCGACGCTGTAGCGTCCAGACTTGTCTCGCGACAAATTATCTTTAAATATAATTTCGCATTCACGATCCTCAGCATTAAGGACAGGCGCAGTATGAACTTCTTCAAGTTGCCAAAATTTTTGTAAAATCGTATTTATACAGGGTTGAGTAACAGCGCAACAAGCAAGAGATATGTTACTGGGATTATTTTCAATATCTACATTGCCTATAATCATATAACCGAAGACAGTCTCGAAAGCTGTCGGCATACCCGGAGGTCCCGTTACACGGCCCGACAGTAAAATTTGTGAAAACATCGAACCCCCCAACAAAAGATCGATATCACCCGGAACCGAGTAATATTTATCAGCGAGCGTAACATTATTTAAATAGGTAAATGAAGTAGTATTTATATGAGCGGTAGGTATTTTATCCGTAATTCGATCGATTACAAAAGCGTTAATAGAATATTTAATATTTTTATTTATTAATGATGACACTTTAAGTGTTAACATGCCCTTAATTAAACTAGCGGAGCCACCTATGCCCTTAACGACAGATCTAGTAATTTTATTATAGCGTAAATTTAATAATTTGCAGCAATCTGCGGTTATGAAATTATTTTGTGAAGCTGTGTCCACTAGACCTCTAATAGTATGTAAGTTACCCAAGTTATCTTCAGTGTTTAATTGAACAGTTCCTAATAAACAAGTGTTCAAGCGTTCAGAACTAGATTTATTATTACAAAGAGATATTTTATTATCGTGTGACGCATCCACTGTGGGCGCAGGCGTCTGAAACCGGTTAGCGGGGCCGCCGGCGGCAGCCGAGTGCTTCAGCGTTTCAGAGGACTCCGCACGAACGTTTACGGTTTGCGGTTCCGTATGCGACCTCATTTTTCTACATAAAAGTGAATGATGTTTGCATCCACAGTAGCGACATAAAACCGTAGATTTACAAGCGAAACTTACATGATATAAACTCAAACAATTAGAACATCCATTTCGGTTTTTAATAAAATTAATACGATCATTAATTGAAAGGCGTTTAAAAGAATCACATTTATATAATTGTGTATGTGTGGTTTGTTTACAGCATACACAAGCATTATCCACTACGACAAATGAATGCGTAGGCTTCGAGTAATTTTGTTCTGCGTTATTTTTACCATACTTCTTTGGCGGGGCAGAAGTAGTAGATATAGAAGAAGGCGTGCGATCCAATATTTTGGATTGTTCATGAAGAAAACCGATTAAACTATTATACGTAGGTATGGATTCGTCACGTTTTAACATTTCAAAGGCGCGCGATGTTTCCGAATCCAGTTTCTTAAGTGCTACGTGGAGTAATATGAAATCCGTCAAATCAGACAATTTCAAAGATTTCAAACTAGCGACCGCGGCGGCGAATTTATCTAAAAATAATTCTATATTTTTTGAAGAGGCGTAACTAGCAGCTTTAAAATTAAATAATTGATCCAAATAAGCGGAAGCGAGACAACGTTTATCCTCATATTTTTTAACCAAAGTTGACCAAATCTTTTCGTAATTTTCCCCGGTGGGAGTGATTCCGGAGCACACTGATAAAGCACGACCAGAAAGTTTTCCTATTAAGTATTGCACCCTTTCGTGATCTGTTAAGTTTTCGTTTACATGAATAGTATTTTTGAAATTTTCATAAAACATTGGCCACTCAATAGGATCACCAGAAAACGACAATAACTCCAACTTAGGTAATTTTATAGTACTCTTCTTGCTTTCAGAATTGTTACCAGTATCGTTGCATGTAGACTGAGGAACTTTAAGAGCGTTAATTTTGCTTTCGACCCGCTTAATACGGCAATATAAATCCTCAAACGCATTCCAAGATTGAAAATTAGGTACCGCGTCAGGATTCACAGTCAGCTCAAGCAAATTGATTTGTTTTACTAAATCAGAAAATTCATCGCGAATCGATTCCAATGTAATAATACTGGACAAAAACAGTTCTTCTGCTACTGTATCTTCAAAGGCGTTTTTTGCGTAATTATAGATGTATTGCAACCGACCAAACATTGATTCACGTTGCGCAGTTAGCATCGTTATTTGTATTTTAATATCTGCCTCTTGCAGTGTTACTTTACCTTTTGTAGGCATATTTGAAGTTAAATATATTTATAGAATCAATAGAATTAAAACTGAAAACGTAAGAAACTAGACGATTCAATAAATGTCGCAATTACTGCCTGTAACATGCACACGCGGCACGCATACACAAGGTACGCGCGTAGATGCGACGCGATGTTTACCTACCTACAAAGCGAAATAATTATAAATTCTTAGATAAAATTTGATATAAAATAATTTTATATTTATATAAAGCGTTTCGTGCGAGAAATGGAATCTACCTTGTTCAGTAAAGACTGACAGAGTAAGAATAGCGTAGTTTAAAAGAATTGTATGAAGGGAAGCGTGCAGCGAGTTATTTTAAAACTTTTGGTAAAGACCAGAATTTTATGAAGCGAGCGTGTTCAGAAGAACAAATTATTTTTTAAACCTTCGGTTCGAAGGAACATATTATTTTTTAAACATCCGGCTCGAAGGACCATATTATTATGAAGGCGCCCACGAGTTCTTCTTTGAACTTCGTCTGGGCTCACTCCTGAAGCGTGAGCGTTTTAGTGGACTGTATTTATAGGTATAGCGAGGGGCGATAGCGAAAGGAGAGGAAAGACTAAAGGGAGTGACCTTGACGCAGCAACACACATATAAGTCTTCGCTGTCAGCCAGGAGCTCCTCCAGTCAGGCGGCGGCGCGGCACCAACACGTAATCGGGCACACTCCACAGTTTATATGTTATAGCGTTTGTTACACAATATTATTAGGTTTTTTATACGAGTTTTAGGCGATAAGCGATTATGCGTTCCGCGTTTTATATTTTCAGTGCGTCACATAGGAAAGACAACAGCGGACTGAATGTAAAGGAAAAAGCGGGTAGTGCGGAAACAAGATTCAGGGATGCGGCGTAGCCAAGGTACAAGATTTTTGACGAAAGGTACTAAATAGTACAAATTAGGTACAAAATCTACAGCATAATCACAATCCAAAACGGTAACCTTGTATTGCTTTGTACCGCCATCCTGACGCACACCTTTCATTTAGGTAGGTAATATCGGCTACGTTGCGTCTAACAGAGAGTGGTAGAAAGTGTTTACACCTACTATGGTAGTCTGGCAATGTAATATGGGCTCGGTACTGTAAACACTTCATTTTTTTCTATATTTTTTCAATACGATTTCTGTAGACATCAGAATGCGGCTTCCATATCTGGGATATTTACTCTAAATGGCTACGAACGAAAGAACAAGATAATATTTTAAGAGTCTATGCTTTTAAAGTCGATTGATGCTCTCAGAATAAAACCGAGGGATTTTAAATACTTTTCGCTTTATCTTGTCCACATGTTTCTCAAAAGTTATTATTATGTATAATTTGCGTCAACATCAAACTGTTTTCTTGTGAATGAAATACAAAAACATTATATTACAACAAATATTGAAAAAATGAAAAAAAAATCCGAGGAAAAACTATGGGCTGAACAGGTGCCCTTTTTATTGAATGATTACCCGATCAATTACACCGGAGAGGACATTCGGCTATATTTCAGAAGGTTATTAAGGTAGACGAAAGGCAGTAGTGTCAAAATATGCTATATCCAAATTTTTGAAAATTGGTCCATAGCTTTTTTGAAAAAATTTAATAAAATTGTGTGACAAAAATTTGTTATAAGTTTTAATTTTTGATGTGCATTTTTAGTGACCTCCAATAGTTGCGAGAATGGAAAATCTGTAGATTTTTGTTTATTTAATTTTTGATTTGTCAATTTTAGTGCTGATTATAATAACTTCGATTATTCGATTCGAGATAAAAACTTCGATTTGCGTTCCTAGGGGATTGAAACAGTAGTCGGAGTGCCTATTTATTCGGTCTTTGTTGTATTTTTATATTAAAAGGCATACTTCATATAAAAACTATCAATCATTAAAAAAGCTTTTAACTGAAAAAGAGGATATTAACTGAGTATATTTGAACACAATTATCATGTTACCTTGAATGCAGTTCATTTACAATTTATCCATAGATCGTCTAGTAAAAACGCGATAATTAATATAAACATTGAACATAAAAAATACATAATTTATTTTAAAAAGTGGTCATCTAAAATAAATCGATTAGATTTTACAGGTTCAATTATATTTTCTCATCATTTTGAGCCATTTCATAGAAAATAATTTTGTTGTAAAATTTTGTAACATTCAATTTAGAATAGGATTATGTATATGTTATAAATAATATTAATATCAGATTTATTAAGTGAAGCAAAATATGTTAAATTCAGATGTTGTTGGTGTAAATTTCATTGTTCATTAATGTATTTGAAATAACAAAATTGTCTAAACATTGTTATTAGTGATATTTTAAATGTTTTTTTTAATATAATAAGGTTGGCCACAGGAAAAACTAGTTACAGTTTACTGAAGCTACTTTTATTGTCGATGTAAAATATTTTTCTACTATGTTGTTTAAATAAATTTTATATTAATTATAATATTTATTAACTACATAATATAAAAAGTTTATAAACATTTTTTTTTTCACTTCATCTACTTACTAATAAATAAGTATAGTTCTAAAGCAATAGATATTATAAACAGATTGTCATTAATTACCTGAGAATTTCCAACACAAAACAACAAAAAAAGTATACAATTAAACATCATGTATTTTTATTACTTTCCGATTCCAACTACACGTAGCAATGTAAAAAACTGAACTATAATGGAATTTTAGTTATTATAATGTAAATAAACCAAATTATAATTGTCGTGCAAATAATTATAAATTTTATGATTACTGATTAAAATCTATATTGTAACCTTCATTTGCTCGGAACATTGCCTACGTTTGCATCAGTTTACAATACGGTTATAGTTCGCCTCAAACTTTATGGCGGATCGGAATACAACGCTATATGCGTGCTTGCGCAGATACAGTCATATACCCCTCGCTCCACTGTGTCCCACTACACCTAAAACTGGTTACTGCGACGCGAACTGTGCCTATGTTCACATCCACCGTAAAGTTTGATTGGAACTGTACTAGATTACTATAAAATACATTATATTTATCAAAAAAATATAAAAATAGATATTACACGTTAACAAAATTTGTTTAAAAAATTATATTCGGTTCGGTCGGAAAGAATATGGAAATTATAAGCTGTCTCTTGCAAAACGAAATGTAACATTATTTTAAAAGGGCTGACGTCACACATAGACTAGGCCGTGCGGTATTGCCCTGTCTATCTAACAGGACATTTTAAACATTCATAACTCATAACATAACATTAATAATGATTTTTGAAGTGAAACTTCTTATGGCACGGGGTAAGGCTAAAACGACACGAAAATGCGTCACGCTAAATAATATAAGTGGGGAAGATATAAGGAACAATCGGCTTTCACACGAGAAGCCGGTTTTTCCCTATATCCCCACTACTAACTGCTGAGTGTGGGGATAAGGCCAGAGCCTTACTCAGTTTCGTGTCGCTGGCAGCTGCATCATTGCTCGGAATGCTCGGAGTGTCAATAGATGTGAAAACCGTGAAAACCAGATTGATGTTGATAATTTTAATAACGTTATGAAAATTCAAATTTTAATACTAAAAGTTCTAAGTTTTCACTTCTGTCGGCGGCAGTTCCTATAACTGCCAATCAGGTTTTTTTTTTAATTCTTTGACTGTTATGATATATTTAGAAAACTTTATCACGTAAAAATAGTTGAACCAACACGAAACTCAACATGTTTTCCATGCCATCAGCGCTTTTTATACCCCACTGCAGGGGCTTAGGTCTCCCCTCAAGATGAGAGGATTTGGAGCTTAAATCCACCACGCTGCTCCAATGCGGGTTAGCGGATTGTGACAACCGCCATCTATTGACAGCAACCGCAACTCAGCAATATTCTTTTGAAAATATTATAAGTATGAACAATAAATATGTACAAGTAGCAAAATTTCAACAAATGAAGAAGAAATATATAAAGTTAAAAATAATCAAAACACGTCTACCGCTTAGGTTGACGTCCTGACTTCTCGATCACTTAAATTATTTTCTATTGTGAAATAGCTTTTTTCAGTAAATTTATTTTCAAAACATTTTCTATTAATACGGTCCTTATGACAGCGAAACTTAGATCGTAATGTTGTATTTTACGGACTAGGCCCTTTAACTTTACACCAATCACAAACGAGCGTTTTGTTTGTGACGCATGCGTTAACTGTGAAAAGCAGTCCCGCTCCCGCCATTATTTCATTTTAAGTACCTACCTAGTTTTAATCGCAAATGTATTGAAAAACGTCGTATGATGCTAGACTCGGTAAGCTGGCTGTTATAGGTATCGGTTTATTATAAACACTCAGCTTCTCCGCGTGCCTATAAATAACTCGACTTTAATATCCATCTTACCGTACTTGCATCATAATGTACTATTATAATACTTTTGCAATGGTAAATTTAAAATTCCCGGAGGTGATCTATTTATTATAAACATGTACACCTTGTCCCATAAAACACTAATTTATGTCTATTTCGTGTATTATGATGGTGATGGCCACTACCTTTATGAAATGTATTTATATTTTGATGGACAATCAATATATTACACTATAAATATATTGGGATGCTATACTCTAAATGGCCAAGTTCTGAATTTATTCCCGAAGAGAAACGCAGGCTTCCAATTTGTAAATTGGTCGCTTTTTTTTTGTTTAGTGAGGGCCGAATCTGCATACAGACACCTGCGCGTCCGACCTACCGCGCAGGTAGTGCCGGGTTGGGATTTCTACACAGAAGGTGCAGCCCGACCGGCTAAACAACTCCTCAACCTATACTCCGGAGAGCGTATAGGGTTTGGCATGAACAACGACCGGACGCATTGAGGATGCTTCGGTGTGTTAGTGCCTTTGACGGGCGGTGCCTTAAGGGCGCCGTCTCGTAGGCGTATGATTAAAAATAGGGATGAGGGCCGACGCGTGTCGATCCCTCGGCAATGCAGGGCAGTTCGAGCTGGACGGCCCGACTGTGAACAAACAAGGCTCAGATGCCATTCGAGCAGATTTATTACGTTAACTAGGTGATATCGGGCGCTAGGTACTGCTCACCTACGTCAGACTGAAGGTCTGATCTGCCTGAAGTCCTGAAACTCTCAACCTCGGTGGTGAGATCATCAGGAGGATCTGTTAGTACATCCCGTGGGCGTCTGAGAAAGTGGGTGGCGGGCGGGGGCTCGTAAGAGGCCGCTGCCGGAAGTAGCGGGTTGGGGTGCGCGACCGCGGCGGCGAAGAAGCGCTCTGACGCGTCCTTCATGTATTTGGAGATGGTTGGTAAGTCGAAATCGCTGTGAAGCAGACTGTTTCGAACGTACCATGGAGCACCGATGGCTTTTCTACAGAATCTACTCTGTATGACCTGTAGCGGCTTAAGTACCGTTTCTTTGGCGTAAGCAAAGACCGGGCATGCATAAGTCATGACCGGTCTGATGGCCATCACGTAAAGTGTGCGCTTGTTGCGCATCGATAACTTAATGCGGCTACCTATCATACAAGAGAGGCGGGCCATGTAAAATTTGGCGAGTTTACTAACACGCTCGACATGATCGCGAAAGTGCAGATGCTTGTCAAGCGTTATACCATTTTTAGTGTGTCTATGTTTCGTGGGATAAGGAGTCGGGCTTTCGCTTTGGAATGGCGAAAGCAGATGGCCGCGGATTTGTCCGGATTTAATTCAATCCTCCATAGGCGAAACCACAGCGTGAGTTCGTCTATAGAGGACTGTAGCCTAGGGGCGATATGCCCATTGGTGCGCGCGCGAAAATAGAGCACTGTGTCGTCGGCGAACAGTGCTAATTGGACTCCGTTGCGCGGCAACGGAATATCGTTCGTGTACGCTGAGTACAGTATCGGGCTGAGAGTGGAGCCCGAGATGCGGGACTCCCGCTTTTAACGTTTTCCGCGTTGAAATCGATTTTTCGTGTCTATAGACGAAATGTCGGTCGGTGAGGTAGTCGGACTTCAAGTTTATGCAGCTTATATATTAAGCCTGCATGCCAAACTTTATCAAAAGCTTTGGCTACGTTGAAAAATACTGCTAAGGTTTTATCTTTCCGTTTGAAACCGGAAGATATGTATTCAACTAAGCGGAGAGCTTGTTGAGGGCAAGAGTGTTGGGTACGGAAGCCAAATTGCTCGTCTATAATTAGTCCCTTTCCGAATAAATGATCGCAGAGACGAGTCTTTAAAACTTTTTCGTAGAGTTTGCCCATGACCTTGAGGAGGCTTATGGGTATGTAAGTGGTGGGAAAGTCTCGAGGTTTGCATGACTTAGGAATGCCGATTACAACGGCTTCCTTCCATATCGGTGGAAAGTAGCAGTTTTTGAAGCAGGTGTTGAAAATGGCTGCCAGAAAGGCGACTAATGAAAAAGAAAAGTATTTGAGTGCTTTGTTATTGATACCATCGAGACTCTGAGCTTTTTTGTTTTTGAGCTCCTTAATATGTTTGCTAATTTCTTCACAAGTGACTGGGGGAAGATGTAAATTGGTCGCACGGCTCTTTTTTGCATTATAAAAATAGGGTCTATATCAGCGTTTCTGCCCCACAAAAGAAAACCGTAGGACAAAACGCTGTGAAAATAACTGGAATAGACTAGCCGAACTGTATATACATTCGTAGACTGTCTAATTTGTCTAACAGGACAAGCACATTTAAATTTTTTTAAATCCCTTACATTAACATGACGCAAAATACATTTTTTTGCAATAACGATCCTAAAGCAACAAAATATTTTTACAGGTATTTGTTAAGTGATTGTTCACTAACTGAACTACAATAGGACTACAGAGTTGGATAGTCTACATTATCAGTGGTAATTAACAAAGTGTGTGTGTAACAAAGTCTAAAGCCTTTTTAAGCCTAAAGAAAAGGCTTTTTTCTTGATTTTATAGGCGCACTGGACGGAACACACATATGCTTAATTCCGACACCACATTCTGCATCAGTGTACCAGAATTAACAATTTTTTTCACTGGTGCTGTCGGCCTTATGTGACGCTGACTATTGTTTTGTATGGGTCCATCTTGGAGCCTATGAGAAGGATAATGACTCGGAAATTTTCAAAGAAAGTAAAAAAATCATAAAAAAATACTAGAAAATTTATAAGTAGTCCCTAGTCAAAATTCATTACAAATATTGATGGTGATAAATTATCGTACGTGATACTAGAAGATGAAGCTTTTAGCAAGTAGAAAAATTTTAAAAAGTTTTTCACTGTTATCGTTACTACTAATAATAACTGATCTGCTCTGCAAATTAGTGTTCATTTAAATCAAACTTAACACTTAAATTAGGGCTTCACAAAATCCCATATTCTGGAATTAAAACGACAACCTTTCGGCACGGTCTGCCAACTTCAGGCCTTCTACCACAAATGGTCTTGTAGCAAGGCGTCCATGGCTTCTCGATACATCTTCATACCATTCACTTTCGGGCATTTTGTGAGGTAGCCGCGCGATGGAAATATATTTTATGTGACTCTTGCACTTGTTTTTACCGCATATTAACTTGATATGACTAACTGAAGTCGTACTATTGCATCCAAAGAAACTCAAGCTCAGTGACGTATTTACCAGGCGAAAGGGCAGAGCTTTCGTGTCACTATCGGCTCGGCTAACAGTTTACAAAGCGCTCGCAAATTCAAAACGTATTTTAAAAACTACACGAGAACACAAATCCAATGATCCCGAATTATGTGAAATAACGAACAATTTATGAATTCATTTATCCACTTGCCAGTTCTATTTAACCTCGTCACCGTATGCTGTGAAAAATGCTCAAGAAGAAAAATCTTATGAGCGCAAACTCGGTCACTAGTCCACATAGTTGGGTTCAGAGGGCTAAAAAAGTCCATCGCCAGCTATGAAGAAGAAGAATCCAAAGGAAGAAAGCACAATGCAGCGATAACTAACTTTAAAGTTTTAAGTCGTATGCAATTTTATTAATCAAGTGTAGAAGATATTCCAGCTACATTCTCAACTTATTGAGATGTTTAAAAACAACATTATATTAAGCGACGATGTACATTACTATTTTTAAGTTAGTGTTCTCTGTTCTTCGGCTTTTGGTAAATTTTGACATCGAACCAGCCTAAAGCGACATCTTCTTTTGTTTTTGTGTCAGAGAATCTGTTATGGAAACGCCCTTTTATGTACGTCGAAGAGTATGTGTATGGAAATTTGAAGGTTGGCTCAAACTACCAGACCTTTTAAATAATGTTTTTGCAGTTTGACGTTCGGTACGTTCGGAGTTATTTGACGATTTTATTACATATAGAAATATAAAGACAATACCACGTACGGGGTATCGTATTTTAAGCATTGTTTACTTATCTTGTTTGCATGTTTACCCCATTTGAGATTTCTATCTTACCATAATCCTAACTTTTTAATACATGCACATCCTGGGCAAGGTCTTTACTTATCCAACTTGTAATTACTTTGTGTCACTCTGCTTTAATTATTAGTATATTTCATTTAGAAATGACCATAAGATTTGTAATGTTTTGACCATATTTAAAGTTTATCTTATGTGCTAATTCGATGCCATTGTTGGTATAGTATGTTAACTCTAATAGATCTATGCTTTTGATAGTACCAATTGAGTAGATAGCATTGTATGTCATCTGATGTCTATATGTATATAAAATATATATCATATATCGATCTATAATTTTTTGTCAATTTATCAAGTTCTTAGCATCATTTTCTTTATTAAATTGTAGAAAAATTTTTTTTTTATATTCTACTCTCCAAATAAATTGGGTCTGTTCAGATTTAAGTAAACCAAATTTGACCAAATCAAACTATTACAAAAATAAATGACCTCGTGCGTACCGTCCATCTGAGTGCAGAAGGTTTCCTCAGAGTCCCAAAATTCACCGTCAGCAGCTTCCGAACACTTATATTCCCTCATCCGCACTCACTCATCATACGAGGCCACGTTGTGCATGGCACAAAATAGTTAGTAATTCAGTTATCAGGTTATTATAAATAATATTTATATATATAATATAATAATAATATATATTATTACTTATTACGAAACGTTTTAGGCCTTGACCTCCTTGCGAGTATATTAATGTTGTCAATTTCATCACAAACTAAAGACATTTTAAATTTATTATTAATACATATTACATTGCAGTACTTAAATAATTCAACTTCATTATTATGACATTTATTTCTAATGGTTGTAGGAACTATGGTTTTTAATATTCTAACTTGTAATCTATAAATATCATTTAAATATGTTTGGTACGTTCTCCCATAGCTACTTAGACAATAGTTAATTATAGTGTCAGCCAATGACATATACAGCATTCTTAGGATATTGAAGGGCAACTTAGATTTTAATATAGACAACTTGGACAGTACAGCTCTAAGTTTATTGCAAATATAGTCCACGTGCGATCTCCAGTTCATATTTTAGTCTAGATAGGTATGTTTCTTTCTTCACTATTTCTAATGACTCGCACATGCAATTAACAACACTATTTAAATGCAAACAATCGTATTTGTGTGATATTATTTTTGGCTTTACCGAGATTTTTTACGAGCTAAATGAATATGAATAATTTATTTATTTATTTATGTTAAGGAGAACCAACAGTTACATACAATGAGAATAATTAGCAGTGGGTGATTAACAGACAACCGTTTACAGGTTCCCCTTAAAAAAAAACACATGAGAAATATATATATATCACTGCTACATATATTTCAATAGACATTTCAGGTACAAATTCTATTCAATTCAACATATGTATTAGTTAGTCTATTTTAGTTAGTTACACAGTATTCCTGCGGTTTTCTTTTGTGGAGCAGAAATGCTAACAAAGACACCATTTTTATAACACAAAAAACCTCCGACACAAAAAAATCTAACATTTATAAAGTTTGAAATAATACAAGTTTGTTCATTTTCAAATGATTTTTTTTTAAATATATTTAAAATAATAGTCGACTCAATATCTGTGTGATTGCCCCTCATGATACGTTGTTCTGTCTAAGACGGAACCTGATAACTGAATTACTATTTTGTGCCATGCACAACGTGGCCTCGTATGATGAGTGAGTGCGGATGAGGGAATATAAGTGTTCGGAATAATAGCTAATAAAATGAAAACTCGTAAATTTTCTTTTTAAATGAACAATAAAACATTGATTGTTATAATTTTTTTATATTTTTCTATGTGATGAAAATATTCAAATAATTTGTAGGGATTTTGAAACAACTATGGCAGTTTTAATGCAGATAGTTAAGAATGAATGTATCATGAATATAGAATGTATTTATTTAAAGCAATATGTATTTTACTGAAACAATACATGTTACGTGTCTGTAAGATTATTATTTTTGTTCAAAATTGAATAATTATGCTTTATTTAATATAGCCATAGAATTAATTAATTTGACAGCTGCGTTTGGTTTTAATAGAGTAATAAATGTCCATTCACAGTATCGAAATGACATTACGCAATTTTGCAGGATTGAAGATCGCGCGCGGGGTCTTCGCGCACTGAAATTCGCCGTCTCGCACCAGCTAGCTAGAGTATGACTGGTTAAACAGTAAACGCAGAAGAGGGTCAATTCGTACTTTAATGAAGACAGCACTAATGCTAGAGCTATTTGTTGTAAAGGATATTAACTAGTTAGATGGCCATTTATGGTAAACTATAGTAACTAATTCGGATAAAGCTTGTTTTCTGCATACCTTGTCAATTAATCAATGAGCATGTCAATAAATCAAATATCTTTATTTTATGGTTATGTAACATAATCTTAAAATACGTCACAAGAGTGAATTTATTACTTTGTGGAAAAACGTCACCACAAAGGCTTATTGAAAAAAGTGCTGGTTCCTCTCAGAAGGATACGTAAGAAACCGAGGGGTGCTCTTTTAAAAAAAAATTATAAACAATTGTTTTGACAGGAACTGCTTTAAGATTAATGCTATTGAAACAAACCGATAGGCGAGCGGTTTACACCCATGTATTTTTATCATCTAAGCAGTCCGATACTTCACAATAGGCTTTTGCATAAAGCTTTCGTTTCATTGTAGTTTTAAACTTGTTAAGAGATAAATCTTGAATGTCAACTGGGATATTATTGTAAAAGCGTACACATTACCATTTAATAGATTTAGTGATTTTACTGAGGCGACCAACATGGTTAGCAAGTTTTTTATATTTCTTACATTAACATTATTGAGTACATTAACATTATTGAAATCAATTTTTTTCACAATATTTTGTTTACATACATTATATTGCTAAATATATTGTATAATGCAACTGAACTTACAGACTAACATGCATACATACATGTATATACTTATTACTATGCTTATATGCTACGTACTACAATATATTATAACGGCAATATCATTATGTTAATATCCTTAAACTTGTATTTTAGTGATACTTTAGGTCCTAGTTCATACATCGCAGTAACAGTTCGAATTCAAATTCAAATTCAAAATGTTTTTATTCAATATAAGATGTTTACACACACTTATTGAAAGTCAAAATAAGTTGATTAGGTACCGGTTCAAAAACTAGGAGAAAAACCGGTAAGAAACTCCTCCCTGTTTATTTTATTTAAATATACCTATGTTTTACTTCATTGTTGTTTTTTTATTTTTTTATTTAAAGTGCGTACTACTATTACAATGATGTCCATGCGCACTTATCATTTAAATACTCGCTAATACAAAAGTAAGCTTTTTTCATGAGTTGGACTTTAACTTGCTTTGTAAATTGATTTGAATTTAAGTTCAAGATTTCTTTTGGAATTTTATTATAAAAACGGATAGAATTTCCTATGAAAGAATGCTTCATCGCTTCTGCAACATGAAGATTGTGTCTACAGCGTGTCCCCACAGCAGAATTCCATAAGTCATCAAGTTAAGGAACCCTCTAACACACCCGATACCTAATTTTGAGGTTTCTATGTTTGAAAGGAAGCGAATCCTTTTTACAGTGCAAGCTGCAAAACTTATCCCTTTTGCCAACTAAGATCCCACTGTAATTTCGCGTCTATGGTAATTCTGAAAAATACAATGTGTAGGCATCTGTTTCACATTTGGTAGCGAGTATCTTATGCATTTGGTTTTTTTTTCATTTATTAACTATTTATTGATCATGAACCATTCGACCATCTTGGAGATGTATTGTTTAAATCGGCATAAGTAAGTTTCTATCTGTTAACTTTAAAACTCAAGAAGTATCATTAGCGAACAATACTTTCTCGGTTTACTAACATAATATACTGAAAATGAAAATGGACCAAGAATTGAACTGAAAAAGTTAAAAGTAATACCTAACAAGAAAGGTTCAAATCTATATGAAAATTAAAAGAACTGGAGGGAACACTCGTCTAAATACAAAACTTATAAAAACAAATAAAAATTTACACTAATGAGAAACAAGTGTTTTATTTTTCTTGTTTAATGGAGACGGAATTTTCAAAATTTCATTAGTTAAAAAAGACTTAATTTGGCGCACCTATAATTCTATTAAACTCTCTATTTCAAAAAATATTGCTTTTAATTTTACAAAATATTATTTACAGATTTTTGTATTTGTGTATCCTTGAGCTTACTTTTTAATTTCGTTACAATACCTATACATTTTTTGCGAGCATGACCCGTAACATATTTTAATGAGTTTAACTACTACACAATTTCCAGTAAATATGGATAATTTTCGGTTCCATGGTTCGAATCCGGGCGTGTACCAATGAGTTTTTCTGACTTAAGTACACAATATCACTGACACCGTGCTTCGGAGGGCACGTTAAGCAGTCGGTCCCGGACGCTGTCAATAGATGGCGGTCGTTACAGTTCTCAACCCGCAGTGGAGCATCGTGGTGGACTTAAGCTCCAAGCCCCCCCTCCTCACCCTGGGGGAGGCCTAAGCCCATGCAGTGAGGTAAAACTGGGCTGATGATGATGATGGATAATTTTATTCATAATTATTACTGAATTGCTCTGAATTATCAAGTAGACATTGTGTGTTTCGTACCTGTTGAAGTTGTCATTAGAGTAATTTTCAAAATTATTGATTGAACATTGATTCACATGTAAAACTATTTCGTGACGTACCTGTTAGAAACGTGACTCACGTGATTTTACACTTAATAACAAGCATTATTTTTTGGTCTAAAAAAGCTTTATGTGCCGCGAAACCGCCACAAGTTTGTATTCAGCAAATAGGTAAATGGTAACTTAATATTAGCGTTAACTAGTTTCACGGGTGTACAGCTTATGCGAAGGATAGTGCGAGACACGAATATGATAGGTACTAATATTTGACATATGTATGTACATTAATAATGTGCTATTATAATGTATAGAAATGGGTGTGGTTAATCAAATTTAATATTTCGTTTTTACACATTTAGGGTGAGCGGTTTCCCTGTTAATTAGATAGCACGTTGGAATCAGCTTGTGTTGAATCAAACGCCGCATCGCAGGTCCTTCGTGGAAAATCTAGGCTGTAACATCTGCATATGTAATAATAGAGCCGTCATTTAGCCGAAATTGGTAAAAGTAATGAAATAATTAAGCTAAAATTGCTAAAATTATATGAATGAACATGATCAATTCAATCTGAAATTGTGTTTTTGATATTGTGAGTCGTTTACGAGATATAGTAGTAAAACTTCGATAATACTACTTTTAGGGGTATATTTTACCCCCCACCACTTAAATACAACTCCGCCGAAGAGAAAACCTAGAATAGTCATATTGAGCAACAAAAGAAGCCAAGTAAATAATAAAATCTTTTCAATTATTTCTGATTCGTCTACTTTTTTTGGTATCACACGACTTAGCTATAAAGTATCTAACAATGAGTTAGTATCCAATTGAATGGAAATTAATAATAATATTAATGCCTTGGACATACCCCAGAGCGCAATCTAGTCCTAAAGTAAGCAACTATTATGCTTGTATTGTATTGCAACTATTATGCTTGTATTGCGGGTACTAGATAACTGATAAACCTACTTAAATACTCTTAATATACTATAATAGATATTTTACACCCAAACACGGGACAGATATGTTCATGCACACAAATATTCATCCCGGGCGGGAATAGAACCCATGATATTTCGTTCTACAGTTAGTGTCTCTACCCAATCGAGCAATCTGTCAGTCAAATTCCACAAAAAAAATTATTATCATTTATAGTATGGTTTTAATTTCAGAATCTATATCCTTTTATTGAAATTTCCTTATGTTCCGGTGTTTAAAAGCGTATCTATATTTTAATAAAATAACATTTTAACATATTATAAAAAATTAATGAACTATTAGGAATTATGTCAAAGTTCAAATGTAAACACCCTGGACTATACCTACCTGTATGATGTCGTGATAGCCGAGTGGTATGATTGTATGATATGGTATGGTATGATAGCCGCTTCTTGTTTGAAGCCCTTGGTTCGAATCCCAAGGCATGTACCAACGACTTTTGTACGGTCAGTCTAAATTATGTACATAGCTATCACTAGCTGTGCCTCGGAGAGTACGGTAAACTGTCGGTCTTGGTCGCCATCAATAGATCGCAGTTGTTAAAATCCACCAACACACTCGTAGAATAGCGTGGTGGTTTAAGCTCCAAGCTCCTCATCCCGAGGGGAGGCCTAAGCCCCTGCAGTGGGGCATTAATAGACTGATGGTATTCCTATCTGACTGTGAGCCGCCAACTGTCTGAGGCGTTAAATTTACGTTTACATTCGATATGAATACGCCCTGTATCATACGCAAACCCTGATATAATATTCAATTCATACCATAACATTGTTCTCAACTGGCACCGTGTTCTCCAGTTCTACCCTTCAAGAATGTGGAGTTTTCCAGCTCGTTTTCATGGTTATTATGTTAATCCGTTTGACAACTGTTTGACTGTATATTCTACATGAGGTCTTTCCATCTCTACCTGAGAAGACTGCAAGAAAGGTAAAATTAGAACTGACTCACACCCTCATCCATAACTGAACAGTTTGAACTGTGGATACTATTATTTTGTAGGCCTGAAGTTAAATCAAATTGTCTTGGTTTTACTTTTTGAACCTGGTTTTCGTTTATTTATTTAAACAGTACCCGGCGGTAAATATTGCACATCGACCTTTGAAAAGAGACAATCGGCCAATTTCGGCTTCTTAGAACGTTATCTCTATTGCGCACTACCTATATGACGTTTGTGAGTCGTAGTTCAAATGTGCAGGGAGTGCGGCTGCGTCCAGTTAAATATATATAGAGTTGAAATAACTCCAAGCTATAAATCATTTTAAGTTGTACGATGGCATCTATACATCAAGATGTGCAGTCTGACACGTAAAAACGTCCAGAAAAAATGAGTGCCATATCATGCTCGATGGCACTCAATTTGCGTAGTGGTGTTTCGCCATCCAACCTAATCGGATGTGGCACAATGCCGAAGTGTTCAATTCAAAAATGCAGAAATCACACATCAAACGCAAGAAAAAAAATGGCATTTTGTATTATTGGCAAGGAAAATTAGGCCTTATTTGTATTTCATTCTGTGTTTTTTTATTATTAAGAGCCAATTTAGAATAATTAATATCGTTTGTTTAAAATTATCAATAACGGTTGAGATATAAACCGATCAATTATGAAATGCACTTAATTACGACTAGGCTCGTAAAAAGAATAATTTTCCCCGTTTTTGCATCATGTTTCGTTGGTGTTCCGCTCCTATTGGTCGTAGCTTATATAATAATAGCCTATAGCCTTTCTCGATAAATGAAATATCCAACACAAAAAGATTTTTTTTGCAATTCGAACCAGTAAGTAGTTCCTAGTTTAGCGCGCTCAAACAAACAAAGAAAAATAATAGAACCTATAGGTTTCCTCGATAAATAGACTATCCAACACAAAAAAAAAATTTCAATTCGAACCAGTAGCTCTTAAGGTCAGCGCGTTCAAAAACAAACAAACTCTTCAACTTTATAATATTAAATAGTATAGATAGTGCGGGACACGAACAGAATGTTTGACGTGGTGACAAAAAAAAATACTCTGTTATCATGATGTATAGGATGAGGGTAATTAGCCAAATTTAGAAAGTAGTGAGGCCAAATACAATATTTCGTATTTTTGTCATGTGACATATTAAAAATAGGTTCCAAACAATAATACCTTCCCAAAGTACCTATATCAAAGGAAATGGGGAGTCCAATCACTGATTTTTACACATTGGCATTTACCCTTGAGATAACCCTAGAATAACGAAAATAGCAACCCTTTAATGCCAATTCGCTCCAACTTATTTACGAGGGCATGCACATAAATCCTGTCAAAACTTTGAAATAATAGTAGCCGTTTATTCCTTGGCTAAAGTCTAGAATCGCACGCTCAAGTAGATGTACTAGAGCGAAAAACTTAAACACTATAATTATAGCAGATTATATACGATCATAATATAATTGAAAATATTATTTAAAGGAAGAAGGCACAAAATGATTTTCAATTATTTGATCCCATCATGCAATTTTATTAGTCACGTGCATAAGATATCCATATTCATTCTGAACTTCTTGAGATAGATATATAAAAACAAGATTAATGTACGACGTAGGTACATTGCCGTCTTTATGCACTGTATACACTCGTACCTATTTATTGTTCCTCGGCTTTTGGTGTATCTTGACATCGAACCAGCCCTCACCCATTCTTTCTTTTGATTTTGTAAAAAAAAAATCGACATGAAAACGTCCTTCTATGTACGTCGAGGAGTATGTGTATGGAATTTCGAAGGTTGGCTCAAAATGTGGTGGAGTCAAATTCATTAAGCTGTACACGCCCTGTAAAAACAACGATATCCATTATACACTTCTCATCAAAAAAATGGAAATGCTATTGGTATTGTGTATTGATGTTGTGGTATTGCTATATTTAACTAAACAATTAATGCTATTACGTCATAACTTGAGAGAAAAAAAATTAAAACTAAAAAACGGAAAAAACCGTTTTTGTCGTTACATACGTGTATAAACCTGTTGCGTTTACAAGAATGTAAATGGTTTATTTAAAAGTGTAATAGACTCAATACCTAAAATGTTGATTTAGTGAATAAAAACGAGATATAATATTTTTTTAGTAAGAACGATAATCGGAAAAAAAATTGTATACATTGAGAATTTTCTTCTCTTAAACTAGAACGAATTGGCACGCGGCAGTTCTACGTCTGAATTAAGAATATCAAAACCTATCGATTGGAGTGCAGAACAGAAAATGTCCGATTTCAAGGCATTTCCGCACACTGAGCAGTGTCTAAACTGGTCTAACTAAACACTATCGAAATCCGCGCGAAACCACGCGAGAGTGATCAACCAGTATTGGGTCGATTCCCAGTCATGCGCCGAAACATATATCGACTTAAACTAGATCAATTCCTAGTCAGCGAGGTGGCGTATAAACAGTAGGGTAGAGTGTGTATGGTTGTGACAATTTTCATTTCATCGCCCATACTTTTGTTAGTAAGCCAGTTAGGTAGAATAAACTGTTTTTTATAGTAAAGTGTACATTTGTCTACGTATACCTAAGTATCAAAATGGCCCCGATTTTCCAACTCAGAACAAAAACAAGATTTACTGATTTCGATTTTACGAAGTTTGTAGTAAACTGATATAAAATACATAAATCAGAATTCGTTCTGGAAGAGTTGCACTACAATTGATGGAAAGCCTTTTTTTATAAAGTCTGTTAGGTATTATAGGGATTTATTAAATATCATATAGTTCACAAACTCGACGAGATGGATTGTGAAATTTTGAGCACTTGGAAAGTGTTTCCTGTTTATGTTTTGATTTAATTATAATCACAATAATACGTGCTACAATCGATCGAAAGTCTTTTTATATAAAAAAGCCAGCCAGAAAGCCAGAAAAACCATAAAAATTGATAAAACACCAAAATTTGTATGAAAAATTACGTATCGCTCACCAGTGTCGTTCACACGAAGTTCGCTCGCTTGGTTTTCCCATACTAATGAATATTGCATTAGGCTGCGTAAGGCGCTTTTAAAACA
Organism: Luffia ferchaultella; assembly: GCA_949709985.1. NCBI lineage: Eukaryota > Metazoa > Arthropoda > Insecta > Lepidoptera > Psychidae > Luffia > Luffia ferchaultella. Next base: position 13,815,039 of record OX453266.1, read on the forward strand.
AGGACGTGTTTAAATTTTTCGTTTAATATAAACAGAAATAGTGCATGTAATAATGAAATGAAATATGTAGTGCAATAGAAAAAGTGCATGTGGCAGAGATGAGAATGTTAAGATGGATGTGTGGTGTAACTAGAATGGACAAGATTAGGAATTAGTATATAAGAGGAAGTCTGAAAGTAGCGCCGGTCATAGAGAGATTGAGGAGCAATAGGTTGGAGTGCCGAGTGGTATGGGCATTTGATGAGGAGGAATGAAAGGCATATTACAAGGAAAGTGATGAGTATGAATGTGGATGGATTTAGGGGTAGGGGACGACCTAAGAAGGTGTGGATGGATTGCGTAAGGAAGGATATGTATGTGAAAGGTGTGTGTACAGAGATGACGACTGACAGAGATGAATGGAAGAAGAACACATGTTGTGCCGACCCCGCTTAGAGTGGGATAAGGGCAGGAGGATGATAATGATGAAATGCGGAGTAAATTGTGATTATTTTTTGGTAAGTTTTCTACTTTTTGAAGTACAATAATGTACGTCCGTTAAGCTGGCAGTGTCAACATGGTGGAATCTAATTTGAAATGGCCAGGAATCTCTTGTTAATTTGTTGCTAATTTGTTACAGCAAAATAAATTTTGTTGCTTTAGCCATTTGAAAAAAATGAGGACACCGCCAGCTTAACATCAAGCTAGCATTGTCACATATTAAATCGGGAGAAAAAACTGTCCTGAATTTGTTCTTAATTCGTTGGTAATTAGGTACAGCAAAATTATTTTTGTTGCTCTAGTCATTTAATTAGAAACAAATTCAAGGCAGTTTTTTTCATTTAACTCCAAATATGTGTGTGCATGAACATGTCTATTTGTTCCGTGTCTGGGTGTTAAAATAACTACAGAGTGAAATTTTAACAACCATCCAAATTTTAATACAATGATCTTTGATAAAAATTTGTTGGCCATCATGTTCCCTTTTAGTATCGTTCAATAGGAAAATATTCAGATATGACTACGTAAACCTTTCTCAAAACCACCAATATATCTACTCACCATTCACGAGGGCGCCAGTGCACGTGCACGCGCCCCGCCCACTGCCCCGCCCTTTCGTTCTGCACTCGACCAACTCGTTCGTCGTATTTTTACAAATCAATGAATACCGAATGATCACGACACTCGACACTCTGGAGAGTGTGAGTGGCTTTTGGAAAGCCTCTTGCTAATATTCACCCTGAAGAGTGAAATTTGTCACACTGATGTAGGTCAGTACTAGTAAACAAGGGAATTTTCCACTGAGTTTACCGTAATTCTTTTGCCTCAGTATGACGATTCTTGTTGTAGAAAAAGCTCTCCCGTTTCGCCGTCCATGCTCAGATCGGGATGCTCTAAAAAGCCGGTCCAAGTCACTGAGCTGGGCCGCACGACGGTCTTAGTCCGCCCCCTGGCCATCCTCGCTGTCCTCCCGGAATACGTCCCGAAACTTCCCCTACTTTTCATTGAAGGGCCGGTAAATTGGGAACGCCCGTGCTCCGCTCCTGATAGCGGGATCCGAGCGATTCAAACTTCCACCGACCTATCTCCGTAGGTTGTCGATCGGGTAATTTCCCTATCTCGTTCCAACGTCGCAGTCTTCCGGCGCAAACCGATGACGTTCCCGCGTGAAGCAGCCGTAGTAAAACGATTTCTCCACAACCGATGAACCGATTTTGAAGATTTAAAAGGTCCCGTAATCATCTTTGCATCTCAACCATTGGAATTCATTATTTTACCGTCTATTTTTAGCTAAAAATTACACTTTCTTTGTTTACATCGAACAGTTTTCTCATTAATGATTTTTAACTGTAGGTCTAATTAAACTTCAGACCTACAAAATACGAAAAGACTTACTCCCCGACCTATTATAATATAATATAATATAATATAGTATAATATAATATAATATAATATAATATAATATAATATAATATAATATAATATAATAATATATTATATTATATTATATTATATTATATAATATAATATAATATAATATAATATAATATAATATAATATAATATAATATAATATAATATAATATAATATAATATAACAAAATAAAATAATAAGCCTCTTCATTTCTTGCAACTTACATAATAATTAATTCTATGTTAATGTTATTTATCTATCTGTTTATTTGTTAGTAAATATTAATTGTTGTTAATTATATATGCTTAATTAATCTGCAAGAACCTCAGAATGGGTGAAGGCCTCCTCCAAAGATGCCCATTTGTTTCTGTCGGGTGCTACTTGTCTCCAGTTTGTACCGGCTGTTCTTTTCAAATCGTCTTCCCATCGTGTCAGAGGTCTACCTCTACCTCTTTTGCCTTGTGGGCCATTCCATTGTGTCACTTTCATGGTCCATCTCTGATCTGTCAGTCTCGCAACATGGCCTGTCCATTTCCACTTAAGTTTCTGTGCGTAGCTCAGAGCATTAGTTGCTTTGGTTATTGTTCTTATTCTTGTATGTCGTATTTTGTCTGGTTCCTTTATCTTTAGCATACTACGCTCTATTCCTCGCTGACAGATATTGATTTTATTTTTATAGTGAATTTCCACGTCTGGCATCCATATGTTAAACACGGTAAGAGACTTGAGTTCATGACCCTCGTTTTGAAGGTTGTTGGCATGTTACTCTTAAAAATTCCCTTTAAACTCCAGTATTTATTTCATGTTTGTTGTATCCTTTTTTCTATTTCTGATTCATTGTTTTTTCTGTCGAAACTAATTCTTTTTCCGAGGTAGATGTACTTTTCTGCCTATTCCAGTAACCTGCTATTGACTCTTATTGGTCTTTCCCAGCTGTTTGTCATTACCTTTGTTTTAGTAACATGCATTTCCAATCCCACCTTGCTATTAGCCAGTTGTAAGGATGCAATCATGAACTGCAGCTGTGAACTTGTTTCTGATAGCAGTACCAGATCGTCTGCGAATCTCAAATGGCTCAAATAGGCGCCTTGTATATACAGACCTAATTTGCTCCAATATAGCTTGCTAATGATGGATTCAAGGATGGCTATAAATAATTTTGGGGATAGAGGGTCCCCTTGCCTTACTCCCTTTTCTATTGAAAACCTTGGGCTGAAGGATTCCAACATGATTCTACCAGTATTGTTATTATATACATTTTTAATGACCTCTACATATCCATCTTCTACTCCTTGTTCTTTCAAGCCTTCCCATATACTTGTATGTGTTACTGTATCAAATGCTTTTTGGAAATCAATAAAAGCAATATATAGGGGTATCTGTTGTTCTTGATACTTTTCTATAATTAGTTCGAGTGTGTGGATATGGTCAACTGTAGAAAACCCTTTCCGGAAGCCTGGCCTATTAGAAATGTAAAATTATCTTCTCGGACAATAGCAAAACCATGCGTTCAAAAAATTACTGCAGAATTAATTCTGTATTCCTCAATTTCCTCATGTTATTTTTGCTGTTTATTGTTCTCGCAGTACACATTTAAGTTGATAATAATGTAACTACATTAAGAGAATTGGCAGACCTTACAAATAAATTAATGGTAGGTACTATAAAAGCCACTTCTACCATGAATAACAAGAGTGACACTGATGAGCACTGCATACTCACAGCTGTAAATGGACAAGACGGGAAGTCGGGAAACATTCGGGTGATTACTTCTCTATAAACTGGAAAGGTGAAGAAATCACACATCCCGTACTGCATTTGAGCAACAGTAGGTATGTAACGGTTGCGGACCTTTTCGAGAAACTGGATCGACACCTGAAATTAAAAATACTTTCATTATTGTTTTGACATTTGTATAGATTTTAAGGTTGACCTTAAGCTCGACTTTTCCGAACATCCGACCGTCTACAATTTTCCCTTAATATACCTAATACAAGTTTGTTCATTGCCTAATGACTTTTGATCCTTAAAAGCGTCGGGGACCTCTAAATAAACTTATAATACTTAATAATTAGCAGTCCCCTACGCTTTTAAGGATCAAAAATCATTAGGCAATGAACAAACTTGTATTATTTCACACTTTTTAAAGGTTAGTTTTTTTTGTGACGGGGGTTTTTAAAAATTTTAATTTTTAGTCCTTTTTGACCAAGGTGTAGGGTTAGTTGATTATTTTTAAAAAGCGTTATGAACTTTGAATCTTGGCACCTTATTTTACATAAAATGTTTGTATATGAATTACGTAACATTTACATTTTATTATTGTTGAGTAAACATTTATTACGTTTGACTGATAACCTAAATTCACAGACAAGTCAACCTTAGACCACGCTTTGACAGGGAGTAGCATTCGCCAAGGCTATGTAGTGACACTACATAACTACATCACTAGTGAGCCCTCAGTTGGAAGCACGTCGGAAGCCATTAAATTGTCAATTTTGAACGAGCCAATGAAAACTAGCCGACCTCTCTCCGCACCCCGCCACTTTTTGCCGATTTCGTTTTCGTACTGACGTTTATTAAAGCGTGGTCTATAGGTTGACTGGTCTGTGCTTAAATTGTACCTAACGTACGTATTTATTATAAAATGTCATTCCATGTATTTATAACTGATACATAAACATGTGAAAGATGGCAAATAATTACAAAAATTTCGCTTGGAAACTTATCTTTATTAGTCAATAAAGTTAAAATTGGAAAGTTACCTGATTCAATATTATGTTTTCTAAAATTTTGCTTAGAGCTGGTAGTATCGAAATAAGTCTAAAATAAAGCTTATAACACTCGACTTGTAAGATATTTAATTTCAAATCCGAATTCGACGCCATACTCAAGATGTATTCAAACGGTGTGAATGTTTTTTGCTATCTGTTAATGGCCTCTGTGTTATATTTAATAACCTAACTGTTTGTGATTTTTGGCTCTAGATTTTGTTAAATAAATAAAAAACATAAAGAAAAAAATAAATTATACGCAAACTCCTATACTCGTAAAATTAAATTAATACCGTAACATTGTTTCCAACAGGCGCCTTGCTTTCTATCTCTATATTGATATAACGTGGAGTTTTCCAGCTGGTTCTCATTGTTGTAAGGTTGATCCATTTGACGAGTTTTGGATTGAAATATTCTACATGAGGTTTCTCCACCTCTACCCTCAAAGACTGTAAGAAAGGTGAAATTAGAATAGAGTAACACACATCTTAGCCATAACAGGAAATTTCGAACTTTGGACTATATTGTACTGCTTCGTCTTTTTCGCTATGTCGGTTGATGTTAACATCCCCGCCTATCTCATATTGCATTCGAGAGTAATTTTTTTTTCTGTTTCGCATTTGATTCGAATTGGAGCCGACACGTACAAATAGCACGTAGGTACTATTTGTACTTGATAGGATAAAGGAAATGATTGTTGCATAAAGGACAATCCTTGAAATATCCTTATAACGTCCAAACGATCAAAGTAATTTATAAATATTGGAATTAATCCTGATCCAACACCAAAAAGACATTTTAGGTATGGCAGGCCGTATTTTTAAAATAGTGTGAAGTAGATACAAATTCTTAAGCAACTTTCTTTTGTTTACAGTATATTATATTAAAATGCATTCCAAAATTTATTGCGATAAATTATATAACTAATTTACGAGGAATCACGTATTTTTTGTTTTTATCTAAGCTGATAAATTAATATATTATATTTTGAGATTGAATGATTGACATTTAATAGTCATTGTGATTGACATTAGGCCAGATGAGCGTAACGTAAACGTACTTTGATTGTTTGTGGTTTATTGTACTCGACGATTTTGGTACCTAAATATTCTCAAACGTGTCAAAGAAAAAGAAAAAAAAGAACTGTGATTACAATTTTTTTAATTTATTATAAATTAACAAAATGACGTTTATTTGAATAAAAATGGTGAATTTTGCATCTTTAGTTTGAAATGAATATATTTTATAGGTAATTTTTGACAGTCACAAATAGTTTGTGATAATATTTAAATTCACAAAGTTTTTATTACTAGATAATTTTGTGCTCGATCGGTAAATTAATATATTAGTAACATATAATAATATTAACTCTGGAAGTAATATTTTAAGTTCGGGGAATATCGCCATACCAATTTAGGATTGTCTTTTCTCTATTTGCGAGGGTTTCGTTATGTTCCCAATGAGTTTTCTTGAAACCTTTCACGGGAATTCTATTAGACCTCTATTGTTGCAAGTACCATTTTGTAGCTGCTTGGAGCAAATGGAGCAAGGAAGGGTTTCGTTGTTTTCCAACGGATTTTTCGAAAGTTGGGTCCAATTGATTAGAGAAAAAGGAGTAAACGGCTGCTCAATTCCATATACGAGGGTTTAGTTATTTTTCAACGGATAATTTTTACCGAAACGGATAATTCTATTTAACTTTTAAATTAGCAAGTAGGTACCACTTTGAAGCTGATTGTGGTAAATGACTGCTCCAATTGTTCTATTTACGAAGATTTCGTTGGGTACCAACGAATTTTTGTAATATATACTTAGATACATAAGGGTATTGACCGCTTGTACTAAAGTCCAAACCAGTGACCCCAATGTCGCAACATTTTCCGATCATTTTTCACCGTCATTTATTTTTATTGAAAAACAATATTTCTGCTAGCTCAGTACACGTGACATTGTACGGCCCAATTACTTTTGGACTCTCGGATGACACCAAACGTTTTCTGATTGGCCAAAATACAAAACGTATAAAATACCTAGCAACAATATGAATTGACCAGTAGAAACACCACCGCAATCAGGTACGCAAATCCTTGTCCAGACTTGTGTTCTTTAATATTGTACATATTTTTTGTATAAAGTTTATTAAATTTGTTTTATTAGTAAATTCATTTTTGTTTTACTACAACATCTACTGGTCGGCGAGGCGCGGCTGAGGACACGACAACCTTCCCTTCTTTCTGCAAGTACAAGAGTCAGACAGATGTCAACTTTCATAGGAAGTCATCCCCATTTCATTCTTACCCTTATAGTTAAATATTTTACACTCAAATATATTTTAAAGAGAAGGAACCCGTCACCTTTATTTTGAAATCGTAGTTCCCGGCCGTTTGACCCACGCCGCGGCCAAATTGATAACATTTTGATTTTATGAATTACTAAGTATTCTAATTGCTTAAATACTTACTTCATTTTTTATTTCATTTGGCCCATAAATAGGGAAGCCAAAGAAAGTTACCAGTGTTGCCAACTCTGTGTAAAAGTAAACTGTAGAACATAATGAATGAAGCTGTAGAAAACTGAATAAATATTGCACAATAATGTAATAGCAGAAACGAATTGTGCTCAATGTATGAAGTATGAAGCATTTTGTCGAGGTGTCAATCGGACATAAATGTGATTTATGCCAGAATTAACCTTTTTTAATTGTTTTTGTTAGGTTTAATTTACTAATATAAGAATTTAAAAAATCAAAAGAAAATATAATTAACCAATCGATCATATTCTACGACTATTAAATAAATAATATTTATTACTGATTTCTTTTCTCTTTGTTTGGTATCATCCATATATTCCGCGTAAGAAGATCGGTACATTTGGCATCACAGTGTTGCTCTTTATCATGTCTAACCAGAGTAGGCCACTTTGCATAGGTATCGTTACCAAATCTGGCATGACCTCCCTGAATACTAAGAAGCGAAAACACAATTTACTCCTGTTCCCCAGATCAATAATGACACTAAGAATAGGTAGGTGTCATCGGAACATTTTTGTCACTCCACCTACCCATTAAGAAAATAAGTCATAAGTTAGTCTATTTCTAAAGCAATCAATAATATAAAGGCATTAATTACCTGAACTTTTCCAATAAAAAACAACAAAAGAAATATTAAATAACACATCATGTGCTTGGTTAGCGACTGAACTAAAAAGAACTTTTAGTTATTATCCCGAAAAATGAACCAAATTATTTCCGTCGTGTAAATAATTAGGTATAAATGTTATGATCACTGATTACAATTTACATTGTATTTTTGTTCGGAACACTGCCTACATTATCAGTAGTCTAGAAATCTACAAATGCTGTTTTTAACCATATTTTAACCTATACACAGTATGAATGCTTGCCTTTCTGTCTGCTTCGTACATTTTCTCCTTCTTCTTTTTCAACCTATAACTGATGAAAAGAAATAAATAAAAAAAAAATATTTGACAATGTTGTCCATATTGAGTAATTTAAATACCCTTACATAGTGATTTCTTATTATTCTATTCCCTCATACAATTCAAGATCAACAACAGACGTATACATACCTATACCGCAGTGTAATAATCCACACAGTCAGTCAGTCATCGCCTTTGATGTTGGCGAAAAAGCCGTCGTCATCTTGATTGTGTAAGGGTTGTAATAATAATAACAATAAAGATAGTAATAATAATAAAAACGTATACATGACAACAACGTCTAGGCCCCAAACTAAGCATTAGCTTGTGTTTTGGGTACCAAGCGAAGACACCATAAATATATAACCAAGACCCGGTACCAGTATCAATAGTCATCATATAAATACTGACCCGACCTGGGATTCGAATCCGGGGCCTCCAGCTTCGTAGGCAGGTCGCACCCACTAAGCTAAGCGGTCGTCATTTAAGTAGTAGTAGTAGTAGGTATTCAATTTTTTTTTTGTAACATGAGAGAATATAATACCTGTATAGATTGCAAATTATTTGACCAGAAGTAAAAAACTACACTTTATTGTCTTAGATCATTGACTGATCTCCGCGCGCGCTCATACTAGATTCCATACTAATTAAATAACAGAAATTAATTCAAATACGATGAAAATTTGAAAAAAGTGACCCCCATTTCAAACTTTTTATTTACTGGATCGATTGCTTTCAAAATTGATATTTAAAGGTCCACGTGGACTCCGGTCACTAAACTGTGGCCAAAATTAAAAAAAGTGACCCCCAATTCGAACTGGACATTGCTTTCAAAATCGATATCTGAAGGTCCGTGTGGACTCCAGTGAAGAATCTGTGATGAAAATTGAAAAAAAGTGGCCCTCGTTTCAAATTTTTTGTTAACTGGACCGATTGATTTATTTTTATATTTAACTTTTTAGTTACTGGACAGATTCGATATCAAAAGGTTAAAATACCAGCAAATCTGACAAAAAATAAAAGTGGCAAGTAATCTCAAATTAAAAGCACATCTTTTGTTTCTGTCATGATCGATGAAACTTCAGATATTAGCGGTAAAGAACAACTGTGTATAATTTTTAGGTATTGTATTGATGTATTTATATATTTATATTATATTGTATCGACAATAAAGTTTATGATCGATTTTTAGGTAATACAGATGTGTCAAATAAAAGAACCGCTGACGCGTTGTCTAATATTTTATTAGAAACAATTAATAAATATACTTGTTCAGATCAAATAGTCGCTCAGTCATACGACGGTGCGAGCGTCATGTCGGGGATACGGAATGGAGTGCAATCGGTTATTAGGCAGTCTTGCCCGAGTGCTATTTATGTTTGGTGTAACGCACACATTTTAAACTTGGTTTTATCAAAATCATGCAGTCTTATCAGTGAAACTAGCTCCTTTTTTAGTTCGTTAAATTCTCTATCAAAATTTTTTCACAATAGTAGTAAGCGTTTGGCACTATTTATGGAAATTTGTAACAAACGTATACCAAGGGATGGAGTTACGCGTCACGATCAGTGAATGTGGTATACGATCAAAAACAAAATTTGACACAGTTGTTCGATGTCATTTTAGAAAATCCAGAAACCTGGGACGGAGACACGAATGAAAGCGCTGAATATTTCAGCAATTTATTAATTTCATTTAACTTCAACTTTTTCCTTTTAAGTTTTCATTTAATATTTGAGAAAACAGATCATCTTTATAATTTATTGCAAAAATCTAAGGTAGATTTGGGTTATTGTATTAAACAAATAAATGCTTTTGATCTTTGGCTTCTAAATACGTTTCGTCAAAAATTTGATGAAATATATTCCCAAGTTTATGAGACTTGCGCTGCTCCAAAACTAAAACGAAAACGTGGGGTCGATTGCATTAAAACTTATTACAAGCGCATTTTTTTTGAAATAATAGATAACGTATCTGCTGAGATTCGTACTCGTTACAGCGATATTAATAAATTAGTTTTCTTGCATTTAATGGAGCCGTCAAAATTTAAATATTATAATAATCGTTTTCCATTACAAGAATTTGACTCGTTAACTCAACATTACGGGATTTTTTTTGATTTAGAAAGATTAAAGCGTCAATAAATTTGTCTATACTCTACCGCAGAACTTAAAAATTTACATGTATTCAAGTTGCTGGATTTTTTAAACGATAATGGTTTAACAGATTCGTTTGGTGATATTGTTAAATTAGCTCATTTGATAATTACTATTCCGACGGGCACAGCCTCGGCTGAAAGATCATTTTCGGCACTGAAACGAATCCACACCTACTTACGCAATACTTCCGGTCAGGAACGACCTTCCAATCTTTCTATTATCGCGATAGAAAAGGAATTACTTTTAGAACTGAAACGATCAGGTTTATTTTATAATGAAGTCATTGATGAATTTTTAAAGACGGAAAGATGCATTGATTTAATATACAAATAATGTTTTTTTTTTCTTACACATAATTTCATTGCAATAGCGAAAAATCTACTGTTTTTTTAATCATTTGTTAACAGCAGCAGTTACAGCCTTCAAAACCAACACGGCTTTTTACAAAGCCACTATATGTATGATTTTGTGGTATCGTGCTTAAAACTGCCATTAAATACATGCTTGTGGTGAGCTTAGAATAATTAACGGCGGCGCGGCAGCGGATGAAGATTCCACCAAAATGATTTTAAACTTCACATGTGTTGGCGTTACCTAACATTGGACCCACCACACGCCACTGCATACCAGTGGCCTGCCAAGCTTCCACAGCCAGAGCGTCATGTCATCGGGCCCTTTGGTTGTCATCCCGATATTTATATTTATATTTCTTATATTCGATGTATATATAACAAAAATAGGATCCAAACAATAATACCTTCCTAAGGTACATCAAAGGAAATGGAGAGCTCATTACTTGTCCAATCACCGATTTTAATACAATGGTATAAATGAGGGAGGGAGGGTATGGGCAGAAATTGAACGTATTATGTAAAGGAAGTGGGCACAACGTAGCAATAAATGACGTTCAATTATTTGATCACATGCACTTTTTTTATTAATCAACTGTAGTAAATATACAGATTCATTTTGAATTTATTGAGATATATAAAAACAAGATTTTTAATGAACGACTTACTTTGCCATTTTCGCTTACTTTATACTCGTAACTATTTTTTGTTCCTCGGCTTCTGGTACGCGCTGACCTCGACCCAGCCGAAACCATATTCTTCTTTTGTTATGGTATGAAAGTACCTGGCCTGGATACGTCCTTTTAAGTACGTAGAGGACCATGTGTATGGAATTTCGAAGGTTGGATCAAAACGCGGTGGAGTCATATTCATCAAGCGGTACACGCCCTACAATAATAATGACTTTCATTATATTAAGTCAGGGAAAAAGTCTGTTCGTATTTTATACACAAATTCAAGGTGTTTTTTAATAGTATAATTAAATTTATTCGAAATGTTACGATAGTCAATGTCCATATACTGTAATTTATAGGCTTACACTATCGTCATTCATTACTAATCAATAAGACACTAAGATGAGTCATTGGGTAGTCAATATGTAACTGAATCTTATTACAATAAAGGTCTTCTAAATATAATATTAGAGAATTATTTATTACACGGCACAGCCGCTATTAAAGAAAGGCATTTGTCAGAGGGCTCATCAGAGGAAATATTTAAGAAAAAATGAAATGGCAGAGCGCGGCGGACCGCGAACGCGGAAGGGGCGGGGGTACCGCGGTGTATTTAAACGCTCGCTGTACTGCTGCCCTATCGACGCGCCCTCTCTTATTAACGTAGAGGCGACAGTGTGCAGATTGGCTATGACCGGTCACGGGACCCTTATCATAGCCTCTGTGTACCTACCGCCGACTAGTGAGTTTCTCCGGAGCGACATAGAAGCCCTTCTCGCCCTTGGAGATTCCGTTCTCTTATTCGGCGATCTTAATAGTAAACACACAGATTGGAACTGTGTGGCCACCAACATGAACGGCCGCAGGCTATCGGTCCTAGCCGAGACCCTTAATTTAGACATAATCGCGCCACTTACACCGACGCGGTTCCCCGATAATAATACTCATTGTCCAGAAATTCTGGATTTCGCAGTTCTTAAAAACGTGGCGCTGAAACTGAGCTCTATCGAGACGCTTCACGCCCTGAGCTCAGATCACCGGCCCGTTCTCATGAAATTGGGCTCACGGAAAATCCGCCGGAGGACCCCAAATTCATCACCGACTGGGATAAAGTCCAAGCCGCGCTCCAAAAAATCGATACTCCCGATCTTAATAAAATCCCATCGGAAATTAATTCCAATAATGATGTAGATTTAGCTATAGGGGCTCTTACTGAGCACGTTCAAAAAGTGATCGCGGACTGCTCGCGGAAGGCGCCGGCGGCTAAACCCCGTCTGCGTCTCCCGCCCGAAGTGCGCGAACTCATAAGAGCCAAAAACGTTGCTCTGCGCCGCGCGAGTGAATATCCCACGCCCGAGTATAGGTCACGAGCGCGCGCCCTCCAACGCCGTGTGAGAGCGCGCATAAGTGAGTTACGTAATGAACAGTGGAACGACCTTATGGAAGGCATTAGGCCAACCCATAAGGCCTACTGGAGTGTCGCCAAAGCGCTCCGTTTAGACGGACACGCCGCGTCTCCCCCACTTAAGAAGCCAGATAGCTCGCTCGCGTTCGACGATAACGAAAAAGCTGACTGTCTTGCAGATAGTCTTGACGCCCAATGTTCAATCAGCACACTTCCGTGCGACCCCTCTCACGTAGCCTACGTCGATAACGACGTACGCAATCATGCAGCCCGTCCGCCCTCAGCGGACCTTCCCCCAGTCACTTGTGAGGAAATTAGTAAACATATTAAAGAGCTTAAAAACAAAAAAGCTCCGGGTCTCGATGGCATCAATAACAAAGCACTCAAATGCTTTTCCTTTCCATTAGTCGCCCTTCTGGCAACCATTTTCAACACCTGTTTCAAAACTGCTACTTTCCACCGATCTGGAAGGAAGCCGTTGTAATCGGCATTCCTAAACCAGGCAAACCTCGAGATCTTCCCACCAGTTACAGACCCATAAGCCTCCTCAAGGTCATGGGCAAACTCTATGAAAAAGTTTTAAAGACTCATCTCTGCGATCATTTGTTTGGAAAGGGACTTATAATAGACGAGCAATTTGGCTTCCGTCCCCGGCACTCTTGCCCCCAACAAGCTCTCCGCTTAGTTGAATACATATCTTCCAGTTTCAAACGGAAAGACAAAACCGTAGCAGTATTTTTCGACGTAACCAAAGCTTTTGACAAAGTTTGGCATGCAGGCTTAATATATAAGCTGCATAAACTCGAAGTCCCAGATAGGCTAGTTTTTATAATCCAAGACTATCTCACTGACCGACATTTCGTCTATAAACACGAGAAATCACCCTCAACGCGGAAAACGTTAAAAGCTGGAGTCCCGCAAGGCTCCACTCTCAGCCCGATACTGTACTCAGCGTATACGAACGATATTCCGTTGCCGCGCAACGGAGTCCAATTAGCACTGTTCGCCGACGACACAGTGCTCTATTTTCGCGCGCGCACAAATGGGCATATCGCCCCTAGGCTACAGTCCTCTATAGACGAACTCACGCAGTGGTTTCGCCTATGGAGGATTGAAATAAATCCGGACAAGTCCGCGGCCATCTGTTTTCGCCATTCCAAAGCGAAAGACCCCTCACTCCTCCCAAAAAAACATAGATTCACTTAAAATGTCCGGTGTCAAAATTTCGTGGCAACATAGTTATAAATATTTAGGTATTACGCTTGACAAGCATCTGCACTTTCGCGATCATGTCAAACGTGTTAGCAAACTTGCCAAATTTTATATGGCCCGCCTGTCCTGTATGATAGGTAGCCGTAGTAAGATGTCGATGCGCAACAAGCGCACACTCTATGTGATGGCTATCAGACCGGTCATGACTTATGCATGCCCGGTCTTCGCTTACGCCAAAGAATCGATACTTAAACCGCTACAGGTCATACAGAACAGATTCTGTAGAAGAGCAGTAGATTCTCCTTGGTACGTTCGAAATAGTATACTTCACAGCGATTCCGACTTACCAACTCTTTCCAAGTACATGAAGGACGCGTCAGAGCGCTTCTTCGCCACTGCGGCCGCGCACCCCAACCCGCTACTTTCGGCAGCGGCGTCTTACGAGCCCCCGCCCGCCACCCACTTTCTCAGACGTCCACGGAATGCACTAACAGATCCTCCTGACGATCTCACCACCGAGGTTGAGAGTCTCAGGAATGCAGGCAGATCAGACCTTCAGTCTGACATAGGTGAGCAGTACCTAGCGCCCGATATTACCTAGTTAACGTAGCAAATCTGCTCGAATGGCATCTGAGCCTTGTTTATTCACAGTTGGGCCGTCCAGCTCGAACTGCCCTCCATTGCCGTATTTTTAATTCTTAATTTTAATTTTAATCATAAGCCTACGAGACGGCGCCCTTAAGGCGCCGCCCGCCAATAGGCACTAACGCACCGAAGCATCCTCAATGCGTCCGGTCGTCGTTCATGTCAAATCCTATACGCTCTCCGGAGTATAGGTTGAGGAGTCGTTTAGCCGGTCGGGCTACACCTTCTGTGTAGAAATCCCAACCCGGCACTATCTGCGCGGTAGGTCGGGCGCGCAGATGTCTGTAAGCAGATTCGGCCCTCACAAAACGAAAAAAAAAAAAAAGGCAGAGCGCGGTGCATATGGGGGCATTTATGCATTCCTCAAAGGGCTGTTATGCGCGTATGAACACGCCAACAAAACAATTTAAACTATATATCTAGATAGAGGATATATTTTTAGGTTTTTCGTTAATAGTAAAAATTTTGGTTAAAACTTTTTGACACTTAGATTTACATCGACAACCCAACAACCCCCACCCCACCCACCTCCCACCCCTCTAACGTATGACGTACTTTATTGATGGTCCTTAATAACAAGGTGAGCTTAGGTAATTTTTAAAGTAGAATTTTAAATAAGATTAATAGTAATTGTTATCACTAATTCACATGTAATAATCTCAGCCACGAGTACTTAATTCTTGTATATGCGGCAACACTGAATGGCGTCATTCATATTTTGTCACTAATTTAGACTTCGTATTATTTTATTTCGAAATTTCGTAATAATACGATACTTACTTGATGGTATGTGATCCCTATGTTTTTCTTATTTAGTATTATTTTTATACAGTTTTACTACGCGTACTGGCATTCTACCTACTTACATACCTAGTTTCCAACATCGCTAATTCTAAATATAATATATTCTTTATTGATTATATAGTTTACCTTTCAAAACCCATTTTTTCTGGTACTGGTTTATTACTATTTAGTTCTCTTTTTTTACTATAAAAAAATTAAATACATCTAATACGAGTTTCATATCAACAAATTATTAATATATATCATATAGATACGATTATATACGGACCTTAGTAATCTGTTCATACGTATAGCACTTGTTTTAGATTTTTTTTAATTTATTTTATTGGTTTTATTTCCCATATTAATAGAGTTATTAAATTTCCCACAAATAATTTTACGTGAACAACCGTTTATCAAAGATGCGTGGATTAACTCTGACCTCTCAGTAGGGAATGAGGGCGGCGCTAGCGACTGCAATAGAGTTTGCGGTAATGCAATGCGCGCGACAAAGAAAAAAATATATAGGGCTGCTCGAAATTAAATAACGTAAGCCCCAAAAATTAAAAAAATAATTGCAACGCAGTGCAAGCGATTTACTAAAAAGTTAAACACGTAATATTTAGAGCATAACAAACTCTATGATATATTTTATCCAGCTAATAATGTTTGTCGGATTTTGAGAAAAACTCATAGAATGCATTTTGAGGAGGTACTTTCACGCAACATTTTCTAAATGCATGCTAATTTTAATTAATTTTTTAAACACATAATGTCTAAAGTTAATCTTGTAGTTTCGTATAACTTCGCCCCAGAAAGGTATATACAGGCTGAGGTTTTTATGACCAGCCAAACTTCAATATAATGACCTTTGATAAAAATCCGATGGCCGTCTTGTTCCCTTTTAGTATCGTTCAATAGAAAAATCTTCAGTCAAGCCTACGTTAACCTTTCCCAAAACTACCAATATTACTAGTCACATTACGAGGACGCCATTGCACGTGCACACGCCCCGCCCACATTCCCCAAGCTCCGCCCTTTCGCTCTGCACTCGCAGTACTAGCGCCATAGATAATACGAGCACGTCGTATTTTTTAAAATTCATGATTATAGAATGATCTCATTTATGAAGGTTCCTGCTCAATCGTAAAAAACTCTCTTGAAAACTTTGGTTTGACAAGGCCAAGGGGACGATTCAAATTGATGACATCATCAATGAGTTTCAAAAATACGGCTCCTTAAGTTGCAAATTTTCCCTTCATACTTATCGGGCTTAGGACCGTCAAATTGCAAAAAGGCTTGTTTTAGTTATTATCTACGATTAAAATCGAATCGAAATAAATGAAATTGAAAAAATGAATACATACCTAATCTATTTTGATCAGTGTACCTACTCGTACATTTGATAATTGACTAACAATACTGAACAGTCGTTTTTCCTTTCGCAATCAGGCGTATTTAAAAAATTTGAATCAACTGATGTACAATCATTAAAAAATCGAGTTAAAATCCACTTACCACATAAAAAAATTAACCTACTTCAACAGATGTTCAAAATGTAAGCCATTCATCTCCAAACAGAGTCTAGCACGTTTTTGTACATTGTCTCGTAATTTACGAAGTACCCCAGTGTTGTTTTGCACTTCACTAAAAGCACGTACTATGTCTAGTTTTAGACCCTCGCCTCGAGGCTTTGGGCCTCCTGCACATAAACTCGCCGTTTAATCTCTCCCCATAAAAAAGTCACATGGCGTTATGTCCGGTGACCGGAGGCCATGGTACGGCACCTCCTCGAGCGACCCAGTGATTACCGTATTATTGATTGATATATTATTGTTGATTATAGTATAATCTTTGGGCTCCGCTTAAAGTTTGTCCACTTAAAATGTAACATCTCACCATTTCGTAATATTCGCGATTTGTATAGTAGCGCGGGCTACGCACAAGCTAGCGTTCGGTTTAGAATCGCATGGCTGACTGAGCTCCGCGCTGCGCGCAAGGTGGGAATGGGATCAATGGATGGGGCCGTGCGCCTCAGCGATCAGCTGACGCGGCGGAACATATCGATAAGTCGTAGTAGAAGGTAGCCAAATATTGTTAAAAAATATTTAGGATATTTTTATTTACCTAATGAGGTCTATTGGTGATACCTAACATCTAGGAACATTTTGGCTGATTACTAAAATCTCCCCCTGTACTATATACAAATAGTATTTTAGGAGATATGATTTTTCAAAAATATGATATATTTTACTTCTTCATTTACGACATCGGCTTAATGGTTAAGTTCGTTTGACGTCGCGCTCGTTTTTTTATATTGTATGGTGGTACGGAACCCTTCATGTGCGAGTCCGATTCGTACTTGGTCGGTTTTTTTTTGTAATAATATTTTTTCATGTAGTGAATTTTGTGTATTTCTTTGCTTTTATTTTAGTTAAGAATGGTCACTTTGAATCGTAGGTTTTAAAGTTAACCAGGAACAAAACGTAAAACCAAGAAATTTCATTAATTTCAGACCTATAAAATACCTACGAAACGACTTAGTGCCCGACCTATCATGCGAAATTTATTTTGTATTCAACACTTTTCCTCGTGTTCTGTTTGCCTGTTATTGTTCTCGCAGTTTACTATTAAGTTAACAATGCTGTAATTTATATTAAGAAAGTTGACAGACCTTATAAATAAATAAATGCTACTAATAAGAGCTACTTCTAAGGTCAATAGTAGAAGTGGCACTGATTATCACTGCATACTTACAGCTTGGAACGGACAAGACGGAACATCGGGCAATATTCGGGCAATTGCTTCTTTATACAATGGAAAGGCAAAAAAATCACAAACTCTGTATTGTACTTGAGCAACAGTAGGTACGTAACGGTTGCCGATATTTTCAAGATACTGCAAATCGACCTGAAATTTTAGATAACATTAATTATGTCTGCCTGCCCCCGAGCCCTGCCACGCAACTCAACGCTCCGCTCCCCTCGATGACATCACCCAAACACGACGCCGCACTCACAGTAGGTACTACATGCTCCACGACACCCTCCACTCAGGGGAGAACCTAATAGTTGTCTCCTTCAATTACGACTGTATTTTTGTAAATTAACGCAGCTAAGAAGTAGTTCCGATTACGACCCATTATAAAAATCGATTAAAGATTTTTTAAACGGAACGTATATTCAGCGCTCCTGAATTCTTTTTTTAAATTTTTATATAAAATTTTGAACTTCCATACAAACGGCATTAACGGTTGCACCCCATTAAACCTTACTGAATGGCGCAAAAAAAATGGTATTCAAATAGACAAAAACGTTCATACGTTTTTAATTTTTTAAATATTTTAATATATAACAAGAAAAAAAAAACTTAAATGTGCGGTTTTTTTTTGTAAATTGTTTCATTTTTCACATGTTCAAAATGAAACTAGTGAAAGTTTCAAGTGGTAGATTAGTTACTTTTCCAATTATATACAATCCTTCTATAAAAAATAATGTGTAGTTTTCAAAGTCAGTGGCAAAAGCTCTAATTACAATTTGTCTGTAATATGTCGATTTGGAAATTTTTAATTTTATTAATGACAATCATAGCGTGACTGAGAATTAATGTATGTCTTGAATATATACAATTCTTAAAAAAACTTTTGATACTTCGTCATGTTCGCAATAGCTCACTTTGGCCAAAAACATAATATATAAAAATATTCAAATATAAAAAAATAATAATAATTATGTGTAATGATTTCGTTTAGTTTTTGATCTCCTTGTTAATATCAAATCCAAAATTGAATAAACAATATAATAATAATAATAATAATGTATATATGACAACGTCTAGGCCCCAAACTAAGCATTAGCTTGTGTTTTGGGTACCAAGCGAAGACACCATAAACGTATAACCAAGACCCGGTACAAGTATCAATATTCATCATATATATACTGACCCGACCTGGGATTCGAACCCGGGACCTCCAGCTTCGTAGGCAGAGTCGCTACCCACTAGGCTAAGCGGTCGTCAAATATCATGTGAATATGGACTTTCGGAAGTTAGAAAATAACATATTTTAAAAGTTGTTCAATGAAATTATTTTTAGTTGATATGGCTAAAATAGGAAAGTTCCTGATGCAATATTATGTTTTCGAAAATTTGGTTAAAGCTTTTAGAATCGAATTAATTTATACTATTATATATTATTATTATATTATTATTATTATTATTATATTATTATATATTATATTATTATATTATACATTATATTATTATATATCTAATATATAAAATTCTCGTGTCACAGTTTTCGTTGCCATACTCCTCCGAAACGGCTTGACCGATTTCGATGAAATTTTTTGTGCTTATCCGGTATCTATGAGAATCGGCCAACATTTATTTTTCATCCCCCTAAATGTTAGGGGTAGTCCACCCCTAAATTTTTTTTTTATTTTTTAGACAAAATTTTTAATTTCTATTTTTTTATGATACAACATACAAAAATACATACAATCCTCAATTTTCACCTTTCTACGATCAACCCTTATTTTTTTAATATGTCACAGTTTTCGTTGCCATACTCCTCCGAAACGGCTTGACCGATTTCGATGAAATTTTTTGTGCTTCTCCGGTATCTATGAGAATCGGCCAACATCTATTTTTCATCCCCCTAAATGTTAGGGGTAGTCCACCCCTAAATTTTTTTTTTTATATTTTAGACAAAATTTTAATTTCTATTTTTTTATGATACAACATACAAAAATACATACAATCCTCAATTTTCACCCTTCTACGATCAACCCTTATTTTTTTAATAGCAATATTAGTAATTTAATAATTGCTTATATAAATATTATTTCGGGAAAGCGTAATTTATTTAATTAAGACTGACAGAAATTAAAACGATAAAATATTTGTGTCGCGGGAATGAAAACGGGAAAGGGAAGAACGGGAAAGAGTTAAGACTGAAATAAAAAAGTTATTCTTGATAAGAATGGAAACAAAAAGGAAATGAGACCAGGGCCAGGAACGGAAACGATAAAATATTTATGCGATGGGAACGAAAACGGGAAAGGAAGAACGGGAATGAGATAAGACTGAGATAAAAACGTGATTCTTATAAGAAACGAATACCACCCGTGCAAAGCCGGGACGGGCCGCTAGTTATTATATAATATTATAAAGCTGAAGAGTTTGTTTGTTTGTTTAAACGCGCAAATATCAAGAACTACTGGTTCAAATTGAAAAATTATTCTTGTGTTGGATAGTCCATTTATCGAGGAAGGCTAAAGGCTATATATACTACATCACGCTACGACCAATAGGAGTGGAGCGTCAATGAAAAATTTTGCAAAAACGGGAAAAATTATTCCTTTTGAGAGCTTCCGTCGCGCGCGCTGCGTAAACGGTTGATGTTAACCAAAAATCATGTAAAACGGAATTGTTCCCCTTTAAAAGTTTTAACCAAAAGTCCGCGACAGCATATGTGTATCTTTTAAAGTTAACTTACTATAACCTTTTTTATGACAATCAAATTTGTTCTAACATTATGTACTATTTGCGAAGATGTTTTTTAAACGTGATATTAATCCTTATCAAATTAAATACGTTAGTTGTCTTAAGCATTTCATGCATATTATAATTGCCCTTTACAACACACAATTTAAATTAATATCTTAGCAGTTTTTATCGAAATATGAAAACAAAAGCGAGAGTAAATAAATTCGCTGTCTGCCTCTGTTCGTTAACTTTTTACTTTCAAACCACGCAATAGACTGTGATACGGTTTTCAGTATTATCTTATAATCTATTTATCTATATAATAGAAATACTTATAAAGCTGAAGAGTTTGTTTGTTTGAATGCGCTAATCACTGAAACTACCAGTCGGTACCATTTTGAAAAATTCTTTTTGCCTTTGATAGCCTGAATCTAGCGGAGGGTTATAGGCCATATATATGAAAACGAACTGTCTGTCTATTAGAGCAAATCGTCTTCGGCCAAAACGGCTTAACTGATTTTGATGAAACTTTACACATATGGAAAGGATGTAGTCAAAAGTGTTGTATGTCTGTCTGTACGTCCATCTGTCTAAACCGATTTTAATGAAACATCACAAGTATGAAAAGAAGGTCGTCAACACTAACAAATGTTACTTTTGTCCGTCTGTCTGTCTGTACGTGTATCTGTCTATTTGAGCTAATCTCCAAAACGGCTAAACAGATTTTAAGGAAACTTTGCAGACGGGAAAGAAGGTTGTCATGAGATTTGACATTAGCTACTTTTTGTCCGTCTGTTTGTCTGTACGTCTATGTGTCTATTCAATTAAATTTTCTCTATTCGAGCTAATTTCCAATACGGCTGAACATATTTAAATGAAACTTTGCAGACGTGAAAGAAGGTTGTCAAGAGCTAACTTATTTGCTACTTATAAGCTACTTTTTGTGTTTGTTTGTCTGTCTATCGTTTGTCCACACTGATCGTATAACCAATACGTTGATAGATCAGTGTGGACAAACGACACTACGATAACGATACTCTACTGAGTCTAGGAAGCTTAAATTTGGAACATAGGTTTATTTTATAACGTGAGCATTAAATTAAGAAAGGCTTTTTTTAAAAATTTCAAACTTAAGGATGGGAATGGAGGGACTTAAATAATAACGTGTTTCTGGGTTTTTAGATTTCCACCTTTTAAGGGTGGGAAACGGGAAATGAAAAATTGTATCGGTTTTTTTAAAGAGTGGAAGGGGAATGAAGATTGAAAGTTTGAATGGGTGTAACCAAAATTGGTACCAGCAAAAAGTACGTATAAACCATCTCGAACGTTAATAGTAACAGGAATTTGTAGTCTACGCAAGCGAAGCTGCGGGCGGTCGCTAGTTCTAAAATAAAGCTTGTAATTAATAGCATCAGATGTAAGATATTTAATGTCAAGATTCGATTCCCAAACCATTCTCAGGATGTACCTATTCAAAGGAACTTGACAGTGAGTCATCTACTGTCACTGCTAATTCGGTGCAAAGAACTATCTCGGTGTGAATGCATTTTAAATTATATGCAAACTGCTATACTCGTAATATGAAATTAATACCGTAACATTATTTCCAACAGGCACTTTGGTTTCTAGTACTACATTGGCATAACGTAGAGTTTTCCAGCTGGTTCTCATTGTTGTAAGGTTGATCCATTTGACGAGTTTTGGATTGAAATATTCTACATGAGGTTTTTCCACCTCTACTTGCATAGACTGTAAAAAGGGTGGAATTAGAAATGACACATGTTCTCAGCCATAATAGAAAAGTTTGAACTTTAGACTCTATAGTTTCGTCTTTTTGTTAGCAAGTCAGTCGGTGTTAACAACCCCGCCTATTTTATTTTGCATTCTTGAGTAAGTTTTATTTTATTGCGAGTTTGCACTTGATTCGATTTGAAGCAAACAAGGTTTTCGTTAATTTCCAATGGATTTTTTGAAACTTGGCAGAGAAATTCCATTTGACTCCTAGTGTAGCATATGACATTTTGGAACTGATTTAAGCAAATGGTTGCTCCATTTGTGAAGGTTTCGTGATTTTCCAACAGATTTTCTTGAACTTGGTACAGAGGTTCCTTTTTATATCTTGTTTTTCAAGTACTGTCATTAAGCTGATTAAAGCGAGACGAAACGTTCCATTCGATTTACGTGTCGTGATAGGCCGAGCGCAGCGAATCATTTCAAATTTATAAAGGCCGCGAGGCCGCGGTTCGAATCCAGGCGTGTACCAATAAGTTTTTCTGATTTAAATGCATAACTATCACTGATCCGTGCTTCGGAGAGCTCGTTAAACAGTCGGTCCCGGTTGCTATCAGTAGATGGCAATCGTTACAGAAGACTAAGCCCCTGCAGTGGGGTATAATGAGCTGATAGAATCGAAAAACGAATTTCAAAGTTCTTGAACTATTAAAAAGTTATCCATAATTTGAAAGCGAAGCTTATTTAAAAGTAATAAGATAAAACTCTCACACACTCTATTATTATCCCATATACAAACTCACACTCATATAGACTGAGTTTTATACACAATGTACTACAAAATTTCCTTAAGAATATTGTAGGCAGTATGGTATAAAATAATAATTGCTTGTAATCTTTTTAAGTGTACCTACTCTTATTGAATCAAATAATAATTGATATTAATATTTTAATAAAGTTAAACTAAGTCTTTAATAATTTAAAATTAAAATATATTTAAAAACTAATTAGTACATTATAATATACAAAATAAATTTCATTTATCTATATTGATAAAATTGAAATCTCTGTCTGTCTGTCTGTTTCGGCTAATCTCCGAAACGGCTGAACCGATTTCAATGAAACTTTGCAGACATGCAGAGGGCATTACCGCGGGTGACATAGGCTTTTTGTCTGTCTGTCCGTCTGTCTGTCTGTTTGACTTGATCTCCAAAACGGCTGAACCAATTTCAATGAAACTTGACAGACGTACAGAGGGTATTATCGGGAGTGACATAGGTTGCTTTTTGTCTGTCTGTCTGTCCATCTGTCTGTATGTTCGAGCTGATCTCCAAAACGGCCAAATAGGCAACTTTTTGTCTGCCTGTTTATCCGTCTGTCTATCTGTCTGTTCTGGCTAACCTCCGAAACGGCTAAACTAATTTCAATGAAATTTAGCAGACGTGCAGAGGGTATTATCGGGGGTGACATAGGCTACTTTTTGTCTGTTTGTCCGTCTGTTTATCTGTTCTGGCTAATCTCCGACACGGCTGAACCGATTTTAATGAAACTTTGCAGACGTGCAGAGGGCATTATCGTGGGCGACACAGGCTTCTTTTTGTCTATCTGTCTGTCCATCTGTTTGTATGTTTAAGCTGATCTCCGAAACGTCTAAACCGATTTTAATGAAACTTGGCAAACGTGCAGAGGATATTATCGGGGGGTGATATAGGCTGCTTTTCGTCCGTCTGTCTGTCCGCCTGTCTGTATGTTTGAGTTGAACTCTGAAACGGCTGAACCGATTTCAATGAAATATCATAGCTATGATTAAATGATTTTGAGGAGTGACATACAATACTTTTTGTTTATCTGTCTGTCTGTCCGTCCGTCTGTTTGTTCGGACTGATCTCCAAAACGGATGAACTGATTTCAATGAAACTTTACAGATGTGATTAGAAGATTATCAGAAGTGACAAATAATACTGTTTGCTTGTCTTTCTGAGCGTCTCTCTGTCCGTTCGAGCTGAGCTCTAAAACATTTAAACAAATTTTAATAAAATTTCGCAGACGTGAAAAGACGGGTGTTAGAAGTGACATACGCTACTTTTTGTTTGTCTGTCTGTCTGTCTGTGTTTATGTATGTTCCAGCTAAACTTTTAAAAATTTTAATGGAACTATGCAGACATTAAAATAGGTTGTCAAAAGTGACATAGGTAACTTTTTGCCCGTGTGGTTGTCTGTCTTTTTGTTACGGCTAATCTCAAAAACGACTAAACCATTTCTTTGAATCTTTGCAGACATAACAAGGAACGTATCAGGAATGACATAAGTTGGTTTTTGTCTGTGTGTTTGTCTGTCTGTTTGTTAGGGCTAATTGTCAAAACGTCTGATCTGATTTTACTGAAATTTTACAATCATAAAGAGGGCGTTGTCAGAAGTGAAAAGCAATTTTTTTTAATATACATGTAAAAATCGTAATGTCTGTTAGTCTGTTTGACTGTTCCGGTTAATCTCCAAAACGGCTGACTGATTTTAGGACCGAATTGCGGGATTGCTATTCTTCATGCTAAAATGGGTAAATGGATTTTTAAGAAATTGGGTATAGAGATTTCTTAGGTAGTTAAGTTTCAGAATGTTCTAGAAAGTGTTACATTGTTCTGGAGCGTCGCGTTCCTTTAACTGGCCCAGTACAACTGTGTAGTTAACGTGAGCAAAGCCCGCGGACGGAAAGCTAGTATGATATAAAACTATACCTACTTAAAAGGCTTATATAACATAATCTAAATTAAAAACTAATTTTAATTCTAAAAAAAATATCTTATAAATAACGCGTAGTACCGAGAACGCTAGCCGCGTTCCCGCGCTGAGTGGCTGGGCTGACTCTAAAGAAAATATTCTATAAGCTTGATTAGTTTGATTTACTTTATTGCATTTTTACTGATAATTTGTTCGTGCTCCCCATGTGGCCTAGTTAGTGGTGGCTTCTTCTAGTGTATACACATCTAGCTTATATACATTTTGTTGCATTATGTTTTCTTCTGCCTCGTACTAAATATCGTCTATTTAATAACATATAAACATTTCAGAATTTGAAGATAAAGTAGTACATAGATAGTACTTTAAAAAATATATAGTATTTAGTAGCTTAGACACGTAAATGTTAGACGGCCATAAAGTTTATGGTAGTTACACAACTTTACTTCATACTTGCCTTTACTTTATTGCGAAACAGATTCTGAATTTGCACTAGTTTTTCCAAATCGTGCAAAATTGAGATTAGTTTTTACGTTTCTAAGTTGACTACAAACTACTAAGTGGTTTAAATACATTTTTTAAAATTTAGATTAAATCCTTTTTAGAATAATAATAAACTGAATCGCTGTTCTCCCCTAAGAAGTAAAAACACATTTTCCTCCTGTTCTGCAAATCAATAACTTTCAGAGTAGTAGGAATAGGTAGTAGGTGTAGTCGAAACATTTCTGTCACTCTACCTACCTAATTAGAAAATAAGTCATAAAAACAGAATATTTCTAAAGTAATCGATAATATAAAGTCATTAATTACCTGTGCTTTTCCAATAAAGAAAAAAAAAAGAAATATTAAATAACTCATCGTGTGTGCTTGGTTAGCGACTGAACTAAAAAGGACTTTTTAGATAATATGCCGAAAAATAAACCAAATTATTTCCATCGTGCAAATAATTAGGTATAAATGTCATGATCACTGATTACAATTTACATTGTAATTTTATTCGGAACACTGCCTACATCACAGTCTAGTAATCCCCAGTCATCGGAGGCGTCTAAACAGAGCAATCATGCGGTGCGGTGGGGGGACGTATGTACTATGTACCGAACAGCATACTGTGACGGGGTGATAGTCGTTCGGGTGCCATCTGACAGGGTTTACGGATTCGGTTTCTTATGAAATATTAAAAATGGTACTGTTACGCCGGGACGGGCGTCGGTCATTTTAAAAAACAATTTTTGAGATTTATTGTTATTAATTTAACTTTAAATTTGTTCCAAATATTACTTTATAATTAAATAGGACAATATTTATCGTTAGTATCTGGGGGCACGGCCGTGCCCCCACCAAGTCGAGCGACAAAGCGTCACGGCCGTACCATCCTTTTCTCGAAGCAATTCAGACCCTTTTCGACCCCCTGTAACTTCGTTGTGGATAAAACTAGAAGACTGAAATTTTCAGTAACCATGCAGGCATATTATATAAGCATATTTTCAAATTCCATTCAATTGGAACCAGTATTTTTAAGAAATTATAACGGGTCAAATTTCTTCATTTTGTCACTCACTCACTCACCGATCATCAAAATTCTAAGGCACTTCTAGCAGACCTAGAAGCTTCAAATTTGGAATATAAGTAGTGTTTGGTGTATGAATCAAGGAAAAACTAAAAAATCTAGAAAAGACCCCAAAGAAAATTAAGCCCATACAGCCAAGTCTTCAGTTAAATTTTTCAATATTGGCTTTATTCGTAACGATGTTTTATTACGGCAGTTATTATTATATTGCGTGCGAAGCCGCGGGTTTAAGCTAGTCCCATATAAATATAGGCGCATGGTAGTGCCCCTGCCAAATCGAGCAAAAAATGGGTATTCCCGTCATGAAAACACGTGTATTAAATTATTTATTAATGCAAAAAACGTACCTACGTGCGTATTCGTACTTATTACGAGTGCGTAAGGTTGTATAATATATCTTAGAAAAACTATATACATATAGATATACATATATACAATAAGTAGAAGGTACCGAAAAGGAAAAAAATAGAACTGTCTACAAAATACAAAAAGAAATGAGATCCCATCAAAAACAATACTTGTCAAAAAAACCAAGTCTCGCAACTCAGTTGTTCTGCGGTAAAAAGTTGTGAGATCCATGTAATACCAAGTCGGTTATTAATTTATTCGGTTATAAATATATTGAGACTTGGCCATCGCACTAAATAATTGAATTTACTAAACAAAACGGATGAACAGATTTTAATTAAACAAAACGGATGAACAGATTTTAATTAAACTTTGCAGACGTGAAAGAAGGTTGTCAAGAGTGGCATCAGCTACTTTTTGTGTCTGTCTGTCGTTTGTCCTCACTGATCTATCAGCGTAGATAAATCCGAAACTACTAAGTCTAGGGAGCCGAAATTTGGAACAGTGGTTTATTTTATAACGTGAGTATAAATTTTTTAAGAAAGGAATATTTGGAAATTTCAAATTTAAGGAGGGAGGGATGGAAGAGCTTTGTATGAGTCTTTGTTCTTTAAAGTTAGAAACATAAAAATTTTAACATAATTAAATAATGACGTGTTTCACGATTTTTGGATTTCCACATTTTAAGGGTGGGAAACGGGAGGTTGAAAAGTATGGGAGTATCGGTTTTCTTCAAGGAATGAGGAGAGTGAAGATTGAAAGTTTGAATAGGTGTACCCAATAGTAGTTTCAGCAAAAAGTACGTATAAACCATTTCAAATGTTACTACCTAAAACATGAATGTGTAGTCTACGCGAGTGAAGCTGCGGGCGGTCGCTAGTAGAATATACGTTTGTTCGTTCACACACATAACACTTGTTTTGAATGATTTTGCACTGATCGTCACTAGTGTATACATCAATTTATCGGACGTTAACGTCACAAATCGGATGTATTAGGAGCAATGAATGCATGGGTATTAGGACTGGAGATATCGTAAGGCATAGGGAATGGTATTACTCTAAATAAGTTATGAATTTGTTGAGAAACCAGAGGTAATTTAAGTACTATTGGGATTTTATTGTCATAGTAGTAAGATATTAGTTTAGACATGTCGATAAGTTCATGGACGTAAGTACGTTATTTTTATTTAACGTGATAGGAAATTCGCAATGTTTCGGTATTCTGTTATTATGTCGTTCTGTTTCAGTGAAAATCTGATAAGGATTTAGTACTGTCGGGTGCAATATGTTTATTTTGCTAAATAATATTGCATTATGAATATGTTGGATATCGAAATAAATAGTTAAAATTGAACTTTCAATTGATGTAAATAAGGTAGTCAAATAAGTTTTTTATTTCTAGTCTGTCATTAGTGTTACTTATTTGTTCGAGCGCATTATTGATGACTTAGAGATTTTTATTTAATCTTTGTTCATTGTCATTCGACGACGACGATGTCAGATGACGACCGCTTAGCCTAATGGGCAGCGACCCTGCCTGCTGAGCTGGAGGTCCCGGGTTCGAATCCCAGGTCGGGTCAGTAATTATATGATGAATATTAATACTGGCACCGGGTCTTGGTTGTTATATGTATGTGGTGTCTTCGCTTGGTACCCAAAATACAAGCTAATGCTTAGTTTGGGGCCAAGACGTTGTTGTGATTGTGAGTGTTATTATTATTATTGTTACGGGCTACCGGTTCTAATATTGACGATGCACTGAAACACTGATTTTAGTTCACTTTACTTTATTATAATTCCAAATCACAAAATAATCCAAGAGCAAACAATATCGAACACTAATTGCACAGTTAAAACACTCCGCACTTCGCAAATTGTCGCGCTTGACACTTATCGCGTACTTCCAAAAATCGACTTACTTGACGCCGCGGACCATCGCCTTATATAGCTCTCTCCCTTCCACTAGTCACCGTCTCGAACATTCTATCTCTCGAAATTTATAAATTACATTTTAATTTCTCGACCGTGGGAACGGAATTTTGGCGCCAGTGGCGTCTCTAAAAATGACCATCGATTTTTAGAAATATCGCGAATATTCGTTTGAACGACGCCGCCTCTGTATTTAAATTAGTGAAATTAATTGTTCGTCTAGACTTTTCGGTTTTATTGAATGGCTGTGGGAATTTTTCTCGTAAGTTCGATGACCTGTTTTTGTACTATTGTAGATAGGTGTCATGCTTTTTCTAGTGAGTTCGATAACATCGTCGCGAGAGTAGATAGGCGTTACACTACCCCCATCTTAGATTTGCTCGTCCCGAGCAATATTCGAACCTCGGTAAGGGGCTAGTCGATCGATGTGCACTATCTTAGGCTTTCCTCGTAGACCACGTTGTATGCGGTACGTCACGTCGTTGATCCTGGTTATCACCTTGTACGGTCCTTCCCAGCGGTTTTGTAGTCTGGGGGATTTACCTTTCCTGCGCCTCGGGTTATGCAACCATACAAGAGATCCCTCATCAAAGCCAGTGGAGGTGGCGCTTCGGTCGTATCTAGTCTTCATCTTTTCGCTTGCCAGAAGACCATTCTCTCTGACTTGCTCATGAATGTTATGCATCCTTTCCTTTAGATCCGACACATAATCCGATATTGGTCGCGGGTCGTCAGGCGGCCTGCCAGTTACCAGGTCGAACGGCAATCTTAGTTCTCGTCCAAAATTGGCAAACGCTGGCGTGACCTTTATGCTCTCATGTTCCGCCGTCCTATATGAGAGCATAAACAACGGAATATATCGGTCCCAGTCCTTTTGATGTTCGTCGACTAATTTTGCGAGGTGGGTTTCCAGCGTACGGTTAAATCTTTCGACCATTCCGTCTGATTGCGGGCGGTATGGGGTTGTCCGTGTTTTGTTTATACCCAAGATACGGCACGTCTCTTGGAACACCTGAGATTCAAAATTACGACCTTGGTCCGAGTGAATCTCCAAGGGCAGTCCGTATCTGCAAAACACTTCGTCAACCAGTTTAGTTGCCACTGTCACTGCCTCCTGATTGGGTATTGCGAAAATCTCTGGCCACCTCGTAAAGTAATCAACCACGACCATGAAATACTTGTTGCCATCATTAGATACAGGAAAAGGTCCGGCTACATCTACTGCGATTCTTTCCCAAGGGGCTCCCACGTTGTACAACTGGAGACGTCCTCTGTTCCGCGTCGTCGGGCCTTTCACGGCTGCACACACAGTGCACCTTCGACACCAGTCCTCGACATCTTGCCGACAGTAGACCCAATAAAATCGCTTCCTGATTTTCTCCAGGGTTCTCTTCATGCCCAGATGCCCTCCTGAGGTACCATCGTGTAAGGCTTCCAACACTGCGCGTACTTTTGATCTTGGCACGACCAGCTGCATAGTTGACTCCCGTCCACTTGGGGTTTCCCATTTGCGATACAACAGTCCATCAACCATCACTAAGCTGTCCCATTGAGCCCAATAACTCTTCATAACAGAGCTAAAGGCTGCAACTTGGTTCCATTGTGGTTTTGGACTCCCTTGTATTTTCCAGTCTATGATGGCCCTTAGGTCATTGTCCTTCTTTTGCTCCTCCTTCATTGCATCGGTAGTCCACTCATCACTAACGTTATTGATGGTGATGGCCTTAACTGTTTCTTCTTTTTGTTCTCGTTTGGAGCAATGTTTACACTCGTCAGGGCACGGCCTACGCGAGAGAGCATCGGCGTTTCCGTGCGATTTTCCACTACGGTGCTCGATCTCAGGCTCGAATTCCTGAAGTTGTTCGATCCACCGAGCCACTTGTCCTTCAGGATCCTTGAACTGGAGCAACCATTTGAGAGCGGCATGATCTGTCCTGAGCTTGAACTTCCTGCCCAAGAGGTATTTACTGAAGTGGCGCAGCGTCTTCACTACAGCTAACAGCTCTCTTCTGGTCACGCAGTAGTTCCTTTCCGGTCTTGACAAGGCCTTGCTGAAGTATGCTATCACGACTTCCTTGTCGCCATGTCGCTGTGATAGCACTCCTCCGATTGCCAAGTTGCTGGCGTCGGTGTCGACTACGAATTCTCCAGTCTGATCTGGATAACCAAGGATAGGTGCTTCACAGAGCCGTTGCTTAAGTTCTGTAAAGGATTTTTCGCATTCTTCAGTCCACAAGAATGCAGTCTTATCTTCTGTAAGCCTGTGCAAAGGTCTGGCTATTCCTGCAAAATCCTTCACGAAACGGCGGTAGTACGAGCATAACCCCAAGAATGCTCGCACCTCCGTTTTGTTCCTTGGAGTTGGCCATTCCCGTACCGCTTCGGTCTTTGCAGGGTCCGTTTCCACGCCTTCTGTCGAGATCACATGACCCAAGTAGTTGACCCGCTTTTTGAAGAAGCTGCATTTCTTCGGATGTAGTTTTAGGTTTGCGGTCCTTAGTTTCTGAAACACTTGCACCAGGTTTTGTAGATGTTGGTTGAAGTCGCGTCCCATAATGATCACATCATCAAGATAGACCAGGCAAGCTTCACCGAGAAGGTCGGCAAGTACTACTTCCATCAATCTCTCGAAGGTAGCGGGAGAATTGCACAAACCAAAAGGCATGACCTTGAACTGCCATAGCCCTTTTCCAGTTGAAAAGGCAGTTTTCTCCCTGTCCTTTGGATCAAGTTCTACTTGCCAATATCCACTCTTCAAGTCAAGAGTAGAAAACCACTGGTTCCCTCGCAGCTTGTCCAATGTGTCGTCAATCCTAGGTAGAGGGTAGCTGTCCTTTTTGGTCACGCTGTTGAGCCGACGATAATCCACACAGAATCGCATGCTACCATCCTTCTTCTTGACCAGGACGACAGGAGAACACCAAGGACTTGAAGAAGATTCGATGACATTATTCTTCCTCATGTCATTAATCATCTCTTCTACTTCTCCTTCTCTGCTCGTGGGTATTCGCCGAGCTCTTTGACGAATAGGTAGTTCATCGCCTGTGTTTATTTTATGTTTAACGAGTGACGTTCTGCCAACGTCACCTTCCTTGAGGCAGAAAATGTCGGAATAGCGAGTCAGCACTTCCTTTACTTTCGCATATTCTGCTTGAGTAAGGTCGTTCTTGCAAATGTCCACTTGTTCGAGAACTTTCTTGCATCCACTCCTCGCCGTAGGTGACTCCACTTGCAGGCAACTTCTCATCCAAGAAACTTCCTGACATTTCGCAATGGCCTGATTTTCATGTAGGACAATAGGTGCGTTACTGAAATTTAGTAACCTGATTACTGGATGTCCCTCGCCGCTTCTTAGCAGTGTCCTGGCCGTCAACCAGTTGCGCTTCTCAC
Organism: Luffia ferchaultella; assembly: GCA_949709985.1. Lineage (NCBI taxonomy): Eukaryota > Metazoa > Arthropoda > Insecta > Lepidoptera > Psychidae > Luffia > Luffia ferchaultella. The sequence continues at coordinate 13,847,559 of OX453266.1, forward strand.
TGTGGGGTGGCTGGTCAACGATAACGCTTCTAATAGGTCCCTCGTTCGTCGATGGTGGTAGTTTCACGTTGACCAAGGTTTGCGTGTAAGGCGCTAGCGTCGTTTCTTTAGCACAGCGTACCACACCTCTAGGTCCGCCTTTAAAGAAAACTTCGTTATGGCCGCATTTTAGTACTCCATTGGTCACGTCGATTTTGCACTGAAACCGTTGCATGAAGTCCAATCCGATAATGCAGTCGTCGGAAATATCAGCCACGAAGACAGTGTGCGAGTATTTCTCTTCTCCCACCTTCAAAGTGACCGTGAGCTCGCCGTGGACAGGTATCGGCTGGCCGGTAGCCGTGACAAGCTTCAACTGTGAAGTCGATCGCTGGATCCTCTGTGCCGATTGCTTCACTAGTCGTGGTCTGACTACCGTCCGTGTTGCCCCAGTGTCGACTGTGATTGGACACCGAGTACCATTTACCTCGCCGTCTATGATGAGACTGTTCCCGTTGAACACTTGTGAGATGACGATTTTCGGGGCTGTATCACGACCAGCCAGCACCTGCCCCACGGTCCTGGCTATTACTCGTTTCCCTGAACCTCGACGGGCAGAGCTTGTACTCGAGCCCTGCCTTCCTGTGGTGATTCATTGCCTTCTGTCCTTTGTCTTAATTTAGGGCAGTCAATCCGAATGTGCCCGAGCTGCTGACAGTAGAAACAGCGCGGTGTGGATCGGCGCCGAGGTGGTAAAGCGGCTGGTTCTACTAATTCTCTCACTCGTTGTGTGCGAGGCTCCTGTCTTACAGCTTCTACTTCAAGGGCATGCGCCAAAGCATCCTTCAGAGTTTTATGGTGCCCAAGTCTGACGGTTGCCCTTACTTCCAGGTCCTTTATTCCGTCGACGAATGTTTGCACCAAGTTCGTGTCGACGAAATCAGTGCCGGCTGACGGGTATGCCTTTCTTACGATCTTCTCAATTTCCAAAGCCCACTGCTGTAAGCTCTCGCTGGCACGCTGCGTTCTGTCCCTTAGTTGAGCCCGGTAGACATGCTCTAGGTGTTTATCGCCATATCTGGAGTCCAGCGCTTCCAATAGTTTTCCGTAGCTCTCAGCGCTGTCTGGTGATGCCTCTAGGACCGAGAGCGCCTGTCCTCGCAGTGCTACAGTCAGGGCGGTCAGACAGTGTTCGTCCGTCCACCCATTTGACGATGCCACGGTCTGGAATTGGCGTTTGTAGGCACTCCACGAAGTGGTACCATCGTACGGCGGCACCTTAACCCGAGGGCCGGTGTAGCTGGTTCCACTAGGCCCAACCAGTTTCAAATGTTGAACTTCTTTTTGGAGCGAGTCGCAACGGGACTTAACGTGGAGTATCTCATCCCCGTAGCTGACTAACCTGTCTTCATGCTCGCGTAGGTTTTCTTCGAGCTGCTTCACCTCCAGGTTTATTTTGCCTAGAGTTTCTCCAAGCAGCTTCTCCATACGCTGCGCCTGTTCTTCCTGGCGACGAGCTTGCTCCTCCTGCCGACGAGCCTGTTCCTCCATAAGTTGGCGTGTTTGCTCCTCCTGGCGTGTTTGCTCCTCCTGGCGACGAGCTTGCTCCTCCATGAGTTGGCGTGTTTGCTCCTCCTGGCGACGAGCTTGCTCCTCCTGCCGACGAGATTGCTCCTCCTGCCGACGAGCCTGCTCCTCCATGAGTCGCATAAGAGCGCTTAAGTCGAAGGTCTGAGCAGCAGCGGCCCCGGCGTCCACACTTACATTTTCAGCGTTGACGTCGTCCATGACCTCGTGCTGCTGATCCGCTGCCGCCTGTCTCGTGTGACGTCTTCTTGACTGAGACGAATCCCTAGGTGTTGTTGGCATCTTCAATATTGCACTTCTGACACCAAATGTTACGGGCTACCGGTTCTAATATTGACGATGCACTGAAACACTGATTTTAGTTCACTTTACTTTATTATAATTCCAAATCACAAAATAATCCAAGAGCAAACAATATCGAACACTAATTGCACAGTTAAAACACTCCGCACTTCGCAAATTGTCGCGCTTGACACTTATCGCGTACTTCCAAAAATCGACTTACTTGACGCCGCGGACCATCGCCTTATATAGCTCTCTCCCTTCCACTAGTCACCGTCTCGAACATTCTATCTCTCGAAATTTATAAATTACATTTTAATTTCTCGACCGTGGGAACGGAATTTTGGCGCCAGTGGCGTCTCTAAAAATGACCATCGATTTTTAGAAATATCACGAATATTCGTTTGAACGACGCCGCCTCTGTATTTAAATTAGTGAAATTAATTGTTCGTCTAGACTTTTCGGTTTTATTGAATGGCTGTGGGAATTTTTCTCGTAAGTTCGATGACCTGTTTTTGTACTATTGTAGATAGGTGTCATGCTTTTTCTAGTGAGTTCGATAACATCGTCGCGAGAGTAGATAGGCGTTACATTATTATTATTCAACTTAGATATTGAGTCATTGAAATTCGATATAGTAGAAGCTCAGAATAACCAGATACCGCGCTCAATTATGATCACACATACTGCACTGTGTCCAAAAACATTACGTACGTCCCGCGCCTGCCTCACTTCCCGCCCGCGTAATGTTGCTAGATCGGGAGAGGTTTCCTACTGTTTTTGGGATAATCATGTAAAATCAGAAAAAAGGTGTTTAATAAAAATATTAACAGATAGGTATATTTAGGGTGCGTTTATATAAAACAAATTATTTCTTGCGGGGCAGCCGTACGGTCGCCGCGTACTTGTGTTCATTCATAGTAAGTTTTAACTATATTAGGTACTAGGCCAAAACTCACAACATTCAAATTTCCTTCAGGCGCCAGGTATTTACTTGAGTTCAATGAGTTTTTTGGTACAATACGAGTATAATTATAGAAAGGCTTCTGACACAAGTGTTCTTCATTTATTAGAAAGTTACTCACTACAACATGAAATTCATACATACCATTTTAGTTGAATAAAGGAAATAAACATTAATTTTTTTATACCTATTACAATAAATAAAACCCGGCTTCAATAAGGTAAGTTTTTAAAAGTAAGGTTAAGTAAGTAAAGTTTTTATTAGGTACCCCTTTGTTGTGTAAGCTTTTTATAATATTTTCTTTTAGAATTTGAACTGATTTGCAGAATTTTACGTTTAAATAAATAATGTAGGCACCTAATTTTATATTTAAATCTTTTTCAATAACCGCCGTTTCTATGACTTTCACTATTTATGTGGTCATCATTTACCAGGAATATATTATTTTTTTCAATGAATTTCTTAAAAATTGAAAGAACGTTGCTAAACGTTCGATATTTGGACGTATAACAAAATCTTTATTTGAAATTGTTCGGACATGTGCTTTTCAATTACGACATTTATGTAATTAAGATTTTGGGAAGGGAAATAAAGTCTGCCTTTATTTTTCAATCCATATCACAATCCATACCATACCTGAGGCCAATTGCTTCTACACACAACGAACATTTTATTGATTTCGACAGGTAATAAGCAACAGTTCCCGATATTAACCTACGATATATTTTGACAAATAATGAAGCTGAGGCAATTCTAAGACAATAATTTTGCAATGTTACCACTATTTTCACTATTATAAATCATTATTGAGTAGCTTTCTCGTTGTATCACATAGAAAGTCCAAATCAGAAATATGGATATCACCAATTTCTGAGTTTGATCGTGTAGGCGATTGCGGCTGTGTATCCTGAAATGAAATACTTTAAGTCTATCATAAAATGAAAAAGCAAAATGCTTAATCAAAAACAGAAAATCAAATGTAATCAATTAAACATAAAAATTTTAGGTAGTTAAGTACGCACATTTTCCGAAATCAAAGGTCCAGATGTTTCTATATGTGACTCAGACAATTGTGATGTCAATACCAAATGCCGAAATAGCATGCCATTATTAGATAATTCATATATTACTCCATTCACCAAAATTTAATTTTAATCGGAATGCATAGAAGATTCATTAACACGAATACAATGTATTCATAAAGGTATATCCTTTGTATTTTCTAGGAAAAAATGAAATTTTTGGTATAATAGCCACCGAATTTCCAGTCACTAGTTGTGAACGAATTCTGCATTTATCAGTACGGTATTGGATTACCCACCAACCACCTACCCGCCATCAACCCGCATTGGATCAGCATGGTGGATTAAGCTCCAAGCCTCCTCATCCCGAGGGGAGGCCTAAGCTCCTGAAGTGGTATATTAAAGGGATGATGGAATGGAATGAAATTGGATTATTTCATAATGTAATTATGAACTACATAATGAACAGGAAAGGTGCAATATGAATAATATTTAACTAATATATCTTGACTAATTCTACCTTAGTCGGAACAGCTGATTTCTTTAGTTTTTTTAAACCACATTTCGTGTCACAAAAATATTGCTCGTCAAGGTGAATCGAACAAATTACGTTCCGCTCTGATGGTCTCAAAAACTTATCTAGCCGTGCTCTCTGTATGACTTTCATCCAATTCAATTTTCTTTGTTGTTTGTTGTTCACACAGGTGCTTTATTACTCAAACAATAGAGTATTCTAAACAGGTATTAAATAAAAAGTAGATAAAATTTTCGATGGAACTGGCAACACTCACAAAATGAACGCGCCATTTTTTAAGTCGATCACAATATGTAAAACAAATTCAATAATTAAATAAATCCACTTTTGAATACGTTACTTACAGATGAAATGTGATCCCATCCGATTTCTTCGTAAGCCCAGCAGCATTTTTGCATGTAGGAACGACACAAGACGACATTTTAAAATTAAAATTGACACTTGTACTGTACATTATAACGCGCTAAGTGCAACGGAGTGACTAATCGCAACAAAGTGAAACCACTCTATTTAAGAGTGGTTTTTGTTTCTTCAGTTTCACGCTTACAGGCGGCTTCTGGTTATTCTGAGAGTAGAAATTATTACGTAGGTAAATATTTTCTTTCATTAATTGTGTTAAGTGTTTTCCGTCGGACTTTATTTAAAGCGTCGTTGAAGGTTGTTGTGTCATCGATGTCGAGAGTTCCGAAGAATGTCTTTAGAATCGAACCGTCGATGTTCATTAACCCTCTTTTAGACCTATAAGGTTGTTCTTCTGAAATGAGGTGTGAAATAGAAGAAAATTTCTTAATGTTATTTATTTGACGACTTTCATTTCTATTCCCTCATTCAATTAAAGATCAACAGCAGACCTTAAGCAGCAGACATATACAAACCTATTCTGTGACATGACTGTGATTGGCTGAACTTGCTGTGAAATTTATCTATGGGCTGAACCTTATGTTCAGCCGAACAAACAAGGTATGTATACTTATGATAAATATTGATCATAATTTTTTGTTTGAAGTGCAAAATAAAATTTTAATGATTTCTAAATTAAATTCAATCACCATATTTCGTGGATAGTAATATAGGTCTCTGAGATACGAGGAAGGGTAAGTACCTACTGTTGCGCCAAAACATGCTCTTTTATGTTCTGAAAAGACCAACACATGTTTTGGCGCAACAACGGTACCCTGGTCCGTAAGCTAATATTTCTCGTTACTCATGCACCTATGTTACTACCCTATGAATATAATAGTAAAAACGCACCTAGGTACCTATATGTAATGAAAAAAAAAGAAAAAAATAACCCATAGGCATAACATTAAAACGAGTTTACCCACTGCACGATGTCCGATAATTATAGATTAGTTATTTTATTCCTAAATTATTACTAAATTGCCCTGCATTATCATAGTCATCGTGTGTATCGGATACCTACCTATTGTAAGTTGTCATTAAAAGTCATTATCAAAATTATAGTACATAATATACAGGTATATATATGAAGAATATTCTTCATATAAATTGTGACTTCTAGGTACTTCTTCTCAATTTAAAAAAGTTACTCACATGTTTTTTTAACAAGGCAGCATTTAAGCTGTGGCTTATACTTTGACCGAAACCGCTGTACCGCACCTTAGGTATGTGCGCGGCGCGGAGGGAGGCAGATCTGCTCTGTCAGTCCGTCGTCAATGCTTAGAAGCTTCTTCTTCTTCACTAAAAATTAAGTTTATTAGAATTTCATGAATACATATGAGTCACGAAACGTGATTCACATGAGACGAGTCGCTCATAGCATAGACGTTCAAATTCGTGATTCAATGCAACTGCAAAACAAATCCTACTCTCCTTGCCGCGCACATACCTAAGGTGCGGTACAGTGGTTTCGGTCAAACTGTAATAGGAATATTAGAACATTTCAATTTTGTTAAAAAATTCTTTTATTTTTTTGGATAAAAATATTCCATTCAAATCTGTATTGCAGTTGCTATGGTATGTGCGACTCGTCTCAAGCGAATCACGTTTCGTGACTCATAAAAATTCCTGAAATTCTAATAAACTTTACATTTTGCGAACATACTATAAAATAAATGTTCATTCGCAAATTTAAATTAATTGTTTATACACATAAATTTCATAGCATGAAATTACATATCATGTGTAATTTAGTAAAATGTTTAACAATGATAATGACGTATGGTCTCTCTAACTTATGAGTCTGTAATTTCCTTAAATTTTTGATCGTTTTGAAGTATATGACGGTCCATCTAGATTTTTATGCTGTGTAAGCTTTCTGCCCGTGGCTTCGCTAGCGTGGACTACATGTGCATACTTGTTACATCTTCTGTTTTAGTAAAAGTTTTTTACTTCAGTTTGTCTCTTTTTTATTCTCCTCTTCTCACATATTTTATCATTTTTCTCTCCACTGCTCCCGTAATCTTTCAAAACTGAAATTGGGAAACGCGCCATAAATCTTTATATATTTTTAGCATTTAGCTATTTGTGCACACCTATCAACTGAGCCTTTTCCATCGATCTTTTAAATCAATTTTTCTGCCCTGCCAGTGTTTAAAAAACATTCCTTAAGCTTTAATTTAGTATGAATTATCGTTGATTACCGTAGATTTACATTAGCGTTATGATATGTTTACTAGGTATCCGAATCGCCATCATCCATTGCTTCCGACATTTCCATAATAACTAATTTAAATAACTATTTTTTAATATAACGTTAAACACAACGCAGGGTATGTTGTTATATCATATCCGCAAAATTGCAAACAATTTTCAATTTTAAACATCAATAAGCATTGATCAGTTATAGGGACACTGATGTAAGGAAAATAAACGGCACATTTTTTATTCGCATCGTGAGCGAAAGATGAATGAAGTTTATTTTTTCTAGAGCGCAACGAACGTAACCATAACTATTTGATTGATTGACGTTTATTTATTTGGCGGGAAATCGGAAACTTTGAATTTTGTGGGATTGGAAATAAAGTGTATAAAATTCAGTTAAGCATAAAATTAAAAAATGAATGACTCTGGAAGCACTTGCCTGTTATGTTCGTGTAAAAGCGAATTCAACATTTCTATCACAGATATTTATTGCAAAAAGACCGATTTGCTATCAAAAATACAAGTTTGCTTGGGATTGGATGTGAAAGAAACCGATATGTTTCATGTTATTTGCCACAAGTGCGTACACAGCGTCGAAGGATATTACGATTTTAAAGTCAAAATCAAAAAAGCACAAACTACTATTGAGGCGCGAAAATCTGATTACGCAAAAACAAACAAAAGACGCCAAAATAATTCTACCACATGCAATGTACAATCCTACATCCGCGAGCAAGTTTACGAAGCTGACTTTTTATCGTCTTTTCATGTTTGCGATCGTCCCGAAAAAGTTGAAATTTCTTCACCCATGTTTTCGTACGTACCACCTAAAAAAACTAATGTACGCGACGACTATTTCCCTTCGCTTGAGGGTTTGGAACGTTCCGAAAAAGTAAAAAACTCTACACCTATACTTCACTTCGCACCTGAGAAAAGTAAGGTACAGCCAGAAAATCCGTATTTATGGTCAAAAAAAGACCCAGAAAAGAATATCCGCTTGCAATATGTTAAAAATTCAAGACAAACCGTACCTAAAAGATCTGAGGAACAGCAGGGTAGAGGTGAAAAGCGACTGACTAGCTCAAGAGATTTCTTCGAATCTTCTCCTAATAACACGCAGGATACTGAAGAAACTCGTCCTCTAATTTGGAAACTCACGCCGGATGAAGATATCATAAAGAAAATACGAGAGAGATGCTTCGGTCATTCAGATTTCTAATATCTACCTGGTCTTTTGTTTTAGAAATTTAGGTACCTAGATACTAAGGTTCATAAAATTAGTTTAGAATTTTAGAAACAGTTTAGATGCTTACTATAAAAGTAATTTTATAAGGTGGGTGAAAGGGTGACTGTTATTTACTTAAGTGTTAAACATATTATAAGGTCCAAGACTTTAAAATATGAGAGTTATATTGTACCTACTTAAATTTTTTCAAACTATTTCATTAAACATTCCAAATGTTGGAATTATGTGATATTTTGAAGACTTTGTCCAAATTTTTAAAATTGTTACGTTTGATTTCGGTAGCAATGTTTCATTCTTTGTGTGTTTTATTATAATTTTATTATATTTTTTTAAGTTTTAGAGTCATTTACATATTTTTTTAAATTTTTGTCATTTCTGGCTCAACTGTGATCGACCACAGTTAGTGTTGTCCTACCTTGTATCTCTGGTCCAACATCCTCAATATAATTAATAAATAAATTAGTATTATACATGAACTTTCAATCCCTCATATAACATCGGAATGAAATATCTCGTAAAAATGAGTAAATATGTGTAGTTTCTTAACATGTCGTTCATCCTTAGCCTGTTTTGCGCAGACTACCCTAAGAACCGTTTTGATTTGTGGAAACTGTACTTCCATCGTCGAATATTCACAGGTTCTTGTTAGGGTTCCATGCCCAAAGGGTACCAAGTACCAACGGGAACCCTATTATTAGGCTCCGCTGTCCGTCCGTCCGTTCGTGTCACAGTGCCGTATCGTCACAACAGTAATAGGTAGACACTTGAATTTTTCAGTGTATTATTACTATGGCCGCTGTAACAACAGGCAATAAAAATAAAATAAAGTTAAAAATCAAAGGAAGTCTCCATATAATAAACGTGTTTTTTTCGACGTTTTTCGTGATTGTGAGATCATTGCTTACGCATGAAATCATGGAGGGTGTACTACTATGGCTACTACAACAACCAATAATAAAAATAAAAGAATATTCAAAGTTAAAGGGGGTCCCCATACCACAAACGTGTTTTTTTTATATTGTACGATGGTACGGAACTCTTCGTGTACGAGTCAAACTCGCATTTGACCGATTTTTTACATTAAAGTACCTACTTATAATAATAATAATACCTGCGACATCCCACGCAGCGCCATCTATCTGGTTTAGAATATAAAAATAACGGTTGGCTATTGAAAAAATGAATATAATGGCGACTTAATAAAATTATTAAATTAGAATTAACTTCATCTTATCCGTATTATTTTATTCAACTGCGGAGGGTAATATTTTACAGTGTGTGGGTGTGTATGCGAGTGTATGATGTACATGTTTATAAGTCTACTCCTGTGGCACGCTCTGTAGCTTAAACGGCTTGATGGATGGATGGCCTGAACCACGTTAGAGATGTCGTCTACTGTAGTGAGGGACAACAACGTTCTTAATCTTCAAAATTGGGATCCCAGCAACTCTTCACGCTCTCGTCAAAATCCTAAGAGCTGTTAACATCACGGCCTCGAAAGCCACCAGGCCAAGAATTTGGCGTATCTCAGCCATATACCGTATCGACCAAACGGTTGCCGAGATACAGCCACACACTGTTTCATTTCACTAAAAAAATTTCCCTATGCTGTTTATCGCATAAATCGATTAAGAAATGCTTTTTAAATGCAGGAGTAAAATACCCACCTGTCTATTTAACATACTTTTTTTTTTAAAAAATAACTTGTGTGTCGTGACTTTGACGTAAAAAAAAGATTAAATAAATTCTGTAAGCGTGTTTGATCAAAATATATCTTTTTGATTAATATGGTTTGATAAAGGACCTTCAGGCGCATATTTTCCAGTTTTTATTTTTTAAAGATCACTTTTGGCTACCGAACTATTAATTTTTATTCAAATTTTTGTTTTTATTTTTTTTCTCCCAAAAACCGCAAAAGTGCGACTTGTGACTGGCACTCAAAGATTCCTCATAAATGCGTCTATCAGTGATAAAAAAATCAAGTCGCACTATGGAAGCGTTTGGGAGTTACGGATAAAGGTTATATAGTACATTTTAGGGTTGTCACTAAAGGTCAAACAATTGTAATATTTGTAATCAATAAAAAATTTAAGACTCATACAAATAATTTTCAATTACGAGTATCAGCATGCTGTCGTCAACATTATCATGTTGGAACTTCGTCAGCCACTTCTTCCAACTGCAAGTTTTCTTTATTAACCGGCTTCAGAAGTTCACGAACAGCTGCTGGCAGACAAATCCTATTGTACAATCTTTGGCGCTGTCTATAGTGTGCCATAGACACAAACGGACCCGACGATTCAAGTGCATGGTGGAAGAGGTCAATCATAGTTTTTTTCCTGTTCATTTTCCGGCAGTGGCGTTCCCTACCTGAGCGCCAAAATTTATTGCGCGATTCAGCCGCTTGTTCTGAGAGCATACCTACAGGAAGAGAACATGATTATACGATCTCTTTACCATGGACTAGAATTTTGTGTACCGTCACAGTCATCGACTGCCAATTAAATGCCTGGATGTACTTTTCCGCGAGCGTGCGACAGAAAATGTCAAACTTTACAGTGTCAATAGGAAATTCACAAGATATGGCTACAAAGATAGTATGCAGCCCGTCAATCAAACATGCATCTAGACCTAATATCTCTGCAAATATAGCACGGTATTTGTCTGATAGTGCTGTGCGGGCTGAATTGCCATCATTTGTGGTTCCTGCATTGGGTTTAACAACGTCTACCAACAATCCAATCCGATTTCTTATATCAGCCTGGATATGTTTTTCCGTTCTTTCACAATTTGACTTTCTCTGCTATCTTTTTTGATTCTCCATTTCCGTACTAACGAATCGTTTTTGTAACTGAAATGTAATAAAAATTCGAAAATACGTATCCATACATGAAGTGGATTGATGCCGTGTTGCATATTTTCTTTTACAGTTCGTCTTGTTTACGATGTTGCCAAATCATTGAACTGACTGGCAGTAGCTTTGCAAAATGGGCACCTTAACTGTGAAGACGTACCAGTTTAGGACTTTGCCGTTGATCACACTCAAAATTAAATTAGAAACAAACGTAATAAGTATAATGCTCTTCCGAGGTTTAGGTCGTAATTCCTATTACGACCCAAACCTCCGAAGGGCATCATAAAAACTTTGATAGAGAAGCAAATTAAACGTTTGACTCCTGTCAAACGTTTAATTTGCTTCTCTATCAAAGCTTTTTCCTTAAGAATAAGATTAGTGTCTTTTTTTCTATACTGAATGTGGAGCGGCCGACAAAATCTATACGACTGGGGTGCAGGATGGTGCCATGAAATATATTTTTGTCCATTACTATACTTAAAGGAATAAAAGTCGAGGCAAAAAGACTATTTTCGTTCACGGAAATGTCTTCGTCTGATCCTGAAAAGTGTTGTTTATATAATGCTTGGCCTGTGCTTCCATCAAAACCCCAGGACCCTTCAAATACGCATGAGACTTCTTGCTTGCCTGTTCTGTTACAATACTCGATAAAATTCTCATCACAACTTCGAACAATTCGTCGCAAAGTAAGAAGTTTATGCAACGAAACTGACGCTTCTATTTCCGAAACATCTAGCTCTTTTGCTGGGTAACATGCTTTTCTTGCTCTTATTAGTATTTCTAAGAAGGGTGGATAAGCTGAATAAACTCGACTTTTCAAATCCTGTCTTAAAAGTTTATATGTTTCCACATTCAGTCTCCTGTCGATAACGAAACCTAGAGCTTCCTCAGGTGTATAGGTTTTCGTCAACGTAGATACTTTTTTTAAAACTTTGAATCGTTTTTTTGGTGATGTCAGACAAAGTTTTATTACGTCTTCTAAATCTTTTGAAGCTTTTGGGGTTATCTTGCTTCCATCTTCTGAAGTAATCGTGGATGCAAAAGATTTTATCACTTTAGCTTGGGGTTGATCTTCCAAGGACTCCATGATTCGTTTTCTAATTTTGAGGTCTTGTTTATAATTTGTACTGGAGTCATTGGTTAATTTAGAAGATCCCAACAATAACGACGTGCCAGGCGATTCTAAGAGCGTTGGTGCGGACTGTGTGACATCCAGTGGATTTGTCTGCCAGCAGCCGTTCGTGAACTTCTGAAGCCGGTTAATGAAGGAAACTTGCAGTTGGAAGAAGTGGCTGACAAAGTTCCAATATTAGATGGATCTTCATCATCAGACGATGATGAAGATCCATCTATTGTTGACGACAGCATGCTGATACTCAAAAATGAAAATAAAATGAAATCTATTGACAGCGTCCGGGACCGACTGCTTAACGTGTTCTCCGAAGCTCGGAGTCAGTGATAGTTATGTACTTGAGTCAGAAAAACTCATTGGTACACGCCCGGATTGGAACCATGGCCCTATGACCTTATAAATTTGAGACAGGTTCGTTGCGCTTTGGGATATCATGACTATCACGACACGAAAAATTAATAACTCGGTTACCAGAAGTGATTTTCAAAAAATAAAAACTGGAAAATATGCGTCTGAAGGTCCTTCATCAAATCATATTAATCAAATATATATACATATATATTGATCACACAAGCTTACAGAATTTATTTAATCTTTTTTTTACGTCGAGGTCACGAAACACAAATTATTAAAAAAAAAAAAAGTATTACAGATAGACACGTGGGTGTTTTAGTCTTGCATTTAGAATGCACTTCTTAATCGATTTATGCGATAAACAGCATAGGGATTTTTTTAGTAAAATGGAACAGTGTGTGCTGTCGTCAACATTCGAACTTCAGACGATGATGAAGATCCATCTAATGTTGGAATTTCGTTGTCCACCTATCCCAACTGCAAGTTTTCTGCATTAACGGGCTTCAGAAGTTCACGAACAGCTTCTGGCAGGCAAATCCCATTGGACAATCTTTGACGTTGTCTGTGGTGTGTCATAGACACAAACGGTTCCGCCAATTCCAGTGGAGGGTGGAAAAGGTCAATCATATTTTTTTCCTGTTCTTTTTCCGGCAGGGGTGTTTCTTATCTGCGCCAAAATTTATTGCGCGATTGAGCTGCTTTCTCCGAGAGCATACCGACAGGAAGAGAACGTGATTTTATGATCTCTTCACCGTGCACTAGAATTTAGTGTACGGTCACAGTCATCGGATGCCAATTAAATTACTGGATGTACTTTTCCGCGAGCGTGAGGCAGAAAATGCCAAAATTTACTGTGTCAATAGAAAATTAATAAAAAAAAAACTAATAAAAGTTAAAAAAACCTTCTAAAGTAATTAACGAAGTAAACGATGAAAGGGTAGATATTACAAAATAGAAGCCGCTTAGTGATAAAATTTTGTCGACACTCTAATTGTAAATAACTAATATGCAATTGTAATTTTTTTTTAAATAAATAAATGTAAATAAGTAAATAACAATAAAAATAAAATAAGTAAACAATATAGAATTTTGTAGTAAAGGACAAAATTGAATTAATTTAAACAAAAATAAAAGGTCATGTTGAGTGACACCCCTAACACCATATTTTGAAATTCGATTACTCGTAAACGCTTCCATAGTGCGACTTGAGTTTTTTATCAATGATAGACGCATTTATGAGGAATCTTTGAGTGCCAGTCACAAGTCGCACTTTTGCGGTTTTTGGGAGAAAAAAAATAAAAACAAAAATTTGAATAAAAATTAATAATTCGGTAACCAAAAGTGATCTTCGAAAAAGAAAAACTGGAAAATATGCGCCTGAAGGTCCTTTTTCAAACCATATTAATCAAAAAGATATATTTTGATCAGACACGCTTACAGAATTTATTTAATCTTTTTTTTACGTCGAGGTCACGAAACACAAATTATTTTTTTTTAAAAAAAGTATGTCTAATGGACACGTGGGTGTTTTACTCTTACATTTAAAATGGATTTCTTAGTTGATTTATGCGATATACAGCATAGGGAAATTTTTTTAGTGAAATGAAACAGTGTGAGCCAGTATGACTACAAAACTGTCTGCACAAACAGCACTCACTGTAAAAAACACTGCTAAACCGTAACAGAATTTAAAAAGGGGGTAAAATAGGAGATGAAAAATTGTGGAGGATTCCCGTCATCTTCAACGTTTAAACCATGAAAATTTGTATTTAGCCTTTTAGTTAGAAATTGAGATAGAACTGTATTAGCAATTATATAATTTAACCCTTATGATAGTTAAAATTTATATTTAACCCTTTGGTTTTAAGTTAAAAAAGAAATGTTTAGTAAGTAATGCTAAAACACAAGTGTAATCCATGCGAGCAAAGCACCGGACAGTCGCTAGTAATTTATATATAAGGAGCAATGTAAAATTGTGTTATAGTTACTAATGCGACATTGTCAAATTATATTTTAAATGAAAGAAATTTTTTTGCTATGTATTGAGATCTCTATTTTTATATGGCCTACCACGCCCACTTTAGCAAATGTGATGTAAAATTGCACTGTGCAAACGCCAAGGCAAGTGAGCGTGGTTCGGCCGCAGATCTAAAATAAGACTGAGGCTTTGAATTGAAGATAGAGATATGAAGACTTACAAGTTTGGTTATGATATCCTAAACATTTGCAAAGTACCTATAGTCTAAATTCAAACGTCTTGCAATTATAGTTTTTCCGAATTCTATTGTGAATACTAGTTGCAGAAAAAAATATTAAAAAGGTTTAGAAACGTAACAAAACACAGTAATAAGAACAATTATCCCACTTTATTTCAGCTCCATCTTTTCAATCTGCACACATATACACACTAATGACAATTAATTTTCCAAATCACATTGATACCACAACGTAACGCTAAATCTAGTACATGTTAATATAATGGCATAATGATGTCATACTTATTGATTGCATACATAAAAACCGTATTCGACATTATTGGTTGTAATAAAACTTACGCAAGTCTGATACAATAAAGACGAAAAACAAAATAAAATCGATATTGTTAGAATTTTCATGCGTTTTAATATTTCGGATTATCGAAGTTCGATCATCAGGTAATCAGGTGTTTCTACCCTGTGTTGCCACGAACAAAAACTTAAAACTTTTTAGTACATTAATACAAGTCTAATTCTATTCCTAAAACACAACAAACTTAGTAGTGCTGCCTTAGTATGTCTACACAAAAAAAACAAATTGCCCGAAAGTATACATAATGTAACCAAATTAAAAGTCACACGACAGGTATAAACAATAGTCCATTTTTCGTTATTGGTTTCGACAAAAATAGAAAAGTTTATTTCAATCAAGATATGATTTAAAACAAAATATTTTTTAGGGAAACTCATACTATAAAAATTCACAGTAGGTATATAAGTATTATAAATATTTTGTTATATGGAATGTGTTATTTTTAACCAGTTAGAGACAAAATGTATTGTCAAAGCAAAAATAAGATATTAATCACGGTTACCATAAGAGATACTAAAACTAATTGCTACATTACTTATTACAAGCATATTACAAAAAAAAAACATTCAACTCTTGACAATATTAAGGCATTAAAAGACTTCATTAACTTTACAAAATTTAAGTTTGAGAAATTTACCGATTTTTAATTTATTTTTGGACAGTTATCTTGTTTTGGCCATTATTGAATGTTGATTTGAGACTTTGTTAATATTTAAAAAAAAATCCTTATAGACTAATATATAAAAATTAAACAATGTTAGAAGCTTGCTAAAAACTAACACAGACACGAGGCGATAGATATTGAATTGCAAGAATATTATGATTTCACTAGAATAGAGTCACTGATCAAGGAAATGCTCTTGATGACCAGATTTACATATTTGTCAAACCAGCACTGATTATTATGATAACAGGCCAAATGAGGGTCGGCCACTAGGGTTTAAAATTCAAGACTCAACTTGTCGTCTGGTGTGAGCGACGCGCACGGAAACTGGCCAATCGGAAAGCACGAGCGTTTATCGTTCTGTCCCGCTAAATACTCCCAAAAATAAATCTGTGAGCAGATTATATTGAAAAGACAAGACCCGATTCTCTGTTTGCATTGTTTTAAATTATTTCATATGGTTCTTGAAACTTAGATGAATGGAACAAGGTTGTATTAATTAACCTGCAATGAGGCATCGGTACGATATCGTACCAACAACCGACCGGGCGACCGTGTCTGTTTATGTGACTGTCACGTGACGGCAGACACGCAAAAGGTTAAGAAACCATATCGATAACATTCAATAAAAAAAAAGTTATAACTCGTACATTTTAAAGACATTAAGTGCAGGTACATGTGCAATAGCGTAACATTTTTAGTAATGGAAGGCGCTAGTGATTTAACGATTGCATTTTCCAATTTATCATAATTTATGGCACTGTATGGGGTCTGTGAATTTTCATTGGTACCTACAAGAATTTATTGATTAAAGGTATACCGCGTAACGTTGGCTTCCCTGCGGTGAACGTCCTTTTTCAATTGGACAAATTGAATCACCCCTCCTGCACAGCGCAGCTAGGAATGCCAGTGTTAGACAGTACACATTTAGTCAAAACATGAATCATCAGGTTTTTCATTATTTGCACAAAGTGTTACTCAACGGGTAAACATTTTTAATAACTATGTATTTATTATTAATTTAAGAAAATATTAAAAGCGTTTATAATTTGTACAAGATATTCAATAAATTGAAATTGAATTTAAACATTTCAGCACAGAAATGTACAATTTGTTCATTGATTTTTCCAAATATCATGGGACGTACAGGTACCACAATTTAAAATTTTTTGTGTGCTTGTAAGATCACGTTTGTAGTGATGTTACTGACATTATAATATTTTTATTAAGTCGATAACCTTCGAAATGTTCCTAATATCATTGCTAAAAAAACTATATTAAAAAGACCATAAAGCATTTAACAATAGTATAGTTTATTCAAAAAGGATCGTATTAAAGAAATAATCCAAACAATATGAATAAACAAAGTGTTAAGACATTAAAAATATCACAATTATTCTAAAAACTATTTAAAAAAACTTATTCAGAAAATAGGCTTCAAAAACCCGACAAAGAAATAAAACTCTACACATCCAAATACTTATCGTGTGGCTGCTTCATCGATCGATATTTTAATTAACCTAACTTCCTGTTTTTCATAATTGAAACAAACAGCACGGGATTTACATATTTTTTTCTCAAAAAAAGTATATTCTCCTTTGAAAAACATTGTAATACTGAGAAATCCCAAAAAAATCAATTAAGCCGCGAAAACTACGAATTTAAAAAATATCATTTACAACACCACTAAAACTATGAACAGTCTAAGAGAAGCTTATAGCTATATTTTTAATTTTTTTTAGATTCACTTTTTTCATACACAACATCAAAACACGGACAACGGGTGAAAAACTTACGACTACATGTCAAACTGGCTTTTTAATTACTTTTTTTAAAACCTGACTCTGATATCACAAAACAAGACAGAACACATTTCGTTGACATTTTAGCCCATAGTTTTTTTTTTTAATCATTCCACTCTGAAAGGCTTAAGTTGTAAAACTATACAGCCTAATATTATTCAGTGATATTATAAGATCTTAAGATAGAATCACATGAATGTTAAAACAGTTACTCAACTACATATTGCTAATCATGTTTTGAACAATAAAATATATCAAAATATACATTTTAGCATCTTTTTTTTAATAAGAACCCAATAGGCATTTTATTAAAATATTACACGATTGAATTATGTGATGTGTACGTTTTTACCACGTGCATGCCAGAGTAAATATTCTAAATTAAAAACAAAATATAGATATTTTCGTATTTTTCATTTGAGCAACCTATATCATTAGATTGTACACCTTTTAGGCATTTATATCAAAAACCATATAAAAGGTTAGTATTTTTAACAAAATTCGACAAAGAGTAAGAAGTAAATATATAGATCTAAACCGCTGTTCATAAAACTTCTGATCCTAGACACTTTTACACACATCGACACAGCTATTTGTCGGTGCGGTGTCGGCGTGTAAAACCGCATTTAAATGACAATCATAATTTCTACACAGCTAAAACATACGACGAACTAATGAAATACATATCCATCTCTTTTACTTTTCACCGCTAGAAGAACTGGAGACTCTGCCCCGTCCTTTTTTCGTTTTCTTCTCTTCTGTGTCCGTTTTGTCGTTTTTATCTGGTGCAACGCTGTCGGTAGATTTGACGTTTTGTTGTTGTTGTTGCTGATTCGATGCGTGATTACCCTGAAATTTATTTTTTAAATATATTTACGAAAATAAAACGCTTTGAGAATTTAATAAAATCATATATGTGGTGGTAATAAAATCGAAAATACACCCAAATATATATACACCATGTTCGGCTGAATGCAGTCCAAACTTATAGAGCGTGTAGAGCTTACCGAAATGAACAGAAAGAAAATTAAATGAGCAGATGGTGCAACATAACGGTTACCGAGAAAAACGTATTTAAAGTTTAATTTTTTTATTACTTTTTTTTTTAAACTTAATGTTTAGCTCGGTATGCGCTACACGCTCTATAAGTTTAGACTACGTTCAGCCGAACACAGCGCATATATTAATATATGTTATATGTAATAAAACGAATAGATACACCTGCCTACGCAGAAAAAAAGTAATGTTAAAAACTACTAAAATAGGAATATGAGGTTTATATAGTAACGTCAGAACATCAATAGTCGAAGGTCACATGCAATACTCGTGTTGACGAAGCATATTAAGACATAGGTGAAACGACATTTTTGAGACAATCTTTACTAGAATTGCAATATTTGATAGACATATTAAGGGTAATTATATATATTTTTTTTCTTTCCGTGTATACAATCCAAATATTGGAGTCGTGATAGTTTTGTGGTGACAAGCCCGCTTTTTGTTTAGAAGGTCTGAATTAAGTACATAACTATCACTGACTACGTGCCCCATAGAGCACATTAAGTCTACGGTCTAGGTCGTTAAAATCCACTTGCCCGCACAGAAATAGCGTGGTATATTCAGCTTCAAGCACTCTCATCCCAAGGGGAGGCCTAAGTCCCTGCAGTGGGATATAAAGGGCTGCTATGGATATGGAACCCAAATAATGAGTAACGCAATACGGATCAACTGACTCGTCTTTGGATGTTATCACTAGGATCGGCGATAGACTGCATTTTGTGCGGTGTTCTTGTTTCCTATTTGTTTAATTAGTGTAACGCGTAGAACTGTTGCTATTTTATTAAGCTTTCACACCTCCCCTGGTGGACCCCTTCCACAACACTGTGTTAAGGAGTTTAGATCACAAGTTGACCACACTAGTCCGAAACGAGTTGGGAACTGATGGCCACCGGGGATCGAACCCGCGACCTCGGAATCAGAGGCGGAATGCTCAACCCCCGGACACCACAGTTCTATGTATAAATAGATATAGCTCACGGTTGCATATCATAGTTGAAACGCACCATGCACCGAACTTTTAATGTAGCAGACTAGAAGGCGCATGCACAATTTTATTTCCATTCTATTCAACCAGCCCATTACGCCCCACTGCATGGCGCTTAGGCCTCCTCCCAGGGTGAGGGTGCTTGGAGCTTAATCCATCACGCTGCTCCAGTGCGGGTTGATGGATTTTAACAATCTTTATCGATGATACGAACGATCGATAACGAATTTCATCTGTTGATGGCACTCTGGACCAACAGCTTATCGTGCTCTCCGAGGCATGGAGTCAGTGATAGTTATGTACTTAAGTCAGAAAAACTCATAGACATACGCCCGGATGTGAAACACGGCCGCACAGCCTTCTAAACTCGAAACAGGTTCGTTGCGCTCGGGCTATCACGACACTAACTTTATTTACTATAAATTTTTTATCGGTATCTGTCTTTTATTTAATAATATATTGTAACGGATAATACACAAAGACCTAGACACAATACAAACATATAGGTAACCAATCGCGTGGGCCATACGCGCGCCAGTCTCCCTTCCCCATCCTGTGGCTCAAATATGATAACTTTGATTGTCAAATTAAACGGCCAGTATTACTTCTGTATTGGACTAAGCTTGGTGCTCACAATGTTATCAAATTAATTCGAATCAGATGATTATTATTATTCCGTTAATGATAAACAGGAGGTGTTGTAGTGAATTAAACTATAAAAATGCTGCCAAATGCATTGAAATATACCAAAAATTATCTCACACCCACCTTTATAGGGTACATTGTTTACCTTTTTCGGAGTGAGATGAGTCATCACCCCACCTACTGTGAATTATAGAGCGTATGGCAATCGTGACTTGTTAACGACTGATTGCAACTACTTGTACTTACTAACTTTATAATAATTAGCAAATAATTAGCTGAATACCTATTAAGATATTTCTTAGCTCAATGGTTTCGTTTTACAAACATCGATGCATAAATTAAAGCAGTTAGGCAACAAAAAAAAATACCACACTAACCTTCTTCTTGTGTTGTTTATCAGGCTTTTTTGGGGGTCTGGTATCATCATCGTCACGCTCTCTGGTACCCTTTCTACCCATCACGCCAAGCAATCTGCTAACCATACCACCTCCTGACCCTGAGCTGCTGGTACTGCAGTTACCTTTGCCCTTTGCTTCATTTGAGCTGGATTCAGTGTGTGTATCAGTCACCTTAAAATATATTTTAGTATATCAATAATAATGTTAAACATATCTGTCACAGGACGATAGCAAATAGTCTGGCAGACAGCATATAATCTTATAATTTTGGCCATATCCCGAACTCTGTATGGTATGATAACAAAAACATAAATAGATTTAATTGAAAATCTAATTATTTATTATTATATTAATATGAATGATAACTCCAAAACGTTTGAGTGGAGTCGTAATAGAAAAAGTGAGTATGAACGAGACGAAAGAGAACCTGCACCCGCGCAAAACCTCATCCACGTCGATTTCAGAGGGAACAAGATGTTTGACACGACCACGAACGGAATATGAATGATTTAAAAAACACACCTTCATAGCATCAATAGATTCCTGTCTCTTAAGACTTTCTGCCTTTTTAGTTTCTTTCTTTTCATTCTTGTCCTGTTTTTTACACTGCTCCGTTTTATCTTGTTTTTTATCTGACATTTCTTGTTTTTTTTGCTCATTTCTATCAGCTTTCTGAACAGGTTCCGGTCTTTTGATCGACTCGGCTTTCTCGAGGTTTCTGGTCAGCGGTTCCGGTTTTATCGGTTTCATTTCCGATTCCGACTCTTGCCTGACGGTTTCCGTTGTCACAGGACCGGATCTGTTAGTGGACTCTATGAATTCAAACTTTTTAGAGACGTTGGATTCCTGCTTCTTCAGTTCTGGTTTGTCAGCCTTTTGCTTTTGTATTTTATCTTTGCCTTTGCTTAAATCTTCTTCTTTTAGGCTGGAATCTGATTTCGTTCTAGCTTTTGGTTGTGCTTTCTCCATACTACTAGAAGAACTTTCTTGAGCGGTTGCCGTTTCCTTTGAATCTTGTGATGCACTAGTGCTCGTACTGGTAGTACTACGGATGTCTGATCTCGATTTGTCTGTAAACAATAGACAATATAAAGATACTATTTGGCGTATTGCACACTTTGATGTCGTTTCATGACAAGGTTAGAATTTAATTTTTTTATCAGGTTTGTTTTAAATATGAGTATTAATGTTTTGTGTTATGGTTATTGAAACTGTAGAAAAACATCAGAAATAATAATTTTCAGTCTGTACAAACCTATTTGAAGTGAAACTGCTAAGTGTGCTGGGTGTTGGTAATGGGTGTGACTTCAATATGACAAAATGCGTTAAATGACATTTTTATGACCCACCTATAAACCAGCATATCGGTTATTCAACTTATTTGCCTAATTGCAAAAACAATAGAGGTCGATTTATTTATGGTCACTATAGATCAATTATAAGTTACATATCCTTTTATACAATATTTTACTTTTTATGATAGGATAGAACAAATAAGAGTAAACTTGTGTGAACTTTTTAAGAAAAAGATAAGGTGAAATTATTACTAAATAATATCAAGCAAAAATAAAAAATAACAAATTCATAAAGGAGGTAAAGACTGAAATCAGTAATTAAAAAAGATATGAAGAAAATAAAATACAGGCTGGTCAAAAACGCGTCTCGGGCTAAGGGAATGGGTCCCAAAAACACAAAACAAAAAAACAATAATGTCACTTGCCCCATTGCGTCGTCATGAGAATGCACCACGAGCAATGAAATAACTATATGACATCAGTGTCGTGTCTACGCAGTCATTGCAGTACGTGTAACCAATCGAATCTGTGCGGCTCAGAAGTGCAATACGCGTGCCAACAGATCCACCATATTTCGCACTGTAACGCTTCTTGAAATTTTTACTGCGACGTTGTTGTGGCTAACTTAAGACCCACACAGATCGGTTACACGTACAGTTCTTACTAATAACTGAAAACACCGCGCACCGTCCACACTCACCCATGCTCATACTCATGTCGTTGGTTGTGTCCAACATAGAAACGTTGGCGACGTCACACGACGTGTCTGGGCACAAAAACGATTCCTCCGACAAAGACAGTGAAGCTAGCGATGAGTCCAACCGGGCGCGCTCAGAGCTTGATGTTTTGGGTGACGACGTGAAAATATGCGGTGCAGACGGTTTCGCTGGAGTCCTGCTAGAAATGAACGAGTTAATATGTCATAAGCACACTGTTCAATATTATAATGACAGGAACACTCCTGCATATGCATGCTTCCTGGACTTGTCGAGGGCATTTGATTTGGTGTCATACAATACACTGAAGTAAATTGAATAATAATAATAACGTAAACATATAATATAATAGCACAATTTTGGCGGTTGAGATAATAAAAATGTTAATTAATCTGGTTTGATGGGCAAGACAGTACTTTACCGTTTATAAGATGGAATGTGGTGTGAGGGAGGGGGGCGGCTAGCCTCACCCACTTTATTTAAGTTATATGTGAATGGCTTGATTGAGGAGCTCAGTAGCTCCGGGCTGTGTTGTTCAGTGGACGGATGTTTTGTTAATAACATCACCTATGCTAATGACATGGTACTGCTGAACCCCTCGGTCAACGGATTAAAGATATTGCTAGCAATATATGAAAAGTATGCTGTGGCCCACAGTTTGGAATATAGTGTAAAAAAGAGTAAGATATTAGTATTCAAAGCTGGCACGAAAACATATTCAGTCCCTACAATAACGCTAAGCGGGTCTCCTCTTCGAGTTGTTATAATATTTAAATATTTGAGGCCCTGAGTCACAGAAAACCTAAAAGATGATGTAGACTTTGAGAGGGAGCGTAGGGCGCTTTCAGAGAGGGGTAATATGCTGTCACGTACGTTTGCACCATGTTTATATAGAACGTAAAAATCACTCTTCTCAAAGCGTTTTGCCAAACTTTGTACATGTGCAGCCTGTGGAGCAATTACACCAAAAAAGCCTTCAGTGCCTTGCGCGTCCAATATAACAACGCCTTCAGGGGTCTGTTTTATAAATTTTATTATCGTATAAAATCAATTTTTATATTTTCGTAATAAATATAATATATTTAATACCTAGTAGTCAAACACCCAATTATTATATCGCTGATATTTTAGAAGCAAAGAAATTTCCAGTCATGGTCGAAACCTTAAAATTCGAGAACCACTTGCCAACTTCAATGGAGTTTTTACTATTAAATAAGAAATCGGAAAAATCGGAATGCAACACACAGGGCATGTATCATCCACTGCCATTCTTTAGGGCCAGTAAAAATAGCGTCAAACTTTATGGCGGATCTGAATACAACGCTTTAAACGGGCTTGCGCGGGTACAGTCACATACACTTCGCTCCACTGCGCCCGCTACACTACTACTTATTGCGACGTGACTTCTACCTACTTTCGGATTCGCCATAAAGTTTGATAGTAACTGTACAAAGTCGTGAACGGAAATTTGCTTGATAATACGGTTTATAAGTTTAAAAAAATCTGATTGTTAGGCGGTTCATAGTCCCCGTTAACACTATAACACCACCTATCGACATCCATAGATTCCAATATATTCGCATTTCGCGTTTGCTACACTGTTTCTCGCGGTTTTCGTCTATTTTTAATTTGTCCTATTTTTAAAATTAACTCATAATGTTGCTTGTAAGTCGTAAGAGCTAATTTAATTGTTTTCTATTTTCAAGATATCGCTCCTATACGTAGGAAACAAATGATTACGATTTAAAAAAGTCTACGCTATGCCTCCCGGTACTCAATTTTTTCTCACCAAGGAGTATCTATCTTATTCTCATTTTTTATTAAACACTTTGCGTGTAATTAAACAAACATTACAAAATACCTATGTTGCGCCGGCGTCTTAGCGGCATGCGTGGGCGAATCCTTTTCCTCGGCGATGCGAGGAAGCGGCGGGTCGTCGCCCGGAGCAAGAGGCGGGGGAGTGGGCGGAGCTTGAGGCGGTGATGCTCTCCAAACGGCGCTTCTTCTAACGCCACAAGCAACACCCACTACAGTGGGTCCACCTCCCGAACTCACATTGGTCGCAGCCGCGCCCCCCGCGCCGCAGCATAGGGGTGAGATCGAACACTTGTTTTCCGCTGAACGTGGATGTAATCTGAAATGTGGCATTTACGACAGGTATTCAAAATGGTCTTTTAAAATTAGACTACGTCCAATCAGTAAAATCAAAACTTACTTTCGGAATCAGGTTTTATGACAAATTTTACTTTAACATATTAATATTGTGATCATTTACTACAAAACTTGTACTGTTTATATACAAGATTTTTGGTAATATGTCAAGGTCGCGAATTTCACATGATCTCAGAAGTATGGATCCTCTTCGGAAAAATATCCGTTACAATTCCAAACGAACGTCTTCAAGAAACGACGCGTTTACAGCATAATAAATGTTCTGCATACTTCACGTTTACCGTAAGACAGTGATTGGATGAAGATTTTCCCTATTAAATAGATTTATAAAAGAGGAAGCACGCCTTCGCCAGGGAAATGTCCAGATCTCACATCAACTGACTATTACGTCTAGATGAAAATCGCGATCGTTACGTATTACCAGTAACCCTACCTATATATGAACAGTACAGATTTTGTAGTAGATGATCACATCGGTGTGAACTCCGGATATCTTGATGGCCAAAGAATGGACAGCGAGATATCCAGATCTAAAGCCGATGGTCTATTTCACCTGGAGTCACATGTAAAATCTGGTATACGAAGTGTCGCAATATTGATAACCAATAGTAAATTAATATCTAGACATTCTCATTTTGATTATTATGTCACAATAAATACTAAGTTAATGTATAGGTAATTTAAAACTCAATTACTGTAATACGCAATAACTAAATAAATAAATATTTCAAAATCGTGATGATTATGATATTTTAGATGGTTTTTCTTGTTTTCGATTGCTTAATTTTTTCAAACCATTTTTTAGACTTAAACGTATGTAGTTTTTGTATGTTGTTGGATAGCTAGTGAAGAGTAGGTAAATATTTTTAAAATGTTACGCAGATTAATACTAAAGATTATTTTTAACTTTTGTCTAAAAATTGTCAAATTTTACAATTTGGGAGCTAATTTTAAAATGTTTTCGTTTTCCTGCGATTGCTACTCATATTTGTGATCTATTAGTTTCCACAAATAAAGAATAGTAATACAAATATAATTTATAAGCGAACAAAAACTTTGACGCGAGCTACTACGTTTTATTTATAAAATTGTATCTTACCCAGTCACCTTTATAAATAGTCTGTTCCTAGAACGATAGGTGTCTTTTATTTTCCATATTATCAATATACTATCAAATAAATAACACTAGTGAGCCGCCCCGGCTTCGCACGGGTAGCAGAGCATATATGCCGTACCTTCTATTTTTTCTGTCGTAGTGTCGTATCAACTTGTTGCGTAGAGTTGCGTCGACCATAAGGATTACGTTCAATTAGTTAAATATGACGTAACGTAAGTATATCCTATTTGGAGTATTTTTAATGTATTTTATTTCCAATTATGTAAATATTTGAAAAAGTAAAGAATATACACATAAAAATAAACTAAAATATTTCTTTCTATACAACATTGATAACTTCTGCCTAACTTTACACCACGCATGTCGCGTCGGTACGGTGGTATGGGAACACCCGGCGCGCGGCATCCAGCTGCTTGTCGCGCGATAGTTTTTATTTCGCGATAACGCGGTATGGTGTAAACGGCAATTATAATGTACATGAAATGCTGCAGGTAAACAACGTATTTATTTGATGAGCATTAATATTATATTCGTATAAATTGCTTTCCAATAACCACATCATATGACACCATTTTTTTTAACATAAAAAAACGTATAGTAAGCTATTCATAAAAGATAGACATGTGCCATCACGGACTTTTTTTAGTCAAATAAAAGAGGAACTATTTCTTCATACATTCCGACGCCTTCAACAATAATCGTCATATTTCAACCAATTTACTAAAAACACTAATGAATTATACACGTAAACCTTTTTATTGAATCACTCTGTGTACTGGTGACATCTGTATGAAAATCAGTTCAGTAGTATTTGAGTTTATCGCGTGCTAACAAGCAGACATACAGACATACAAACAGACAGACGCGGCGGTGGTTAATTTTATAATATATAGTGACAAAACATTTCTCTGTCTGTTCATACTTCGGAACCATAACTGGTCACACAATTTATGTCATATTCTTTCTTTAAGGTTTTAATATACTAAATTCAATGCATAAAGTCGGAAGAAAAATCGCGGTGCTGCAAGTAGGTACACTGCGTTTGAATCTATCGCGATTTTACTGCAGATGTGTATTCCACGCAAGCGAAAAATATATCGACGACCGCTTAGCCTAAGGGGTAGCGACCCTGCTTACAAAGCTGGAGGTCCCGGGTTCGAATCCCAGGTCGGGTCAGTATTTATATGATGAATATTGATACTGGTACCGGGTCTTGGTTGTTATATGTATGTGGTGTTTTCGCTTGGTACCCAAATTACAAGCCAATGCTTAGTTTGGGGCCTAGACGTTGTTGTGATGTATACGTCATTATTATTATAATTATATGTTTAATAAGCTCGTGGTGTGTCGAGCAAAAGCGACAAGTATGAACGTTTTGTTAATCAAACCAAAAACAAAATACGATCAGGAATGCAGCTATGTGCCCGTCACTGGCACCTCTACGTAATAATGACAATGCCCTGAAATACCTGTCTGGTGAGAGAGCGCGTCGCAGCAACGGCGAAGCGGGATCGCGACGCGCCCAAGCGCGGCGGCCGCCCGCGCACTCACGCGCAGCCAACGGCGACGGACTGCGCGCCGCTTCGCAACGACTAAGTATCGTCATTTTTTTTAATATCACCGAACACGACAACACACAAAATCGACATCAAGCAATTCAAAACTATTTTTAAAGGCGGCGTGTGACTTGGAACACTCGCAGCGAGCATTTTAGGGAGCGAACTTTCGATGCGCCAATAGCATAGGCTAGTTGCTGTTTTAAATTTTTTTTGCTACTATTTTTAATGAACGCGTTCATTTAATAAATAATAATGCCAAAACATTTTTTTTATATAAATACCTAATAACCTAGTAGTGGATATTTCAAAATGTATTATTAGATGCAGGAGGGCAATGCAGCATGGTGACGTCAGGCTGTTCAGAAAACTTCCTTTTGAGAAAAAAAGTGCCAAAAAAATCTTTGACATCTTATGATTTTTTATTGAAAACGCCATTGTTAGAAGAGCTATAATTAAGTGTGATGTTTTCAGATTTTGTTATAGTTTTAATGGTATTTTTATCTTTTCGTGATAAATATCAATGGTTCAATGCATCTGGCAAATGTGTACAAAGGCATTAAATTTTGATTAATACGAACCCTTTCAGGGTACAGCACTTCAATAGTAAGTACATAATGATGCAAGTACGATAAGCTAAATCGATGAATATAATAGCCAGCTTACTGAGTACGAGCATCATAAGACGTTTTTCAATACATTTGCCAGTATCTACTTAATATACTTCAAATGTAATAATGGCAGGAGCTAAGAGCGCGAGCGGGTCGCTTTTCGCGATTTACGCATGTGTCACAATCAGAATGCTCGTTTGTGATTGGTGTAAAGTAAAAAGGCCTAGTACTGTAAAATACAACATTAACGGTACAGGTTTCGATGTCATAAAGACCGTATTAATAACAAATGTATTGAAAAAAAAAAAAAAATATTTTCCATATCTGTGAAGTACCTTCGGCGCCAACTTTCGATATGCTAATGCTCGTACTATAAAGAATGATTGCTGCGAATGTTACAAGTCGGTGGTGAACGCCTTAAAGCGAGGTCCCTCGCTTGCTCTGCGCGGGACTGACCAGTTCAAAAGAAGGTATTAAGAGTAAACAGCCAAAGTCGAAGATTCGTAACGTTTATTTTATTTCTAAATACTTTTTTCACACATTCCCTGACCTTAATGATAAGCATATTTTGGATTACATAACAATTTACTATGATCGATATGAAGGACTGTCGTTCGTCAACCAAACATGTGTTCTAAAAATAATTTAACGTTACAAAATGAAACTAATCAAGGTTGAAATGACCTTGAAAATCAGTTAAAATACCGACATCGACCTTGTTTAAAAAAAAAAAAAACTTTGCTGAAAAATTGGTTACAAAGTTTTGGAGGGACGTCGCCTTGACCATATTTACTGTTGCAATATCAAAAGTTTGGTTGATATTATTATGCGTTTCTCTTTATACACATTTTCTTAATGACTAACGATTTACATAATTATTTTCAGGTGTAAAAATATTTATGTTTCTAAAACTAGATGATAAAATCTGTTTTCCTAAGTCGAGTGTTCTTCTACCATCTAGTGAATATTTTGGGAAAACACCAAATTATCATATTCAATTTCATATTAAAAACAAAGGATAAATGTTTTTTGTTACTTATGAATTGAAATATGCGCCGGTACATTAATTCTTTCTTATAATAATACGTGGTTAGACCTATGGGCAGAACTATGCCTACATTCTCTTTTCATAGCAGAATTCGTAACGAAAAGATACGCAGAACTAGAGTATCTAGTTCACAGAATTAGCAAAGCTAAAGTGGCTAAAGACAAACCGCATCGGTCGAAAGTACTACGCAACGGACGTTGTAACGTGGTACGTTCCTCCACTAGATGGACTGACAACCTCGCAAGGGTCGCATGACGACGTTCGTTACAGGCAGTCCGAGACTAGTCTTCGTGAATACCTAGGCGGAAAGCCTATGTCGAGGAGACGTCTGATTACTGAGACGAGGAAAATCACACTGCTTTAAAACAAAGAATGCAGGATGAAATAAAGGATGACTTTAAAAAAGGTCAATAACTATAGGGTTTCTCTATTAGTTCACATAAAATTGAATAAAACAACTACAACCATTTTCAAACGATCATTCAGTGATAACTACAAAATTATTTTTAGTTAATCGAGATGCTTTCGTCATCAAACAATTTTTAGGGTATAAGAAAGGATTCATATACCGGCGCTGTGTCAGTTAGTATTAGGATTAAAAAACACAAATTAAAGCATAAATAAGGTAACAAAACGATCACAATCGCGAGACACATTCTTACGTTAGACTGAAGTGACGCGCATCGAAAAAACCGGCGCGTCCTTACATCTGAACCAACCACAATTATTATTTCAATATGTAAATATAATAATTTTATTGTAAGTTTATTTATTAGACATAGAGTTAAACTATTTGAAATGGGCTTGGATCTAATTTTTTATCATATAGTTTTTATATATTTCAGAAAATATAAACCAATTTATACCTTCAGTATAAAATATTATAAAAAAATTGTTTTTATTGTCTTAGTTTTAAAATTAAACTTTTATTTTCTTAGTAATTTTTTTTTTTCAAAAACTGATTAATAAAATATTTCTGTGACGTCAACTGGACAGATGTTTACTATACAATGTCTTAGACTCAATAAAGTCATAATATTTTTATTGATTCGTGAGGATTAAAATTTAATTTGACGTAGTGACATTACTTCAATATTTTTTATTTAGTTTAAGCTTTGGTCTTTTACTGTGGAAAACAGCGCAATAACGTCACCGCCCACATGACGTCACAGGGACAATTTCAACATCGGAAATTGTCCCTGTTTTTTTATGTTTTTTTTTTTATTATTTTTATTTTTCTGAACATCTAGGAAATTCCAGTAACGCAACTTTAAAATTTTGATTCAAGCCCATTTAAGAGTTTGTTTAAGTGTGACTCTGTCCAAAGCAATTTGAGAAATATAACAAAATAAATTCTTCTACATGCATATTATTTATTTGTAATTGTTTAATGCTATACAGAATATGTGATATGGCAACCCATATATTTGTTTTACATCTACGAGTCGTTCGCGATCCATCGAAGCCAACACGCTTATGTACAAAGTCATTAATCCCACTTTTGCGATTTTTTCTTGAAATTTACCTATTTTTTGTGACATGATTTAGTACAGAAAGAAAACAACATAAACTAATGAAATTATATTTTTTTGAATTGACTGAAAGTATACTAGTTAGCAAATTTTTTAACATAAATTGAACATTATGGAAACAATCTTAAAAAAGACGAACTGGGCGATTATTATCACCTTGTCTTACGACACAGTCTACAGTCTTTTTTTTTTTATTTCATAAATTATTAGGTGGATTACTATGTAGCTATTTACAACTATTTAATATACGTGTTAAATTATGAACTAATTAATATAAATATAACTAATTAATTATTAGAGGTATATAAGTATATTGTTCATAACTATTATCAAGGAATCCTTTGATTTCAACTCCGTACACTACTCTAGATGTTTTAAAATAATTTTATGAATGTTGCTCCCGTATTACTTTCATTTTAATCAATTTTCGAATGTATTCGTAAATTGTAGTTTTATAGCGAGTACTAATTTCGTGTATTTATTTTTTATGTAGGTACTGTAAAATCAAAACTTTTGCAATCTACATTAAAAGTTATGACAAAATAAATTAGTCATATGAAACAGCATTCATAAAGTTATTTTAAAAACTTCAGTGCAGTTAGGTATACATGTTAAATTTATGTTAAGAATTTTGTTAACTGATATTCCTTCAAACATAAAAAATTGAATTTGCATGTATTTACTGCATAATTATTGTTTTAATTCTGTACAGAATTATGTCACAAAAAAATAGGTAAAAATAGGTATATTCGCTTCGATGAGTTCCAAACGACTCATAATATCTCTAAAGGAATATAATGGCTCACTGCAACAAATATATTGTAAGTTAAATATTAATATTCAAATTATTAAATGCAAAAATATGTTCAATAACATTTAACCTACTGTATAAGTTAAATAAGATATGCAGACTGATTGGTTTCACGCGCTTAAGATTTGATACATCTTTAAGATGTTGCAAATTTCAACATATGTTTTTCTAGGGCGCCCCTTACCGACCCTACAATCACATATAGTCGTCCAATAGTTTTCATTCGTCATTCACTATATTATTGTTGAAATACTGAAATCGTAAATAAACGCATGTTCTATAGTCTGACAACTACAAGCTAAGGCTTATATCATTCTGATCCGGGAGCTGATAATTTACATCTGCTTAATACAACTCTCACTGACTGACAGACAATCCACAGCCTGAAACGGTGAGTCTAGAAGCATGAAATTTTGGCACCAGAGTTCTATATAACGTAGGTGAGCACGTAAATAGGATTTTTGAAAGCTCATCCCCTAAGGGAGTAAAGTATTTAATCTATTGTTTATTTGAGCACCACGCAACAGCGATTTGGTTTTTAAAAGTTTATGATTACACTTTAAAACTGGAATATAAACTTACAACAAAAGCAACCCACCAGAAAGCACTGCAGTGTGATATATTCTTCTAAAACAACTGACTCAATTTAGATCCGGTTTTTTGCGTTCATAGATAGCAGCACCCTTTCTGAACAATTCGAATATTTCGGAAAAATCAGATGGTTCGTGAGATGTAGCCGATTGAAAATCCAATCATGCACACAGTTATGAAAAAAAATTTAAAACACTAAAACTTAATTTTTTCCATACTTGTAGTTTTTATAAATATAAGAAGCATGGAGCCAATCTTATTAGCTTTTAGGAAATCATTTTAAACCTGGTATTTTATAATATTTAATTTTTTGGTATCGACGCTGATTCGCCGGACACCAAGATATGGTCTACAGATTGTTACCAAACCACACTTTTACTAAAAATCAGCTTATAAACAACTTGTTAAAAAAATATATTCTATTAATTTTCATCTTGGTACATGATCGCCTGAGCGCTGTGTTTTCATACGCATTCAAAAGCATTCGTACCTAGGTCACTACTGCAAGTACTGTCAAAGCAAAAACAGATTTTAGAAAATCATGACAATTTTTGGTAACATAACGCGTTCATGGACTATTGCAACGTTCATTATCAATACCATAGACGTGTTTTTAATAAGCAATCCGCTAAATGGCTTCCTGATTGTAATTGTCGGACTATAGACGTATAATACAACACATGAATCTTTGCCGCTGTGAAGTTATTTACAGAAAGCGTCGTAATAGCATAAAATAAGAGCGCGCAGGAGATAAGGGAGAGATCGGGTAGCTCGCGCTACTCGCTCGCGTACCCGGCGTCCGCCTTCCACTACCCCTCGCTGCCTGCGCGGCTGTACCGGTACCGGCGGCATTCAGTTGATCGCAGGCAAAATCAAAGCGGGAAAGATCCGTGCGTTACACAGTACACACGCGCTCAGGTATAACGGAACAGTTGGACCTTTGGACTCTATAGTACTGCTTTAGTCAATTTCGCTTACACCATCGACGTCTGCGCATTGCCAGTACGCTCTATCAAATGTATTATTATCTATAAATGTAATATAGACAGAGG
This sequence comes from Luffia ferchaultella, assembly GCA_949709985.1. Classification (NCBI taxonomy): domain Eukaryota; kingdom Metazoa; phylum Arthropoda; class Insecta; order Lepidoptera; family Psychidae; genus Luffia; species Luffia ferchaultella. Next base: position 13,880,740 of record OX453266.1, read on the forward strand.
TAACTGTTCCGTTCTGCCTGTGTACTACTATACTTTAGCTATTTAAGCAAACCTAGACAGGCAATTCAGGTAGCTCACGAACAACGTACCTAGTAGGGCTCGGTGGTGGGCCAGGAGAGGGCGTGCGTGCGAGTGGTGACAGTGGCATGTGTTGCAACGACTGCCTCCGGACCGGTTCCCCGGCAACGCCTCCCGTTGACGTCCCCGCTCCGCTCAGTTTGTGCTTCAAGCCGTGGAGTGTTGACGGCCTAGTGAAATATAGTCACCGAGCTAAAAATATATATCTAAACAGAATACGCATAAGTTTATTACTAAATCTACGTCGTTCGTTTTCTGAGAGTGATTATGAGATATCGCTCCATTCCCTGAAAACTATAGAGCGTATCGCAGTCGTAACTCGTTGGTAGGTAATGGCAACATCTTTTTATACCTATTCACGAACTCTACAATTTTATAGATATATAAATAAAAAAATAAAAACACTCTCTACAAACAGATTATATGATTTTATGCAATATCTCAATAAACATACAACACAGGATACTCAATTGATATATTTCTTAGTTCAGTAAATATAGTGACGGTGCATATAGTACGAGTACATGCGTTTAATGGAAATGTTGGTATGGTAAGTCAGATGCAAGAAATACATTTTTGAAAATATCCTTACTATATTCAATGCAAAGAAAAAATTTTGGACTGATAATTTAAGTTAATTACCTGACACAGCCTTGAACAATACAAAGTAATTTTAATATCTCTACAAACCCACTCAATTCTTAAAAGTTTCAAGTGGACATTGATGACAAATATACTCTTAGTAAAGTTGGAATATGGACAGTCAGCGGGAGGGCCAAAATGTGAACAAAACGCTAGCTAAAACGTTTTGTCTCATTTTCTGTTTTCCACTGCAAAACATATTTTGTATGACGTGTTATCGATATACGTGTATTTGTTCACCTTTGATAGTGTGGTGTAGTGGGCGCGAGCAGCGGCCCATCGGCGCATGGTGACGCGGGCGACGCAGGACATTCACCGCTACCCGCCGCTGTCACCATCTGCCAATCACAAGCATTCACTGTGAACATTTGATGTATGTAAAGCCCAAGCCTGTTTCGATTAAGGGATCCTCGCGAGTAGCAAGCGACCCAATTTGGGACGATGCGTTTTAGCCCGGAATAGCAAGCATCGCAATTTGGGACAATTTCTAATGCATTTTATGGGTGCTTGCGCTTCAAGCATTTCGTAACATGTAGATGTTATAGAGTGGGTTCAATAAAAAGTATGATAAAATTAAAAAATTGAATAGTTATTTTAGGAGGACCGTCGACATTTTTGGCGCGTATTTTTGCGATATTTTTTTTTTGTTTTCTTGTAAAAAAAACTGTATGAAATCGTTTTATTTTATGTTTTTAAATGTAAAAACATAGCTAAAACTACAAATATAACACAATTCCGCCAGTAAATTTACTTCGATTTTCGCTTTTTTTAAATTTTTTTTTTACAAACAGCGCTGTATTTGTTTTTGGGCCAAACCATTCGAAATATACATAACTTTTAGCAAATTTAATCTAGTTTTCTGCAATATATAACACTCAACGTTTCAAACATTAAAGTGCAGAATATAGGTTAAGACGCAAGGCCGCCACCCTGCGGGGCCCCACATGAAAATTGCTTGCTACTCCGTAGTTGTTCGCGTACTTTGCCCTGTTATCAAAAAGGGACCCTTGCTACTTGCGGGTCTTTTTTACTGAGACTGGATTGCCACTTGGTGTAAAAATTTAAGGTGCCAGTCAGACCTCCAGTTACGGAATAGACGGATGGCGACTTTCGTCAATGTAATCGATACGTTGTTGAAATTCACTGAAGAAACACACTGGTGTCCCAGAAAAAAGCCACGCTTGGGATCAAACAGTAGTTCGAAGACAACGTATTAAAATAGAAGGATATTATGATGAAAAATAAGATATCACTTATAGCAATTTCCGTGTTTTTATACCATTGCCATTGATTCGATTGGATAACATATAAAATATATTATTTAGAATTTGTATGTTGAATAAACTTATTTCATTCGGAATCTATGTATGCGTATTGAATGAGCAAATGATAAACATCGTCAAGCTTTGCACACTAACGACATAATGACGTGTCCCGCTTATTCATCAAGAAAGCAAACTATTTTACAAGGGCAAATGTCCAACCCTTAATCTGAGACCGCAAACTGCTGTCGGGCACTATGCTGTTCATGTATCATACTAGTAACGTACCTGGTGCATCTCTTGGCTGGCTCGCTTGCTAGATATGCGGCGGAACAGCGAGCAGCGACGGCGTGGTCGTGGTCGCGGCGGCGCTGATGCACGACGACCGCCGCCCACGCGTTTTCGACCGCCAGCCTTCATTACACATTCAAGAAAGGTTATTTCGCACTCAATGTGTTTCGAGATACAAAGAAACGAAACGACGAAATCGGAACCTGTTAAATATACAGGGGTAATTTGACATCAGGCATTTATTTGAAATAGTAAGGCAGTCAAGCAAAATAAAAATAATGGCGGGAAATCGCAGATAAATTTGTTCCTGAATTGTAGAGATAATATTTTTTCCTTTTCAAATATGATCAAAGATAGGAATCATTAGTTTCGCTCCAAAGACTGTGATTTAGTAACTAGTGCATCGTATTTTTATAATTGTATTTTGCGCAAGGAGCTATCGGTAATTATAATTTTATGCTAAAAATACACCACGTAGGTATTTAACGAAATAAAAAAAAATTCTCGTTAAAATTATATCACACGTATATTTAGAGCATATATTTTCAATAAATACCTGATCTCTTATTATATACAATTTAAATAAAAAATTATTGAAGATGTCGTTTAAAACGTTTTTGTGTTGCCCTCTATTATTACGTTACATGATACAGTCGGCGCATTGGCACATGTATAACGTACCTGTATGGTGGTCTGGTCGAGTGGCGTGGCTCGGAGCGTTGCATGTGGCGCCGCAAGCAACAGGCGTAAAACCTACAAGCCAATAGAAAAAATGCAGGAATCAATCAATCAGTTACTTCATCACTTCCCTCGTTCGATTGATAACTAATACGACGTGTGGACATGGTACTAATAATATCCATTCAATTTTAGTAGCATTAGCGTTATGAGATATTCAGTATATTTTAACTACTCTCCCGCACCCGCTTTGACCTGCGTCCCCGCTACGAAATTGCATGCTAAACCACGAAACATGTCTCGGAATTGTTTACGACAATTTATAGCGTTCTCATTGGCGTAACGCTTGTGTGTGGGCATAAGGGAGTTTGTTAATAAGCTTGAACCCAGAGTAAATTTATTTGACACCAGCGTTTGGTTTTAATAGAGTCATAAATGTCAGTTCACAGTATCGAAGTGAGATTTCGCATATTCAGGGGGTTGAAACCGGTGTGTGGGGATTTCTCGGGGGTGAAGAGCGCCACGCGGGGACCTTGCACACTGAATTTCGGACTAAAACTCGCCATCTTACACCAACTAGCTATAGTATGAGTGGTTAGACGGTAAACGTAGAAGATGGTTTCTAGTCAATTCCTGCCTTTTGCTTGAACCAAAATTATATAATTGCACTGATGGTTATTAAAACAGGAAGGAATAAGATTCTAAGACAACTTATTTATTTATTATTTATATCTCTTCTTAATTTTTTTTTTTCTATTTATAATTTTATCAGATATTTACGAAAATTCATCAAACGTTGAAAATATCCCTGTGTATTTTCACCAAATTAACTTACTGCATTGCTTTATACAGTATAAAAAACGCAAAAAAAAAAAATGTAAATCATTAAGGTTTGTCACTATGTCAGTTTACCAATCGAATTTGGGAAAATTGAGAACCTCCTCTTATTTTGAAGCTGCTTAATAGCTAAGACAGCTGTAGACCAAATTTTTTTTTCCTAAGAATGATTTAAATTGGTCTTGGTTTAAACCCATAATGTGTATACAGTTGCGGTTTTCGAACACTGCAGATTTAGCAGCGGGGGCGTCATTTTTCGATAATATATGACTGCAACAGTACCTGTGTGTGCAGTAGACCCTGAACTGACTCGCCGTTGAGCTGAGTGATGAGGTCGCCGGCGCGCAGTCCGGCAGCCCATGCCGCGCCCTGCTCGCTTACAGCCTGAAAACATTTCAGATATCTCGTTATTCAACTGAAAAAGGACTATAACATCGAAACTAAAAGATGAGCGAAAATGGATTACAACGTAGATGACGCAGTCGTATCGGACAAAGTTATAATAGCTTATAACATAAAAATTATATACATTCTTATAATAATTAAACTGAATGACCTCCTAATATGTTCAGTCAAGCAACTATTATGTTACATGTATCTATAGTCACGAAATGGGGTAATAAATGGTTCATTTACAAAAAGAACAAGCTCATACATGTCGTTATTAAACAGAACTAATGCCCGTTTGTGGTTGGTGTAAAGTAAAAAGGTTTAGTACTGTGAAATACAATATTACGGTACAAGTTTCGATGTAATAAAGACCGTATTTAGAGCAAAAGATTGCAAAAAAAAATTAAAATTATATAAAAAATGTACATATGTTAGACGGTCATTATTTTTTGGTTTCAATGATGTACCAATCTCGTTTATATTAAAGTAGAAAAAACGTTTTTGTACTTATAATTTTTTATAAATAAAGCCTGGAGTTCGAATGATGCTTGCTTATTATTATTTTTTTACTTTTCTTATTAAGCGATTGTAAGAATTTGGAGAACCGGATACTTATGAAATCACTACGTATCTGTCTGTCCGTTAGAATGATTAGACGTACGGATTTCGGCACAAAGGTAAATTCGATTGCCCAGTTGCAGAACGCTTAAAGTTTTAAAATAAGATTTTGTTTTAGGTTATTTTAACGGGTTGAAATGAAAATTGTCAAAATAAAATTTTGCAATGGGCATTTGAGGGGTGAAGGGGTTAAATGATAAGTAATGTTTGAAATAAGTTTGCATAGCAAAGAATCTAAAAAGATACTTTTTAGGTGTTCTTTGTGCATTGGGGCCGTAGGACAATATTTGACTATTTGAACAAAATTTTTAACACTTACAAATGTTTCTTTTTTCTCAGTTATGTAATACTCTACAGTTGTTGTTGTTATGCAATACTGTACAGTTGTACACGGTTGGAATTGGGGCAAGTAATAGAATTTTTTTTTTTAAAGTCAACTTGTACATTCATTTCAAGTGAACTTCATTCAAAGTCGAGACTTTGTTTACGAAGAAATGAAAAATACAATAACATTTATTTTTTTAAGTAACATAAAGCTTATAATAATAATTTTTTTTACTACATAGGTCCCTTACGAGTAATAGTAAGTGGTAATCGAGAAAGAAATCAGCATTTAATAAGTGCTCAGAGTATACATAGCTCGTAACCGCCGCGATTCCCAGTGCCGAACGTAAGCAGATATTTTATAGATACATGATTATAGATGTAGCACTAGCGTAGGGATGAGCGTAACGGCAGTAATTTTATCTTTTTATTTTAATAATATTTTATTGTTTAATTTATTTTTTTAAATTACGGTTTTACGAAAACTCATCAATAATAGTTATTTATTTAATAAATAACTAAAGTAATTTATGTTTGAAAATAAATATTCTGTTTTTTTTTGAAAATGGAGCAAATTTTAAAAAAAAATTATTATTATAAAATAAAATTTTTATAACTCGATTCCTAAAAACTATTTTTAATACAATAATACATCTTCAATACTAAAAATAATCATTTCGTTACAATACAAAATACAATCACATACGTAATTTAATTATTGCAAAAAAACTATCGTAAGACTAGCGACATAGTACAACGCTAATCTTGTGGTATCGAATACACAGGAGCTCGAAGCGCGGAAACTGAAGGCGCACGCGGTGCGGCACCCACCTTGCGCCTCGAGCTGACTCCAGACACTGATTGTTTTAAATCGTGAAATTAATACTAAAATTATAATTATCGATGAAACGAAATATTGTTAGTCCTTTTCTTGGTTTGCTTCCGTGAATCGTTTTTGCAAGATAGTACTGCACAATTAACCATATTGATTAAATAAAAAAATAAAAATGACGACCGCTTAGCCTAGTGGGCAGCGACCCTGCCTGCGAAGCCGGAGGTCCGGGTTCGAATCCCAGGTTGGGTCAGTATTTATATGATGAATATTAATACTGGCACCGGGTCTTGGTTGTTATATGTATGTGGTGTCTTCGTTTGGTACCCAAAATACAAGCTAATGCTTAGTTTGGGACCTAGACGTTGTTGTGATTGTGTGTTATTATTATTATTATTATCTTTTTTTTACAGATTTTCAACTCTCACGTGTGACGATTCGTGACTAATGAAAGCGCGTTCGCGCTCTCCTAGCTGTTCATATCGGTGCTTGTTCATACTCGGTATTAGCGCTCTATAAAACCACTTGTATACTCTAAGAATAAATATGATTTTTTACCATTATACGCTTTTGAAATATTAAAAAAAAAACACCAAAACTTTAAACCACTCACCATTGGATAATAATTAATATATGGGATTATTCTGATGATTAGACTCATCATCCTGTTCCGTTTGGACCATGACGTTTGGATGACCTTGTATTTTTTTTAAATAACGCGGGCGTCCACTAAGAAAAAGTCGGTGCTGCTGGCGAGGAGGGTGGGTGAAAGGGTTAAATAGGATGTTAAAAATTACAGATTATATTAATCAACTCAAAGCACCAGCACCAAAGCACGCGTCAAACGTCATAATGATGGCAACAAAACTACGCTAAATGTTAAATGCTATGTTTTGCTTCGAAGCAAGTTTTTTTTATAGATTACGTATAGATATTTCACGAAAATCTTCGTCATCGTAAAAACCCGCATATCATCAAAAAACATGATTTCAGTAGATAAGACACCAAACACTTTCCGGAATTTTCAGGTGTAATCGAGTCATCATAATCTTATCGATGGACTTTCACCAAAATTTTGAAACTGAGCTGATGGTCATTAAAATTTAAAAACAAAATTAAGCTTCGTGAATAACCTCTCTAAATACCTTTTTTTTCGATTTACAAATTTCCCACATATTTATGAACATTCATCTGATGTTCAAATTATCCCTATGACGTCATCTGGGTGGGTGGTATCACGCCACAGTAAAACCCAAAGGTAAAAGTAAATAAAAAATATAGAAGGAAACTCACTACGCCAAATGAGTTTGTGATTATAAATCAATAAAAATATTATGATTTTATGCAATCAAAAATAATGTAATCAGTAAACATCCGTCCTGATGACGACACAATGGTATTTAACTAATAAATTTTTGGAAAAAAAATAAGAAAGAAAATTACAGACCTAATTATTTTTTATTTTGAGAGGAAGTTATAGATTGCAATATATTTTCGGAAAAAAAAGTTTTAAAAACCATGTGTAATAAATTATGGTCCAAGCCCATTGTATATTTTATTTTGAAGTTACAATGACTCTATACGTTTTTAAAAACATGAGAAATTAAGGACTTTTTCTATGCAGAATGTATTCCGAAGATACCTGAGTATTTCCGATGGTGAAGGTATTATCTATACTATTAAGATCAATATTACTCACAGATACAAGATGGTGCATGGTGTAGTAGTCCGTGTCGCCGTAATAAACTCGCACCGTGTGGATGGTAAAGCCGAAACCGCGTGGACCACGGCGCACTACTATCGGTGGTTTCGATGACTGGATCAAGCTGTGACGTAGACCAGTGTTATAGTTTATAACATCAAACGGCACTGTCCAGTAAACTACTTATTTCGCTCTGATGACATTGTAATTTTTGCTAAATATTACAAAAGTACCGTTTTATCAAATATGAAGGACTAAGTACCGTTTACTCAAAAAAGAAATACTTTTCCCATTAAATGGGTTTTACTCACGACTGGTTGGTGAGCGCGAACGGCGACGGTGGATCTCGACAAGGTGAAGAATCCCGTGAGGAATTCGTCGATGAAGTGTTGCCAGCGCAAGGTGATGCTGCCCCACCGCTAGCTATACTCTCTTCTGCTGTAGAAAAAAATAACTATGATAGCGTGGTCGAGGTTCAATCTATTTCGATACTTTATGCATCCACACATATCAGAAAACACAAGGTCTCTGTGTCTGTCAGTATGGCCGTCTGTACGCATTACTATCTGTGCTTACGTTCGTTACCTTTTTACGACCAAAGCACTGAACTGATCTTGATGGAAAATATGAAATGACGAAAATTAATATTTTTCCCTTTCATGAGCCCATTATACCCCATTGCCTGGGCTTAGACCTCCCATCAAAAGGAGGGGGTTTGGAACTTAAATCCACCACGCTGCTCCAATGCGGTTTGACGGATTGTAACGACCGCCATCTATTGACAACAACTGAGTCCGACTGCTTAACGTGGTCTCCGAGGCACGGAGTCAGTGATAGTTATGTATTTAAGTCAGAAAAACTCATTAGTACACGACCGGATTCGAACCACGGCCACACGGCCTAATAAAATTGAAACAGGTTCGCTGCGCTCGGGCTATCGCGATTAATAGATGGAATATAGAATTTACTATTTTTGTACTTTATAACAGTCATCGGCTAACATAGTCACAGAGAAGTCAAGCTGATCGTCAATAACTAACCTGGATGTATCACAAGCGACAGTCCACTGGTGCTTGCCGACCGCCGCATCGACTTCGGAGCGACGATGGGTGCCTTAACTTTGTCGGGTTTCTCTAATTTCTCTTGAAGTCTGTCGTCTCTCTTGGGTAAGTCCGTCCTGTGACATCGAGAACATAGTTCAGCTTCTGTTCTGCACTTACTAATATGTAGTTCACAACTGGTTGGCTTTATAATAAATCAATCATAAAAAGGACACAATTTAATTCTTCGCAGGAAAAATATGTGAACAGATATTAAACATCGAAAATAAATATTTCTACATTGGGATATTCTTAAATGAAAATGAAAAAATCATTTTATTTAACTTTTGCAAAATTAATAATTATACAGAAGTAATGGTCTATTTCCGGCTTACTAGTGTTCATAAATAAGAATGTAATTTATTGTTTTAATTAGACATTAACAATTATTTCCGACGGTTATCATAGCAGACCCAGTACATTTTGGGTACAGTTACTGACACAAATAACATCAATATATAAAAAAAAGTTGGTCAAATAGACAAAATTAAAAGTATAAACCTTCGTGCCAATACAAGAATACAGATTTGTACGTCCGCGTAATGGAAATCATATGCACGAATAACGTTAGATATTTATGGGATGTCCTTAAACAAATGAATATATAAGCGCCTGACATTTTATACATAAATATTTAATTTTATTTACTTATATAGGTATATTGTATGGGGCCGTCTATTAATCACGTGAGGCTTGAAAGGGGGGGGGGGGGGTTGACAAAAAACACGAAATGTCACAAGGGGGGAGGGGGTGTAGTAAGATATCACGTGTATTTATTTATTCTTTATTTTTTCAAACGCGCGGTTTTTAAATCGAAAAGCGGCGTGTAGTGTACACCATTCGTTTATTATTATTTTTATGCCAATCAAAAACAACCTGCAACCTTTCTGTCTAGACATTTTTATCATGCTCCTTAATTTCAGAACAAAATAAGATTATACTTTATATACCTGTATTTAAGATAATATTCTAAAATATTCTTAAAAATTTAAGATTTTTTGTAGATACTAAAAATATACGTGATGCTGGGTGGGGGGTGGGGGGTAGTCTTAAACTTCACCATGTATCACCAAGGGGGAGGGGGGGTTAAAAATACTTAAAAAAAGATCACGTGATTAATGGACGGCCCCTACGTAAATGTCATCGTCACAACTATAAACATCAATATTCAAAACAGCCAATTGACAGTATCCATATCTCGCGCAATTAAATGAACGAATTAAAGATGGCGACCGCATTCGGTTCTTCTCTGTCAAAGTTACGTTCACAACGTATCGGGTACGTCAGAATACCGACATTTTTAATTCGTTTCTTCGCAGCTTCGTGACGAATTTCGTCGCTTATAGAGTTGATATATGTATAAAACTAGTAATACTAACAGCGCACGCGGTTGCACTACGATGGACAGATGGTGTGCGGGCGGCACCGGATGCGGATGCGGGTGTCGCACGACGCCGGCACGTCGTCGCGCACCCGGCGATACGTCATCCGAGTCCGTCTGCGACGACTCTGCCGTCGACGTCGCGCCGCTTGCTATCTAAATGTCAACAAGTACATAAATTAAAATGACGGTGTTCTCACCGTGCGACTTACATATACACGATGTGAAATCGCGATCACTGTCACTGGACCAACCCTAAAGCTGTTTTAGTTTGCAATTACCGTACGGAGGACGGACAGTGACCAATCAGAGAAAGCGAAAAGCAAATTATGACTAGTGACGGAGAGTGTAAGATTGCCTCGATTGGCGAAATTTGAAAGAGGGCGTGGTTTACTCTTTTGCAGTGCTTTAAGTGCAAGTCTACACTACGGGTTTTTTCGACGATGAAAAAAACTAAATGGAATCTACAATATCAAGAGCGCAAACATTGGCGTTTTCTTTTTCGTCATTAAAAATAATGATATATATATTCAAAGAAGCAGATGACGTACTAGCACGCAGAAAGTAGGGAGCTAAAATTCACCTAATTAGGTTAAATTTATTTAATCGCCTATTGGCCTTCCTTTCTAATTTATGTTGACTAAGCGTATTTCCAGCATAAATCTTTACAGATAGCTGTCTCTTTCTGTATCATATGTTCCGTATTATATTTCACACTCCGTTTTAAAATACATGTATAAGCTTACTATATAAATATGTATGTGATTGTGGATCAATTTTGGAACTCCGTGCAGTATGAAAGTGCGTCGTCCTTACTAAAACGTCATTGATTAAAAGTGTTTATTCAATCGGCGCCAGATTTCCATTCATTCACAAAAATGTCATGATTTTCCATCAAAATTTTGTTTGTGTATATGGTCATAAGCGCCCGCTCTGGCAGCGACCTAGATATCAAGGTGCGCTGCGTGGCGAGATTCAGATCAACGACCGCGGCCCGTCCCCTAAACTGTCGTATTTTACGTAAATAATCATTCAAACAACAAAGAATAAACAAACAGTCGCCACTATACACTGACAATACTTTTTAGGTAAGAAATGAGAATCGTATAAAAACCTCTATGAAAAAAGAAAACAATTAAACTACACATGAAAAGCATTTGTCCAGACCAGTTGTATGCTGTAAGCTCAATCAATTCTAGCATTATACGAGTACGTGGGCGTATCCCCTGAATGTCATCAAGCAAGGTACATGTGTGTATGCGTATTTGTAGCATTTACTTGGAAATTTCATTACTATTAATTACAGTTACTCACTGGACACTTAGGGTGGTGATGGAAGGGCGCGGTAGGCGTGGTGGGTGGTCCTGCGCTGTCTGGTGTACCCGGCCAGCTGTCAGTGCTCTGTGTGAGAATAAATAACAACTGTACTTAGAATTTAAACAAGTATGGTAAATTCTATTTAAATATGTTTGTTTTAGAAAAACATGGAAAACATAATTCAAGCCATCATATTTAAACAGTATGTAACCGAACAGTGATGTTCATACAATGACTTCTCGCCCATTAAAATCTATATTATAAAATTACGAAGAGATACGTTTAGGATATTATATGAAAAAACATTATAACCGACTAATTTTATTAAGCAGCCTGGAACATAAAACACGCTTACAATTCAAACAAGCACCATTACGCCGATATTGAAAGGAATGCGTACTTGTCAATAAACGTAAAGTATTTTTATTATGATATCCTACAGACATACATAAAAAATAGTACCATCTCAATATTATTTCCAGGAGTAGAGCAGTAAAAGAAAAGTAATCTAGAATGCACAAATGAATGAAGTATGAACATACATCTTATACAAAAAGGATGTTAAATGTACACGCGATAACATTTATGTAATATAATAATAATAATGCCTGGAACGTGTCACACACGGAAATCTACCCTTAACTAGGCTTGAGCCTGTACGATGTATACTAAACTACCGATACGTAGATATTTTCCACTACAGAACAGATAGACATGTTCATACACACAAATTATGTAGCGGACGGGAATTGAACCTTAGACCTTTTGTTCTGCAGTCAGCCACCACGCGACCAATCGCTCATTTAAAAGCAGATTGAAAACTAAATAATACGGGCCGGGAAAACCATGTAGTGGGCTTCAAACAAAGGCGAAATCAAACGGTTGATACACATTATATGTATCAAATTTACGATTTTCCCATCATATAATATACAACACAAAAAATTGGATACGTCTTGTTATATTGCAATTTTTTCTACCGCTATTGGTCCATTTTTCCCATTCAAAAATTACCGCTGCACCGACGGCGACGAGACTTTTTTTGATAAAAACAAATAATGTACAGTACCCGGCATTAAATATTGCACATCGGCAATAATCACATTTCTGAATACAAACGAATGCCAACATCCATGTCCATCAATTATTAGATTTATCATTTATCAGAATTTGAATTCCGAAGTAAATACTTTATTATTGTTTTGTTTTGACGACTAACAAACGTCATATAAGTAGTGTGCAATAGAGATAACGTTCTAAGAAGCCGAAATTAGCCGATTGTCTCTTTTCAAAGGTCGATGTGCAATATTTACCGCCAGGTACTGTAGCCAGATAATAATAAAAATGAGAGCTACTATTCTAAAGCTGACCAGGCGGGGTACCCATACACTGAGATCAGCTGTCGTAAGTTATTTTGTGGTGACTGTCATGTTATTTTGGTGGTGGTGGGAAACTGAAGCGCTATAGCCGTCATGCAGAATGTTTTCAATGTTAGTGATGTTTAGTGAGCTGTACACAACTGCATAGTTTACCCTGGAGTCATGCGAGAGCGCCGAGTGGTGGTAGTGCCTGCGCCACTGCGGCGAAGTGCTCGAGAAAGCTGCGAACACCCCCGCCTCCTCTCCGCCTTCAGCGGCCTCGTCGGTATCAGCCTCGCTGTGGTTGTAGCGGTCGCAGCGGCCTAGAGGAACAAAACGTATACTAGCTTATAACAAATTCTGGTGTTCATCTATTAATTACGACACACGCAAAGGTAACAGCGGAACGGGTGGGATGGGTCTACAAAGTTATAAAATAGAAATAAAAATATTTTTATTCGAATATGCTTGCGCAAGTACTTTTGAAACGTCAAGAGCTACAATTACAGTTAATGTTTCATTATATTTTGTAGTTACTATCGGTTCATAATGTACTAAGAAAAACCAACAAAAAATTCAGCAGGAAAGCAAAGGCAAGGGAAGAAGTCGAGCTTGTGTTGACATCTTAATTAATATAATAAATGCGTTTATTTCTAATAAATTCTAATCTAATAATTTTGTTTATTTGTTTGTAATTTCTAATTTTACTCTGATCAAAACTTCAAATACGTCTGTGCGAAAAATCACGCCGTTTCGTTGGTTCGTTATGACGGCGTGAAGAAAGGACAAACAAACTTTCGCATTTATATCAGTCAATAATACGATTTATGTAATTTGTAGAAGAAGTGAAACATCTCTAACCCCTGATAAATTTATTTCAACGGTATCTAACCGTGGCGGCGAACACTGTAAGATCAAATTTCTAAAATGACTGGATACACGCGAATTTCCCACTATTCCACATCCGCAAAAGTTAGACAGGGCAATCGCTGTCGTATCTACTTACTGTTAGAACCACGCGAAGTGCGCAATTCTCAATCCTATTAGCAATTAAATTATGTATTGTTTAACTAAGAATCGTTCAACACTACATTTGATTTATGGTGTATCAAAAAACTTCAACGATTATCGGATCTACACGTGACAGGGTAATTATCTTAATAATAATAATAATAATACATGGGACTTCCCACACAGCGTCATCTAGTCCCAAAGTAAGCAAGTATTATGCTTGTGTTATGGGTTACTAGACAACTGATATACATAATTAAATATTCTTTATAATATATACATATATATAACAACCAAGACCCGGTACCAGTATCAATATTCATCATATTAATACTGACCGGACCTGGGATTCGAACCCGGGACCTCCAGCTTCACAGGCAGGGTCGCTACCCACTAGGCTAAGCGGTCGTCAACGGTCGTCAGCGGTCTTGTTGAGAACCCACGTAGCGTAAATGATTTCAATAACGAGTGATGAAAGATGGTTTCGGTTATAGCACAGGGTTAATTATGAAAAAAATATAATGTACTAACTATCGAAATAACTCGTGTCCTCGTCGTTTTCTAGCTGCGGGATGAACTCTGCTTTCCGTCTCAAAAGATTGTTCCAATCGAGGCCATAGAAATATTCATGCTCCTAAAAACAACAATTACCTTATAAAGTACCTAATTACAAATACGTAATTCCACGTAGGAACGGAAGCTGTTAACTTATCAATAATAATAATAATAGAGTTTAAAAGAATTTTAAACATTTCAACTTTAATGGAATTAACTACCTTTTTTAAACTTTACTATGCGTATTACATAATTGAATGAACTGGTAATTTTTAAATGTACATTTTAGCCATGTTTTGTTTACTACAGATAAGAAATCTATCAAATTGCTATTCAATGCACATGAATGTTACAACTTGGAACATAATCAACCATACAGCTTCTGCATTCCAATTATTAATTCATTTTGCTAAGTGTTAAAATTAACAAAATATATTTTTTATTAGATCACTTTTTGTTGCTATATTCCAACATTCTAGCTTTTAGTCTATTGGAACGAGAATTCGCTTTATTGAGCAATGCATATTATGGTTTCAATAGGGTCCAATTGTGACCAATTTGAGGGTCACAAGACTACATGACAAGCAGTGAGGTCAACTGTCAAAATTTGTTTTTGTCTATGGTAACTGTAGTGTCATTTGTCATCAGCCGAAAAAACTATTATGATAAACCGTAACATTTTATCTATGTTTTTTTTTTCTTAGACTGTATCCCACAAATGTGAACTTAAGCCGATAGCTGTTCATGATATATCATATAGCAATGCCAAAAAACATATAGGTACACTTTGAATTATTATTTTGTATTGAATTAACACATGGAGTAAGTACTCTCCGTGCACACGCAGGTACAAGTTCAAATCCACACAGAGATATCCGCTGCACAATTGTGGGCTTTGTAACCGTGCCGCCTTTCTAACTAATTCAGGCAATCGTTGTTGTAGCGCATCCGGACAGTTTTCAGCTCAAGTCCATACTTACGGCCCATCCTGTATGAAGAGACCGCCAGTGAAGAAATAGCAACTCTTTTATCTAAGTTACTTCTTTTCTGGGTTTCTTCTATATATACATCTGAACTTATTTCTGACGAAAAAAAAGTTGCTAACGAGTGTATGATAGGCTTCTGATACAAAATATTTAACATTTTCTGACCACACTTTAACATAAGCGACGCCTGGTGTTAATGATTCTGAACAAAGTACTTTCTGCTCTCAGGCTAATTCTGATAAAGATTGTTTACGTTGACTAATACTTTAACATGGCTAACTTAACAAATTATAGAAGCGCTATTGACAATATTTAATTATATTGACAAAATTAAAAAAAGTTTAAACAGTGTACATTAAAAATTTCTTACTTTGACTTGATTGGTGCCCCCCGTGCCCAGCCTGTCTCTGGGATTTCTGGCCAGCAATTCTGTGATGATGGCTCTTGCTTCTACAGCTATCGGGAAGTCTTCTTCAGAAGGCCACTCGATGTCATCTGACGATAATATTTATGACATATTTGATCAAACTCTTTTAGCCAGACAGACTAGGCGTACGTCTAGAAATAAAAACCCTCTTGCTTTCCGTAAAGACATAAGAGCCAATAACTTACAGATATTGAGTTTAGGAAGTATGTACAAATTGTTACTTCCCAACAATCAAGCGATAAGAGCTAGAAGAGCTGAATTATAACGTAAATAATGCTAGTGTAGGCTACAAGAGCGCTTCCACATAGTGGCATAGGAGACTAGAATTTCACTGTACCTACCCACAGATCAGAACCCTAGGCCATAAAAAATGCACTATCAACATCACTTGAAGATATTTCAGAAATCTATACTCATGATTATTATTCTATGAGAACACAATTGCTATCAGAGTCGCAGTAGATAACAGCTCTTATATTATTTTTTGTCGTGATAGCCCAGAGCGCAGTGTCGTGATAGCCTAGAGCGCAACGAACCTGTCTCAAATTTATAAGGCCATAGGGCCATGGTTCGAATCCGGGCGTGTACCAATGAGTTTTTCTGACATAAGTACATTAACTATGACAGTGCAGTAATAATTTACCCCTATACAAGTTGCTATTGTGGCTGTGAATCAAAACACTATGGACTATATTACTTTCTGTATCTCGGACTTATTAACTCTATGTTGTAAATACTGACTAAATACACTTTATTTTGCAAACATTCAAAAATATCTTGCGCTACCTTGCCTCGTCACAAAGTGTTAAGTATTTGAAAAAACTACATTATCTAGTTTGGAGCCACAAGTGACATTTCAGTATTGACATTTTAAAACTGTACTAAAAAGCTCTAAACCGCACTACTTAGTTTTGCTGCAACAAAACGTTCTAGTCTTACCGTTAACAGTATGCGCAAACAGCTCCTCAGGAGTGTCACCGAAGAAGGGAACGCAGCCCACTATGAACTCGTACAGTATTATACCCATGGACCACCAGTCCACGGGCTTGCCGTAACCCTGAACAAATTACATTTAACGTGGAATTTAATTCTTAATAATAACATTATATATAAATACTTGAAGGAAAAGCTTCAGACCCCTTTTCAAGCATACTACGTTCACGGAGGAGTGTGAGATTTGGCATGGTTAAAGTTTGTGTGGAGTAAGAGTGCAGAAAGCTGAAATCTATCTATACCTAATATATGTTACAAATACTGTCAATCATACAAGTTTAATAGTATGTCGTTTGATGCAGTTTGAATTGACTTTAAATCGGCATTTATTATTGGTGGTTTCAAAAAAGTTAGTATGGTCGAACTTAGATCACTGAGCGACCACTAGTTAAATATAAATCTTTCAACGCGACCGCTCCACACATATCTATGTTATGGAGACGAGACTTGTGACTAGTTTCACACATGCAAATCTAAATGGCGAGAACAGAAATACCAACCTGCCTGAGTATGACCTCTGGGGCTATGTACTCGGGCGTGCCGCACACCTGCTTGTCGGAAAATTGGCGCGCTTCACGGTCCGCATATTCCTCGTACAAATTCGTAGCCACTGTAACATATCAAAACATATTACTATCATCTGAAAAATAATTAAAAATACTTATCAAATTCAAGCTAAAGGTCCAGTTGGCTTTCTTAGACGCCATTTACTTAAATTAAAATACCGTAGTGACCGTGAACGAGCCACTTTATTGAATTTTGGAGACCAACAATTATTTCTTTATATACAAAATATGTTTGAAAACTCACATGACATGAGCCCCATCTTACTGAGTCCAAAGTCTGTCAACTTGATGTGACCGGTTGCGGTGATCAGCAAACTATTTTAAAAAATGTGTAAATTTTTAAAACAATAACAATTTAGACATTAACGTAAATTATCAGTTTATTTTTTTGTTAGGAATTATTTGTTCCTTACACGAGACTGAGTCAAACTAAGCAATATAATGTTAAACTAGAAAAAATATAACGAAATAAAAATTTAAAATTTCTTTGGTATTTCCAAAATCACCAAGACTCATTCTCTTGAGACATTAATCTTTAACCGTTTCAAAGCATGGGGGCATACTATCCAACTAAAAAAATGTATTTTCTATCGAAATAACGACTATTATTACAGTTGTCTCAGAGCTACGCAAGCGGTACGCAGCCACAGGCATACCAGTTACTGGCATTTCCCTACTAAATTAGGTCGTTGACTTCGTTTGACTTATATATCGTACCACTGACTACTAAGACGCGTGTTGGAAACGCCTCCGCTCTTTCTGTTTGGTTAGTGTAACTAAGTTAACAATGACAATATTTTTGTGAAGAAAATGAAATTCATAAAACTATAAAAACGAGCTTTAAACTAAGCAGATGCAAATCATGGAAATTACGCAATTTATAGATGACTCTGTCTCACAGAAAAAATTCAAAGTGTATATAAGGTTTATTTTTATTTAAATCATTTTTATGAAAGTAGTATGCATTTATTACAGATGGATGGATGAATAACTTAAAATGCAGTAATTCAAAGCTAGGTTACTACAGACAAATTATTTCCCATTAGTGTCAACTTTAATAATACAACTAACTTATCTGGCTTCAAGTCCCTGTGGACAATTCCATAGGAATGGAGATATTCCACAGCCAGTACTGCCTCAGCGAAGTAATGTCTCGCCATATCCGGAGGCAGTGGCCCCGCTTTGAGTAAAGTAGCACAGTCGCCCCCTTCGACAAATTCTAGTATAAGACATAGATGTCGCTTCGTCTCGAACGAACAGTACATTGTTACCTGAAAAATGTAAAATGATGAAAACATATAGAACCAAATACTCAGCATTCGAGAATATTTACTTTCGTATATACATCGTAATCCAAACACCGTACTTAAATCAAATTTATTCTATTAGATGAGTTAATATTCTATAAGAACAAAACAAAGTCATTTTGTTCATGATTGTTTGAATAATTTTAAATTCTAAATGAAAACTGTTTTCTCGAGATAACACACAATCGTGAATAATCACGTTGCAAATCGTTGAAAGAGTATAAACAGTTAATGTCACGCAAATTATTTGTTTTTCGTATATTTATTATTTTCGTGTCCCCACTCTACCAAAAATAGCAGAGTGGGGACACGTCTCTGCTTTGCGAAGTTATTTTAGCATATTTTATCCCATTGTTTTACATTGCGGCTTTTAAAAAAACGTTATCTTATTAGCTAGCAATGTAAACCAGCCTTCGAACGATCAAAACCTAAATAGACGCATATTTCTTAGAAAGTAATAATTTACTGAAACGACAGGTGAGCGGATATAGCGCGGTGAAAATGGCAATTTCACTTGGCATAGCTAAGGCTAGGCGTATGCTGGGACACATGCAGCGCAGACACGTGCGAAACACGGCACGCAGAAATTAGCAACACAGAGCATGCCACGCAGAAAAACCGACGGACGTATGCTGATGCACAGACGACGCGTCATTCCACGAGTACAAACCAGAGCGGACTGTGAAAAGGTTGAATCCGATTCTGCCACCAAAATGGGAAATTTCTTACTGCTTTACAGTTTAACAAGGCGTCAAAAATCTGTATGGCAAAGTTATTATTTAAATTCCTTTTACTATAATCCTCATGACTTGCATCATAACAATACAAGCTCATTTTTTTTAATAATTTTATTAATATTTCACTAATTTTAAACATAAACTTTATCAAAACAAACAACACGTGCGCGCAGGTCGTAGTAATCTGTGCCACGACGAAAGATTGACGCAGCGCAGGGCAGACGCGTGTCTGCGCCGCACGCGTCAGTGTCGCAGCATAAGCGGGACGAAACATGTTCATATATTATAAAATCTGTACTGCCCTGCGCAGTACGTGTTTGCGCCGCCTGCGTCCCAGCATACACCTAGCCATAATAAGCTCCTAACTTGTTCTATATTATTTAGTACAATTTAGTAGGTAATATAGTTATTATTATTTTCATAACTTTTATTAATGTACAAACTTATTAAAATAACTAGGTAACCAATTACGTATAACCGAAAAGCCAACTGTGGTCAAATTTATTAGAATAGACAGACTTTCGAGAACCATATTTGACTCATTCTATTCAGAAATGACTGTATTATGACGTAAATTTCGATGACTTACGATATAACGTAGACTACTTCTCTACTATTCTCTACTATTCTCGGTATCATAAAGACCGTATCAATAGCAAATGTATTGAAAAAATCTTTAGTTCAAATTTTTCCATCATACCATTGTAAAACTACTATTAACATATGTTAGACGAACATATGTTAATAGTAGTTTTACAATGGTATGATGGAAAAATTTGAACTAAAGATTTTTTCAATACATTTGCTATTGATACGGTCTTTATGATACCGAGACTTGTACAGTAATGTTGTGTCTTACAGTACTAGGCCTTTTTACTTTAGAGCAATCACAAGCGAGCATTCTGTTTGTGACGCATACGTACACCGTGAAAAGCAACCCGCTCGCGCCAAACCTGTTCCCGCCAATATTACATTTGAAGTATCTACCTAATTTTAAACGCAAACGTATTGAAAAACGTCGTATGATGTCGTACTCAGTAAGCTGGCTATTATAGTCTCGGTTTATTATAATATAACAATTAAAATATAACACCTCGACTGTAGTATGCAGCTTACCGTATTTGCATCATAATGTACTATAATTTAATGATTTAATATTTGACAGTACTGCAAAACACGCTTGGCAATGTATTAAAAAAATGCAAATTATTACAAGACATAACTACTATTGATAATTATTTATCTACTACATAAAAACTATGTATTATCAAAACATCTAAACATCTAAACTACTATTGATATATTAATATTATTCCGATTTTGTAGGATTTTGGTTAAGCAACAATAAATTACAGAATAGATTAAACAATTGATCTAAAGCACACTTAATCTAAATATTTAGTTTATTATAACGACTAACCACAAAAGGATTATCAGCGAAACTCAATATGTCCCTCTCGGCGAAAGCTTGCTCAACTTGGTTCCTAAGTATTAAGTTGTTCTTGCTGATCTTTTTCATGGCATACCTAAAACAAAATCATTTGCACTTAGAATGATAATCAGAAACAAAACTGTCTTGAAATTACGAAAATGTATATTTATTTTCCTCGTAATTTTCGCAACGGCAAAAACGTTTTATACGAATGTGAAAGCATTAAATTCATTCGACGAAATCGCTAGTTAAGACCGCAAATTTCATACTAAGAGTGGAATATGAAGTCCACGCAGACGCTAACACTAGTTACGAGACTTTGACAAAACAATTACGAGTATCGCGTATTCTAATGCGCGCCCCATTACGAACCCTGTGCGATAACCTAATTATAAGCCAGCAATGAATTCATTTCAATGAACATTTCCAAACATGCAATGAACGCATGTAATTAATATCTTTTAAACTTTCCGGAAATTATTATGCAGAATGTAAGTAGCAATTTTCGTGTTACATACCTTTGCCTGGTTTGTTTGTGTTTGACGAGATATACGGCTCCGTATGCGCCGTTGGAGATCAATTTAATGACTTGGTAGTCGTTTTCGGACGGAGGAGCGCCGTTAGCGCCACCTGGCGGGGACTGGCGACCGCGAGATCTGAAGAAAAGTATACCAATTTGTCTTACAACACATACACGCGGTAGTTCTTGTAAGAACCTTATTTATACCGATGATAGAGTATCGTGGAAGCGGTACAATAATCTAGGTAAAGAGGGTGTAGTTGATCTAGATTATTGTACTAGCTATTGCCAAGCCGGCACCATCAGCCGTAAAGAGAGACTATTAATCATAGTCATCATTTCGAAAAAAAATCTATTTTTAGAGTTTTATAGCCACATGGCAAAAACTAATTTAGTCATGTCTACGAGGTCATACCACAAAAAATTCAGATCGGACAATCTGTGCGGTACCATTTTGGACATCGCTTTCGAAGATTTAAATACTCGAGAATAATTGTTTGAAACGCTGCTCATCCAACCAGTTCATGCTCAATCTCGACATATGTCACTCGACGATCATCAAGCACAAGGTCTCACACAGCAATACATGGCCGTCCAGGTCGGGGCTCGTCTTCAAAACTCTCTCTACCTCTTTTGAATTCAGCAAGACAATTAAAGACCGTGAAGAAGCACCTTCTCCAGATGTATGTACTAAGCTTTCATAAGATTCTGGCTGCTTTTAACCTTTTTTTAAAATTGTAGTAAATCATGGCACGGAAATTTCGTCGTGAGTTCCATGTTTGTATGCGATTCCCGCCAAACGCTGTCTTGCAAATGACACCTTACAAAGAAACAAAACAAAAAAAAAGATGTTCCATTTTCAAATTTACCATACGATAATTGGCTAGTAAATAAAATTTTACTATATGAATATATTATATATATATACACAAAAATAATAATAATAATAAATAAAACTAATTCAATAATCCACCCCTCGTCGCCCCCAACGCAAATGTGCCCATGACGCTCATCGCATTGCCGCGCTGAATTGCTATGGCAATTCTTTGCACCAGGAAGGAACCGGAACGGGGGTCGAGTCCCCTTTCTTTTAGACGACGGCCTATGCTCGCGACGAAACGTTTGGCTTCAATCCCCCAACAGCCAGCATCTTCCACCGCAAGAGGAACGAACAAGTATTTACTCTCCAGAGTAGAGTATTTGACTCGTTTTCTGGCGGCTGCAGACTCCGCAACGGCTCCGGCCGTTCCCACGGTACGACCAAGGTGAGAGGCGGCAAATGTGCTGACACACGTGGCGTCCCAAAGTAGACACCTACCCTTCTCCCACGGCACCAAAGTCATACCATCGGGTCTTTTGCCATCGGAACGGCTAAGACCAGGAGGCTCCAACACGCACGGAATATTGGCCGAAATTAAAGCCCTGTGGACTATGTCGTTAAGAGCGTGGCGTCGCGGTAATCTCCCCGAGCAGCGACGACAACTCAACGCGTGGTGTCCGTTGGCCTCCACCATGGAACCGCAGATGCATAGGTGTCGTTCACAAACATCGCAGCCCAGGCGGAGCCCCACTGCCACACGCAAAGACTCGCCGTCTAGAAGGGTACCAATGTGCGGGGAGGGAAGAGCGTTGAGCCAGGCCCCGGACTCAGCCCGTGACACCGCTCGCAGCCTCGCTAAGTCCACTTCTGCCGCCTGGTCTAAGAGACTGTTAAAAACCCTTTCAGCTCCCATTTCGTCCCATGCGCGCTGGCTATGTAGAATCGCCGGCAACGGCGCGCCCGGAATGAGAGCCACCCAAGAGGCTAAAGCATCGGTTGCGTAGGGTATGTCCACCCTGCCACCTTTACAAGATAGGATATCAGTGACAAGGTCGGCAACCGCATGCACCGACGCCAAGAAGGCCGGCAGACCAACACTCCGCACGCACCGAACCCCCACCCCTCCATGCCGGATTGGTAAGGTGGCCTGAAGCCACTGGTTCGACTCGAGACGGACATTCAAAATCTCCTCCAGGAGATGCTTCAAGACGTCATCGAAAGAGTCTACCTCTCAGGGAAAAGCCAGCTAGGAGATGTCCTCAAAAGGTAAGTAACTCTGGGAGCAGCGAAGCACATCCGCAAAAGGATAAGAGCTATGTGGGCAGAAAGGTCTTTCAGCCGTTCTTGTGCGATAAGAAGAAGTCTTTTCCTTACAGCAATGGCCATAGGGATGGCTTCTGGGAATATCGGCGAGCCTAGAAGATTAAAAGTAAATGGGGACAGTTCCCTGAGGCCAGGAAGAAGAGAGGAAAACAAAGGGAAAGAGGAACGGGATTCACGACAGCAAGGGAAAAACTCACACTTGCTGGCATTAATCTCCAGCCCCAGCTCTTTCAGACGCGGTACTAGATAGCGTAAATCCTGCTCAACCACTTCAGGTCTGCCTCCGATGGTCCCGTCATCCAGGTACCAAATGTTTAATGGGGCTTTGAGCTCTTGTATCACTTTCTGGATTACAAGGCAGAAAAGTAAAGGCCCCAATGGATCCCCCTGCTGCACGCCAACTTGAGAAAGGATGAGCGAGCCGTCATGATATAGATTTGAAGGAGAGTGGTAGACTTGGAAAAGAAAGGGGTAAAGGGAAGGGACTTTTTCTTTAATTTCGCTCAGAAGCGTATCCCTCTCGACGGTGCTAGTGAATTAATTGAGAATTCGTTAACTTTACATTGATACATAATGAGTATTTGGAAACTTATGGCATAGCCCTCGTGCAAGTTTGTACTGATTGACGAAATTTGAAAGAAGGCGTGGTTCACACCTTTTTTAGGAGAATCATTTGTTAACAGAATTGTGTACATGCAAATTTTCATGCAAACGGCGGTAGTGGTTGCTCACCATTAAATCTTAGCCAATTACTGCAAATAAATTATATGGTATTTAGATTAGCAAAAACTAGATTCAACAGTTTTTTTTTTAATTTTCCTTAATCATTTTGATACATCGTTTGTACTTGTTAATAATTGTTTTATTTTTCACACGTTTATCATGAAACTAAACGTATTTTCAGAATATGTTTCACATTTCGCAATTTGCAAGTACACAATCCTTTTAAGTGGTCCAGCGGAAGAGGCCGCCATTGTACAAGTATGAACATTTAAAACCTGGAAACAAATTGAAATAAGACTTGGTGACAACGATATCGAAACATTAGTTTTCATGTATTGATTTATTAGTGTTTACTTGTTAGGAGACTGGTTCTGAGGCGGCGGCGGCGGCGGCGCAGGTGGCGTGTTCAGCTCGGCCAACGGATCACGGGAAAGTCCCAACTTGTGGATTATGTATTGAGGGATATCCGTTGTAATACCCTGCAGTATACAGAACAGTATTATAAACAATAAAGCGTAATTATACAACTATGACATAATTTTCCAGAAAGCGTCAGAGGTTTTGCATTATATTTACATATGGCTGTTCACACAACGGTTCACATTTGGCCGTTTTTTCAGCTTACACAATATTTCCTGCTTCCTTCTCAACTATTCGTTTGCGATTCCATATGAAAGTGAAATTTTGGACCTTCAGAAAACTAGCAGTTTCTCAAATCAATACCACTTTTTTTTATTAATAATTTATTGCGTATCTACAGAAATGAATCATTTTGTGTTTTATTTTTTAATTTATAAATAAAGGATAACTTTAATTTCTGTTTTCAATCTTCTAAATGAAACATTTGTTAAAGTAAACTCAATTATTATACAAATGTTATGTATATTTTAAATTGCCTCCATTGATAATTATTGCCTGACATGACACTAGATTTCATTCAAAGATTAATTATTTTTCTTGGTTCATATTTTGGGCTGGGTTGAATTTTCACCAAACCTTTACACAAATTTACATATGGCCTGTCTTCAGGCAGTTATTTTTTGCACCAATTTTATAAAAATCGGTTCAATATCTATATATGTTATGAAGAATATTTAAGTTTGTATGATCCTAGCTTACTTTGGGACTAGATGGTGCTGTGTGGGATGTGCCAGATATAAAAATTAAAAAAAAAATTGTACATAAGACCGACAGACAACACCAGAGTGACTCCAAAAGGGTCCCCCTTTTTCATAATATTACGACGATGTCATAAAAATGGACTTACTGTATAAGGCACTCTAAGCAAAGTGTTAGATTTGAGTCAGCCGAGTTATTATTAGTGTCAGAGTAACGTGTAGATGTTAAAGAAGTGGAATCGCAAATAAGTTTTCCAGTTTGTTGTCCTCGGACACTATATTCTAAAATTACCATACCTGTAAATGTCTCGCATGTCCCTCAGCTTCCTCTAGAAGGCGGTAGAACCTTTCCGGATCAAATTCCAGACATTCCAATAGTTTTGCGGGACGCGCCATCGCCAACGTGAACCGCGTCACAAGAGGCGCCACACTAGCGCCAGCCTCTGGCGATTTTTCTCGTGTCTAAAAACACAGCTGAACTAAAAAGTGTTTTTTTTTTTAATTTATTAAAAGATAATAAGATAAAAAAAATCCTAAGAGATTGATTGATATTTTTGCTATTAAAACAGTTGTTATTTTCATTTATGGTATCTGTTTTTATAAATTATTCAAAGTCAAATTCTTTATTAAGCACTCGAGCACCACAAAGGCATTTACACTCATCAAAATGCTAAGACATGTTCTTAGAGCTTGGAAAAGTTACTACTACTTGACTGCACATGTTTATAAAGCTCAGGACAACTAACAATTCAGACAACAAACTAGTTAAGTTTGGTGAACTATTGTATAACATTATTAAAAACAAAAACATTGTGATTGTGTGTGTTATTATTATTATTATTATTAATATTATTTTAAAAAAAATTACCTCAGCCAGCAGCCTATCGAGAGTCTCCGCCATATCGTACAAATATCGACTTGTTATCTGCTTCGCTTCTGATTTTTGTAAACAGTTCTTCGCTGATTGCAACACCTGATTAAAAATTATTAAACAAATATTCAATATTTATAAATTTTTGTACATTGCAGAACATGATATTAACCGGCTGAAGTAATAAGCTTGATGTTTTATTCCTTTGCGATTGACAAAACTAATTTGATATTTATTGATCTCATACATTGATCGTCCAAAAAAAAATTGCGCGGCCAAACCTAGGATTATTTCTCTTTACATTAAGACTTCTACCATATGAAAATTTCTTAGCGTACTATATATTTAATTGCATTAACTGAACTGAGAATTTATTTACAAAATAATTATTTTACTTCTAATTAAATAAAAAAAAAAAATTAGAACGAAGTTGAATCCATAATTCTACTAGCACCACAGTGTACAAAAGCAGGATGCGGTATTATATAACTGTAGTGCGCCTTGCTGCGCCTGAGAGCTTTGAAATGGCAACTAACATTGGCCAAAGAAGGTCTTATAGTGTAAATACCACTGTAACAGTTTAAGGCCCCAAAACATTGCAAATAATCTTAAGGCTGGCCGAACTACTTTTTTTTATACTATAATATAAAAATGTATACAAACCGTAACCCGATACATTTATATTTATGTGTTTTAGACCATTTTGTAAAAGAACATATTTCCTTTATCCATAAAGAATCAAAAAGTTATTTACAAGTACAATACGCTAAAGCGGAAAATACAGCGTTATGCGGGTAAAAGAGAAGGCATCCCTCTTCTCTTTTACCCGCATAGCGCTGCCTCTGAAGCTCGCCTCCAATCGGCGAGTGTGTACAGCCGGCGGCGTTCTACATCGGTGGCGCGCATTGTAATATAATTGTACTAGCCGTTGTATTATCGCCTATTACATTGTCTATTAAGACTTCGGTTGCTGAACCCAGTTTGAGGTGGACTCAAGTTTCTAGAGTGAGAGAAGTAGCGCGGGTGTCGGAGAACGCTAGCGTCGACCTTTCACTAAACTAAGTGTTAGGAAGTAACAATCGAAGTGCTATCTCTACGTAATGGACGTCGCTGGCAATTTCGTTACTCTAAAAGTTAGCAATGAACATTATGTGGTCACACTACATTACTTCGATCTCACAAGAAGTGAAATGTGAAAAGCTCACCTGTCGCTGTACAAATCTTTCAATGGGCGCCCTGTCTGGTTTCGTGTCGAGTTCTGACAATTCATCTACTAAAGCTTTTAACCTATGAAACATAAAAAATTACATTAAATAAAACAAAACTGTTTCTTCTACATCATTGAAATCTTTAACCACTGTATTTTAATAAAAAAAGTAATATATACAAAATAAATAAACAGGGTTTAAACAAAGTCGTTTAACATATTTGACCTTTATCAGTTCCGTAGCCGCAACACTACTGCTATTGTATATCTAGAATTATAGATACTCTCCCCTACTATTCCGTTTCATGAACCGAATTTTTGTTCCTCATTTATTTCTTTTCCAATCTAAATCAATTTTCTATCTTATTGAAACCATTGACCAGGAAAAACAGTAGCCTGTTATTCTTCGTCTCTTCAACTATCTTCGTACAAAAATCTTGTTTCACTGCGCCGTTACGATATGAAGAGAGAACAAATTTAAAAAATTAAAAACGCATATTTAATATTTTTTAATTAATTTTAATGAATAATAATAAATAATTCATTTAATGTTAATTTTAGAGATAGACACAGAAGATAATGAAAGTTGGCGCCATTTAATGACACATACATATGCACTTACTCGTATACGTTCCTCAGATAAACTAAAGATATCTTTTGGCACACTTGCGTGCATGTGCGTACGTGTTATCTAGTTAGCGCTAGTCAAGAATTACAACACAGTCATGGACACAAACCGGAGTCATTTAGCTACACAAGTTATTATCAAACCGCAGTATCCTGTTGTTTAATTATCTGTCGCAAATAGAAATTCCGATAAAATCAATTAGTGACCCTATATAATGTGGTCCATACTAATTGATAAAGATTCATTCTAGTTGCTTACTCTTAATTGTTAACATTGTCTACTGTTTTAATATATAATTGTACCATTGTAATTGTGTAAATGAATAAAAAATATTTTTTTACTATCACGAGACTGTTGATTAAATTGACTCGCTCGCGCCGAATTTCATTGCACTATCTGTATAGGATTAATAAAAAAATATATGCCGAGAAACACAGGCTCGAATGGACTGTTCTTTTTAAATTACATTATTTATGGATAGATATCTATACATTGAACTAAGAGATTAAATTTTTTTACATACCTCATCTTGTGGGGTATCTTTGGACAGATCTTTGAAAAGAAATGAAGGTTCTCAAGAAACTGTCAATTTAGGTGAATATTTCGCGAGACATGGGTCCATAAATCACTAACAATGTGCGTCTTCTTCAAACTTATCAAGCATATGATTAAAATAAGTAAAAATCAAGAATGTAGTACTATCACTTATAAGAAAATCGATTTGAACAAGATACAAATTTTTGAGATACTTGCGATTTTCTGATCAACAGACTTAATTTTTTGATGCATAGCGCGCACACACTTCGCCCATTTCATATTTTTCACTTCATAGGGAAAAATCGTATTTCACGGTCGCATTGTCAACAAAATAGTAATACACGCAGTAACCGTTAGTGAAAGACTTTCTCCACTTTTAGAATTCAAAAAATAGGTCAAGTATATGTAGCAAGCATTACTATTTACTTTTATTGTCATAGATCAGCCGTCGAGAGTTTGCGTTCCTGACAGGTCCTAAACGGTATAGTAATCGGATGGTTGATGTGAATTTGTACCGTCGGACGATTCCCGTTTTCAAATATTATTATCGTTTACATGCACGAATGACACAAAATTAAATTAAATTAGGAATTATATTATTATGTCAACACACAAAAAACATGTTATAAATATCATGTCTCAGGGACGCAAACTCTCAACGGCCGATGTATGATTGATTAAACCGATACACTGCTTCGAGTTTTCGATTAAAAATATATTACTAGTCCAAATTATATAAGCAGATAAAGTTTTAAAGGAAAAAAAATTGCAATGAACCGCTTGCAATATCTGCGAGCACAGAATTTTGCTACGATTTTATATGTGACTTATAAGTATATATGAGGTTAATTGCTTCCCGAATTTAGAAAAGAAATGGCAACAGAATCAGGATTAATTAAACATATCACGTACTTTGAGGTATTTAAAGCTAATAGCAGGTACGTCGTGTGTCGTAGCGATTTGTAGCTTGCGACCACTATAAAAATTCTCTGGACTCGGGCCAGGTACAAGTATTCTCGGGCGTTCTTTATTAATCCATGGCATCACTTTTAAAACATAATATTTGGCAGTACACAAAATACAAATACACGTTAGGGGCCGTCCATTAATCACGTGATCTTTTTTTAAGCATCTTTTAACCCCCCCTCGCCCTTGGTGATACATGGTGAGGTTTAAGACTACCCTCCCACCCCCCACCCAACATCACGTGTATTATTAGTATCTACAAAAATTCTTAAATTTTTTAGAATATTATCTTAAATACGGGTATAATGTATAATCTTATTTTATTCTGAAATTAAGGACCATGATAAAAATGTCTAGACAGAAAAGTTGCAGGTTGTTTGTGATTGGTATAAAAACAATAAACGAATGGTGTACACTACATGCCGCTTTTCGATTTAAAAATAGCGCGTTTGAAAAAAATAAATACACGTGATATCTTACTACACCCCCTCCCCCCTTGTGACATTTCGTGATTTTTGTCAAACCCCTCTCCCCCCCCTTTCAAGCCTCACGTGATTAATGGATGGCCCCTTACGGCTTAGATATCTGTACGTGTTTATTTCTAGAATCTCGAATGTATTTTCTAATTGTATGTTACCTCCTTTTACGTCAAGATTGTCTTTTGTTCCCACTCAACGCTAGTGAAAACAACATAAACTAAAATATAATATCGAAGTGATGACCACGAGGGCCAACGTGTGTTCTCAAAATCGCCAAGCCATGTTCGAAGTACGAGGAAGCGCTGGACGAGAACGTCCGTATTCCTTGTGAGTCCTTTCCTCTTCCTATTTTTTTCAGTTTCAAAATATTTCCACTGGATTGACAGGGTCAAAGTGCAATCATAACGGGCTAGCGACCGTGCATCCAACACAATTCAGACACGAATGTGTTAACGAATGGTATAATAAACTACTTATATGCTTGCTGAGCCTGAATACACTTACCTGCCATAAGCACAGATAACTCCATAAGGACGACAGTTACTGTATAGATGAACTTGTAACAGTTTAAACAACAACGAAATACGGTCGTGAGTTCGACTAGATAACGTAAGTTTCATCTGCTCCTATAGGTACCTGATCAGTGGAGGGTGATGTAAAAAAGGACGACGGACTCGTTATACACTCTGTCATAGATATTGCGATGGTCCTATTCTAATGTTTATATACTAACAAACTAAAAATTGTAACAAACCATCGCCAAACGTCTATCGCCTAACTTATCGCAGCTGTCTTCCCTTTTTTATAGATAAATCTTCGCCACTGACTTAGACTTTAAAATCACAAAAGGAATAATAACATGGCTTTCAGATACTAAAAATAAATCTTACTTCTCGTCCATAGCGCGCTGGGCAGCAGGAAAACGCGCTGCAAAAAGTGCCGACATAGCAGACACCGCGTCATCACGGGCGCCACCTTCTGTGCTGCCTCCGCTGGCTGGCGATCGTGATGGAGAGCTGAAAATTGTGCGATGCCGGTGAAATTTGAGTGACAGTCGAAATGCGAGTATACAGACGCAATATTCATTGTCACTGTGAGTCAAAGTGGTGTGTGGATGAAAGTGAAAGAGATCGCAAAAACATACGCACAGGTCAAAATCAGCTTTTGTCATATTAAGTTCCATTCCATTCCATCAGCCCATTATACCCAACTGCAGGGGCTTAGGTCTCCCTCCAGGGTGAGGAGGACTTAGAGCTTATATCCACCACGCCGCTCCAATGCGAATTGGCGAATTGTAACGACTGCCATCTATTGACAGCAACCAGGACCGACTACGTAACGTGCTCTCCGAGGCACGGAGTCAGTGATACTTATGTACTTAGTCAGAAAAACTCATTGGTACACGCCCGGATTCGAACCACGGTTTCACGGTCATAGATTTGAAGCAGGTTCGCTGCGCTCGGGTTAT
The DNA here is from genome assembly GCA_949709985.1 of Luffia ferchaultella. Taxonomy (NCBI): domain Eukaryota; kingdom Metazoa; phylum Arthropoda; class Insecta; order Lepidoptera; family Psychidae; genus Luffia; species Luffia ferchaultella. The sequence continues at coordinate 13,912,224 of OX453266.1, forward strand.
CATGACCTAATTTTCACTTAACTTTCAATCCGCAATCGACCTAACTCGACCTAGCGGGGTGCGTAGCAGGCGTGAGCTTATGCATACATGCAGACATCAATGTATCGAACCTGAGGCTACGGCTGCGTACACGCCGCGCGGGGCTTTGCGGAGAGGGTGCGCGTTGTGCCGCATTCCCGCTGCCTCCGCTATCCGAAAGAGACGCCCATTGATTCATACCGCTGCCCTGCGACCCACTGGAAAAAACAATTTCTCAGTTATAAAGGATAACGGTTTCATCTATAGTCCAACTTAATTTTTTATTTTATTTTATTTTACAGTTAACAAACAGTCACATACAAACAATATTAAATTTGATATGGCACTGAACTGACCTGGAGTTTCCATTATACAAATTATTAACATTAAAGATGCTACAGGCTCTGTCCGCAGAAAATTACTTTTCTTTCATAATAGCAAGTAATACATATCTACAATACTTTCTTACAATAACGTCAGAGAAATATGAGAACTGACGAGTAATAATATAATGTACATAAGAAAGAACAAAAAAAGAAAAATAAATCAACATTTAAAACATTATCTTCCTACCTAATTAATATTTCATGTATATAAGAGATTAAAAAACTAATACTATCTAAACTCAAAATAATTTATCTTTTAATTTCATTTTATACTGAGACAATGACAAGCCAAAAATATCAATTTCATTGAAAGCTACGTTATACGCACGTGTGGATCTCCTAATGAATGTAATTTTTGCATAGTTGGTGTTAGAAGAACGAATGTAAAAGGTGTCTTTAGAACGTGAAGAGGGTCGACTTGCATGAAAATTATTTTTTTCTAGTAGTGTGGAAGAATCAATGCAATTGTTAATAATCTTAAACAGAAACAAAGAATCTAGGTAAGTTCTTCTATCTTTTAACGACATAATTTTATGTCGTTTAGCAGAACTAATGTAATTATTAAAATCATAACCAGTTCGGCAGTCGAGAGACTTTAAGATTATTATATCGTATCGTATACGTTTGTTTTAATCGAATTAGCCTTCACCGTTAAAAAAGATTTCTCTAACCGAGAATATATTTTATTAATAGCAAACTCAGTAGGAGGCATATTCATTTTGTACGATAATGAATCCATTTATGCATAATGCTAAAGCTATAGAGCGAGCCATGATCAAAAACGGATTTGTGTAAAAATTTACCACTCATCCTACGAGCCAGACTTCGCACCCAGCTATTTTTTCCTGTTTAAACTTTTGAAGAAAGATTTATGGGAACGACGCTTTTCAACAGATGATGAGACGATAACAGCAGTAGGTAAACAAGCATTTTGACAAGCCGAAAGAATATTTTTTTAATGGCTTAATGCCTGTTAATAAGAAATTTAATAAGTTCATTTCCCTCTTAGAAAAATACATTTAAAAAAAGTCCGCGCTCGTTTCTTGATGCGCAGTAACGTAGATAACTTTATCACCTTCTTCGCACATATATGAAACAATCCATCCTCAAAAAGATGCACCTATCCAGTCCATGCTTCATCATATCTACATAAAAATTACAAAACGGCGCAAAAAATCAATTTTTGAAGCTGTTTAAATGTCGTATTTAAAAGCTAATAATTTATTATACAACATAAATCCGCCAATCAATATTTTAGAAAGACTATAGTTTTATCATAGAGGTAACAAATTAATTATAGAGATGAAGTTGCGCTGTATTTGGATTCACATGATCTTAAGAGTATTACTATATAAGTATAGTCGCAATTTTTGCTCCTTTGTGTATTCAACAGATATTTAAATCGAAGGTAAAAACAATTTTCTTTAAAAGCAATATTACAACTGAGACCATAATCATTAAAATCGAATCGGATCAGTCAATAGAGTTTACCGAATATTTTAATACATAAACATATCGAAATGATCTGATATATCAAATATTATCACTGGCCATGACAACTCAATTATTGACAACTTTGAAAAGAAGTTGATCACGATTTGCCTACATACTTTCAAGGATTACTTTCACCGACCATAAAAATATTAGTCCAAGAGTCAGCGATGAAATACAGTAAGTTATTGCATAATCACATAAATTGATAAATTCTTAATTTTGATAAACTCGCGCCCCTCAATGTATATTGCTTGTAGCGAAAACTACTTTAATGTTTTCGGATCTGTTTTTAGAAGATGTTAGTTTACGAAAAGAAAACAATTCATCTGCTTCTTAGTAAACTTTGGAAGTAGTCAGGCTTTACATTAAAAACATAATCATTAGGTTATTATCAATATTAAAGTATTTATATTATTGTAATTTTTTCCATAAATATACTTTTCCGTACTAAAACAACGATAACTCAAAATAATTTATAAAATTTTAGGATAGTCAGCAATGTATACCTTTTCAAACAGAAAAAATATATTCTACAGATTTAAAAGCCCTAACAAAACACCTTTATACATTTTGTCGTCAGCTCATAGACTATATCTATATTGAATCATTGGACATTTATTTATGTTTTGAATGACTATGCGATTACCATAGTTCAAAGCAACATTAAATATTTCTTAAAGGTTCGTTAGCAGGGTTCACGGAACCGGTTTTTTGGAAAATACGGATTATTAATTGACCGTTTTAAACCGGTTTTTACATAAATAATAGTAGGAACGTAAGTGTATAGCACTTTATGCCGACTTACAAGTGCAAAGGATAATTGCGTATTTTTAGCTATCCTGACCATTTCTGACCACTACATATAAGAGTCACCAACTTGAGCGAGTTCTGGTGTAACGCGCAGTGCGGACATGGTACACGTGGTTGGTCATGCACCACCGCCTGCGCAGCCAGCAAACGCTCCTGGGACGAGCACTGCGACTGGGCCAAAAAGAAAAACATGAAATTAAAATTATGTTAATACTTAAAATACTAAAAACCTACAGAAACAAAAGGATTAAGAATAAGTTAAAAGAAAGTTGGCATTTCATGAAAGGTAATTGACCTATAAACTTAATTTTATTAAGCAGCGTTTACCTACGAAAACCTTAAGGAAAATTAAAGCAATTTTTATATTTGTTAATTTGCAATTTATGTCAATTTGTTTCTGTTTTTAACTGTGCGCTTCTAATCGCACTTTACAAGAAAGCCTATCATTATCAGGTAAAATTACTTTTCTGGGATATGGATTAGAAAATGATAGTAGTGTCAACGCCTTCGACATGAATCTAAAAGATAAGCTATTCCCACAACTACGCAGACAAAAGAGTGCAATGCACGCTTTTTTGGGACAAGCGTTTCACAATTTACCTACATGTGTATAGCAATGTTTTGTCTTGTGAATACGTCGATAGTAAAGCCATATTTTCTAAATTGATATCTATTTAGTCACCGAATATTATACATAAATGAAATAAACATTAGTAACCGAACTTACGAGATTTTTTTTTTTCAAATATTCTTATTGGATTAAAAACTACAGTGCAAGGTCAGCCTATAAATAGTAGAAAAAATCGGGCGACCGAGTTTCACTCGGATTTTTTTTTTGTTTTCATCGTTTTTTGTTTTGGAAAATATATTTAGATCGGAATCACATACTGATTAAATATAAATATTTTGTGATCTAAACTACATATAAGAAACAATTTACTATATTATAGTACTTTATCTATCGTTACATATACAGGCTGTTTGGTAAAGCGACGACCGATTTTTTCTTCCTGGATAATACAACTCATTTACAATCGGATTAAGTCAACTTATTTCTATGAAAAGTAAACTGGTCAAGTTTTGGATCAACTGGAATTTCGTGTCTTTGTAACCAGTTGATCATTTCATGTTTAATGGTGCTGGAATTAGAGATGGAGAGTCTTTCAATATATTTATTGTGATATGGTGCGTTGTCGACAACCAGAACAGAATCACTGGGTATATTTGGGATTAATTGATTAACCAGCCATTTCTCGTAGTTATCGGTATTCATTTCTTTATGATATTCGCGGGTAGAGTCCGTGGATTTATATGTTAAAAAGGCTCGAGAAATTGGATTTTTTACTTTTTTTTCCTTATCATCACTTCCAAGTTCTGCCTTTAGTGTGGGATGTATGTATGTAGGACTCATCCATATAGATTATATTTTTTCCTTTTTTGCGAAATTTGTGTATTTTATCTAGGTATTCAATTCGTTTGAGTTGTACATCGTGCTTTTCCATTAGAAGTTTTCGATTATCTCTCATTTTGGTGAACTAAATTCCCATCTCATGTAGTATTTCTCTCAACGTCTTTTCAGGCCCATTATAATTAATAGCCTCAGATATTTTAGCTTTTAAAGATTTTACTGTCGGCAGTTCCTTAGAACGGAAGAGAAAATCGTACACCATTCTTCGAACAACATCATAATCAAAATAATCCATATCTAAACTAAATTGTTTTTTTGGTCTCTTTTTTTTCGGAGAGCTGAACTTAATTGCACTGGAATGTGTTTCAGTACTTGCTTAGTTTAATATATTGTTCAAAATTCTTCTTGAAATTCCAATGGCATTTGCTTGAACCTTTTTAAAATAATTACTTACATTGTCATCGTTATTTTTTTTTAAATCTGTCGGCTTCGGTTATAAAATATTTATAAACATTTTAGATAATTTCGCGTGACTGGCATCGTAAAGGTTTCCCTTTTTTTTCCTATAGATGCCATCGCACAAAATGATTTATAGTTTGAGGTTTTAATAACTCTATATACATATATTTAACTAGATGCGGCCACACTTTATTACCTTTGAACGGCTAACAAACGTCGTATAGGTAGAGTGCAATAGAGATAACGCTCTAAGAAACCGACATAAGCCGATTTTCTCTTTTCAAAGCTCGATGTGCAATATTTACCGCCGAGTACCTACTGTACGCGAACTATAAAGTTATATACATATATAAGAATTGCTCATTTATTAGTATAAGATTGTAACCAGAATCATGATCAGCAATTTATTCATAAAATGAAAATATTTCATCAATTACAAGAGAATTTCTATTGTATATTTTATTTGTATTCTATTATGAACCCTACCACACATATACACGACTGGATGGTAACATCGTGCATATACTATAATACATAATGAGATAAACAAATCACGCAATGCATAGATAACACGTATTTGCTATAAATAACAATTACATGTAACATCACGACAAAACAAATTCACTAGCAGGTAATTAGATACATACAAAATACGCAATCAACGGCAGAGAGCCATCAACATCGCCATGCGTCATTGGAAGGCCGATAGAGGGCATAAGTGTCTATGCCAAATATATTTCCCAAAATAAATTACACAGACCTAGGCCGAGACGAAAAAAAAATTGTTTGAATAGTATTACGTGTGATTCTCGAACATTTTTAGGGTTACATACCCATAGGGTACCAACGGAAACCCGCCTAAGGCTCCGCTGTTCGTCGGTCCATCCGTCTGTCACAAGATTGTTTCGTCTGAACCGTAATAATTAGACACTTGAAATTTTCATAGATTGTGTATTACCATGGCCGCTATAACAAATATTTAAAAAAAAAGAAATAAAGTTAATAATCAAGAGGGTCCCCATACAAAAAGCGTGTTTTTTTATATTGTATAATGGTACTGGGGAATGTCCAAGTGAATTACTTTTATGCATACGAGCAGAATCCATACAACCACACAAGACGACCGCTTAGCCTAATGGGTAGCGACCCCGCCTACGAAGCTGGAGGTCTCGGGTTCGAACCCCAGGTTTTATATGATGTATGGTATTTATATGATGAATATCGATACTGGTACCGGGTCTTGGCTGTTATATGTGTATGGTGTCTTTGCTTAGTACCCAAAACTCATAAAGCTCATAAAGTTCTTAAAAATATCAACAAAATTTTAAGTGTTGACAGAGTAATCAAGATTAATTCAAATTATGTACAGTAAAAACACAATTTTCAAGCAGGCAATTAAAATTATTAAAAGAAACGTCCAAGTGCGATTCGGAGACCCACACGATGGGCCCCGTACACCGTACAATATTTAAATAAGTTAAATATTGTATGGTACGAAACCTTTTATATGCGAGTCCGACTCGCGTTTTGCCGTTTTTTTATTATCTGAGGGCCAAGTGTGAGTTTTTTACTATTAACTATGTAGTTTGCGTTTTTTATAATTTGTATGGAAACTCGTACAGCACATCTAGCGGTCGTTTTAGGTAACTACGAGTTTCCATACAAATTACGGAAAACGCAAACTACGCAGTTAATAGTAAAAGAACTCGCACTTGGCCCTCTGTTCTGTCCTGTGATCTAGAATATCAATTCAAATAATAGATTTAGATAGAGAAAATAGAAATAAAGGACAGTCGAATTTGCGGGGCCGAACAATAAGGATTGTTACGCGATTAGTGAATTTACAATAATAATAAATTGTAATATTTTATATTTGATAATAATAAAAAGGAAGTTCAGTTATTCAGTGGTATTTTTTACGCTCCCAATAGGAACGATTTCCTACAATACGTATTATAGTTACACCAGTTAGATGTTTATATGTATTGTTGTCATTATTGCCATTATTAAGGTCGAACCAAAAAACGGTAAAAATAAACAAGTGTCCTGTACCCCCTTTAGTGTTTAACTTAATGTTATAGCAGCCAAAGTAATAACACTGTATGAACCTATTACGGTTCAAATAGCGATGGCGGAGCCTTAGTAATAAGATTCTGTTGGTTTCCTTTGGATACTGAACCCTAAAAAAAACAAGTTTTTTACTACACTAAGAGCCGATGACGTTTATCACGATATTATACAACAAAACATGACTCATTTCTTCCGGTTTCATTTACAAGTTACAAGAAGTTATATCTATAAACATACTCGTATAGCTACTTAACCGTAGGGCGCTATCGCCACTTTATCGGACAAACAACACGGTATGAGTTGTTGACCGTGAGTACGGACAATACAATCATATCATACCCTTTGAGTAGTTTAATCACTGTTTAATATGCTACAAAGCAAGAACTACTAGACTATAAAATCAAGATTACTAAATGTCTTTGACCTTTTCGATAGGTAGACAAGATTTAAAAAAAAAAACTTTCTTTTGCATCGTATGCATGGATCTATGGCGATGTTGACTACCTATATATGGACTCCATTGTCCTTTTGTTAACTCACCGATAAGCTGGAACTGCCTGGCGTCGTTCCGTAGCCGGACGACGGCAACGACGCCACCGACCAACGACGACCATCGCTATATAAAACAACAAGTATTACTACTACATCAAAAGTAATGTTCGGCTGAACGTAGCCCAAATTTATAGAGCATGTAAAGCTTACCAAACTAAACAAAAAGTTTCAAGAGCAGATGGCGTAAATTAACGGTTACCGAGAAAAACATGTTTAAAGTTTAACTACGTTCAGCCGAATACCAGGTATATTATACATTATACCATATATACATTATATGGCGCACCAAATAAACAAAAACTTATATTGGAGAGTTGAGGTAACGATGAAATGACAAATCAAATTGCTTTATTTTCTCAAAATATATGATCGATGTTATAGGTTCATTTCTTTGATTTATTGTTTTATTTAAACAGTATTAATAAGCAAACAAAAATATTTAAAACATAAGAGAATAAAGTTTACAATACTATTTTAACTTTTTTTCTCGTTAAAGTACTCACATATCTTTGATACTACATCAGTGGAAGCATGGAAAAAGATTTCATTTACGTAACGATGTAAAATAATTCCGATATATATGCAATAACACATATACCTCCAATTAACTCTTAATATTAGCATATCAAAGAATTAAATATTGAAATATTTGCTTTGACTTATCAGCTTGCGCATTGCGTCGACAATGGATGTTACACACTATTCAGCCAATTCGTCAATATTATTGAATCTACGCACGCAACAAGTCTATACATATAGTATATTGCTTCAATTAAATCAATTCAATGGACGTTTGAATGGAAAGACATCAATAAAATAGGCAAATGTATATTTTTAAATAATGTAGTTGTACTAAAAAGTGTAAATGTCTACCTGCTGCCAAACTGGAATATGCACACATAATATTAAAACTGTGTTGATTATGAAAGAAAAACAATTTCAATAGAAATAAATCAGTCAATCGCAGCATTGATTACGGACAAAACGTCGCCTAATAATAATGCACGAGTGGACTTATGCTAAAGGTGACAACTAATTGTTTACACATTCCACGAACTAATCGGCTTTTTTCGGTTATTTAAAGCTAGCTGTTATTGGAAAACAAATAAATTGTAAAATGCTCATAAAAATCCTTGTTTTAAAAAAAATATAATTTTTTTAATTTCATGCGCCTATTACTATTGTTTAATAGTGTGCCTACAATAGACACGTAATCCATAAACTATTTCTATAAAATATAGCGTTGTAATTGCCCACTGTTTCTTTATGACCGTAACCATAAAAGATCATGACCATAAAATCCCGCATGCAATCATAAGATCCTCACATGTCCTTCGGTCGTTTGAGTCCAGCAGCCAAAGGTGCTAGGGGCGCGTGAAGATGTGTTGGCCATCGGGGACCTTCCGCTGGTGATAAAGGGCCTGTGCCTGGTGAACCGCATCTAGCTGCACCCACCTGGACAACAAAACAAGTTTTTTGAGCATGATATTGGCTGACCGATCGGTCTAATGGTCGGAAACGCCAACTGTAGAACCAAAAGAGTAAATTCGATTCCCGCCTAGGTGAAACATTCTTACGTATTCGAGTATTTAAAAGTTGGAGCATATGCAGCCAAAGCACAGACTACCTAATGTGGGGTGAAATGACAGCGTGTGATATCTTTCAGATTTTATATTATTATTGTTGTTGGTGGTGGTGGTGGTGAAGTTGTTATTGCCTCTGTGTTTCTCATATTTTCTAGCCATCATTTTCAATTTGTTGTTTCATCATAAATAAGTAATATCTTAAGGTCACACTCACACATTTATGTGTGCGGGCTTGCTACGTTGTTCTTCAGCACCCAGCTTCCTTTTTTTTTTGTCTGTCTCAGATCCTACAATTACTATGGATAATGACAACAATAAGAAACTCAAAGAAACTACTCAACTTCAAATTATAAACCCGCTTAATGTCATACATGGAGGGAGAAATAGAAAAAGTGGGTCGCGAGCGGCTTTCGTTTTTATCTCTATAAAGGGCATCAAAAGAAAACTAGACAGTCAAGGTCTAGATGAGCGAATCAATAACAAAAGTTGATTCTGCCGATTGGAAGTTAAATACGGGTATCAAATTACATGACGAATCGCTTTAACTTCTGTTAAAGTTCCGTTGGTGGGTCTTTTACAATTCCATTATGTCACAGTTTTTTACAGTTTGTACAATTGTAAGCCTATCTATGAAATGTTGATATTGACCATAATTAAAAAATAATCTGGCTTCTCATTAGAGGAGATATAGGTTTCTTTTATTTGTTTCTTTAAATTGATTGTGGTCATGCAAAATAAACTCGATTTTTCAGACACGTTTAGAAAACATTACATTCCAAAATGCCACTCTTCCCTTCCTGCAAATTCTAAACCAATGCAAAAATCTAAAAATTAAAAAATTACAGAGTCTACTTATGTCCAGTAATGGACGGCTAGCGGCTGAGATGACATAAATAATGTTTTGTGGAATGACTACCGACGTTTGACCAGATTTTTTTAACCTAGCAGACCTTGAAGCACTCGTGATATTTCTATGAGAACATATCTAGACGTATTTTATCGAGCTGAAGAAAATGAAGCAAGAACGAAACTTCGTATTGCGCTCATCTATCTCTTTTCCTCTAAAGACTGAGGGTTTTAGAAGAAATAGGACGGATAAAAGTAGGCTGCCAATTAGGTTTTTAGGGTTCCGTAGCCAAATGGCAAAAAAATAACCTTTATAGTTTCGCCATGTCCATCCGTCCATCTGTCTGTCTGTCTGTGGTTTTTCTTGGAAACTATTAGCAATATATAGATGAAATTTAGAAGGTAGGTGTAATCTATAAACCGCTACACAATGACATAGTGAAATTAAGAATTTTGTTTTTTTGTGTTAGGTCGCCATACATGTAACTGAGGTACGAAAAAAAAATTCATTGTATATTAACACGAGAGGTACCAAACGATAGGTTTTAAAGAATTATATCAAGGTTTCAAAAAAGTTTTTTTATTTACGTCAACAGTTGTTGAGATATGCACTCCTAAAGTCCTAATTTTTGTTAGGATCATGTGTCCCCTCCACCAGCTAAACCCTTGTTTTTGGATGTGTGTACAAAATTTATGATTATAGGAGTATATATAACTTAGTTAAAAGGAAAACTATCACAACTAACTAGACTGTATTATTTAACGAGTAATAGATTAACTTATAAAATATACTTTTATAAGTAAAAATTTTGTAAAAATTCCATAGACAATGACACATAGAGTTTAGCCAATAAGCGAAAACGAGATGCATTTTATCTTTGTGATGTTATTGTAAAAGATAATTTAAAAAAAAAACATTTTATGATGAAAACTACATTGTATTACTAGGTTCTATAAATTTACGCTTTCCTTTACAGAGTTTATTATTTTCACAATCGATACTAAAAGTCAAAGGTTCACTGTAATAAAACAAGTAATAAAAATTGTGTCTAGCTATCAGTGCACTCATGTTATTACTTTTCGGATTAGCCAGAGAGGATCGAGCGCCTTCTAAATAACTAACGAAATAAAAATTAAATATATTTATACTATAATTCTTAAATTACATAATAATAACGATTAATGATTAAGTTTTATTAACGCCGCGCTCGTTTTTTAATATTGTATGGTGGTACGGAACCCTTTGTGTGCGAGTCCGATTCGCATTTAGCCGGTTTTTTTTCTTCTATGATTGTTGCCTTGAACGAGTTTTTGACACGATCTGTGACTCATTACCGCTTACGGTCTCTACTACCGTGACTTACTGCAACTTTTATGTTCCACAAGAGCAATATCGAACTCAGGCGATATCGAAGAACTATTCAACAAAATAAAACCGAGCAAGTGCGTGTCAGACTACGAGCAATAAAGGTTCCGTAGTAGGGATAAATTTTCATAGTTGAAATTCAAATAATAACTTTATAAATACATAACTCATAAAGTACGACGGCTATGTACGATTAATGTTGGTACGGCGGACGGCAAGACGCACGGCAATAATTTTCACCATAATCTAAGTCGAACAAAGTGAATGACTACTATGACCTACTTTATTGTGCTAGTTACCGCCGCGCCTATATGGCGTTCCTTTTTTTGATTTATAACTTTTTAACATGTTTTAAGATTTTGTTATACTTATTAGTTGACTATCATCTGTAACAGTTTAATAGCACATGAAAGAAATAGTGCGTGTTAAATTGTATTGTTACCAAATTCGTCATCTTTTCTAGTCATCATTCGTCACCTACTTAGATAGACATTAAATACATATTAAACAGACACTGTTTTCAAGTTGAGGACCGCTACTATCGTTTGGGTGTAACCTCGACAATGTTGTTGGCAGTACGTACAACACAAATTGTTTTCTTTTTTTAATAATTTGGTGATATTGTAATAATGTATTTTGCCATATACATGTATGTGCGGCTCTGAAGTTAGTCACAAAAACGTCGCAGTAACATGATTTCGTAGAAGCGTTGCGGCGGGAAATAAAGATAGTTTTAATTAGGAAAAGTCATAAATTATAACGCAAATACTGTAAAAAAAACACGTAAATACATTTATTTGGTTCAAATTGTCTTGCAAATTGCAGGTACGTCCAGTCACATTACTTTTCTGACAGATCTGTACAGTAATTACTAACAAAAAAAAAACATTTATGTTATTACACCTAAGTCTCAGTTCCATACGATGACCACTTCGGACAATTACCTACCTAGGAATGGTGATAAGTTAAAAAAGGTCTCATTAATGAGTGCAATTCAAAATTTTAGTAATCAAAACGCCGCATTTTTCTATTACTTCTAAACTATCGAAAACCAAAATATGTGACGGATCATTACGGTATCATCATCTCTCTTTCGCCGCAAGCAACTACACAATAGGGAAGAGATTGAAAATGACGTAATGGTCTAAGAAAAAAGTTAAATGGCAAAATATGCCTGGGTGTAGTACGCAGTTTTTGTAATTACACCGCGGTATCGTATTCTTTCTGTTATCTAAGTGCAAAACAAAGTTAAATACTTACCACAAGCGAGAGCCTGTGATGCGGCGGCGGTGGAGGCAAGCGAGACGGCCGACGGGAGACCACGCAAGGTTCTTTCTGTTACCAAATTACATCAATTATATTAAAGAAATTAGATACACGGAACATAGAACAAGATGGAATTGTTCAGATGGCGATTGCTGATCGAATCGTTGTCCAGCCCACATACCATTTCCAACTTGACTCAGAAACTCGAAAGTCTTAGTGTATACGAGTCGTATTTAATTTAATTTATCGGATGTGTATTAGAGCATGAAACAGTGTTAATAAGGCGGTTGTGACCTGATTCACCATTTCAATAGAGTTAAGTTCTCACAGATATACATTCCACGTACAATAAATACAAGCTTTTACGTGCGTATTGCCCGCATAGTTTTCTACGATTTCTATTGCGAGAATTAATAAAACATTACCGTTGTATTTATTGTATTAAAACCTAGTTTACTTCAGTGCCAAAAGTATAGTTGATCTCTTATTTCGACTTATTGCCATTTTGATTTTAAGCTTATTCTAATTCAGAAATATTTATTTAGATCTAGCTTAATAAAAATATGTTTTGTCCTTTTTTTTTCAATGGCAACTTAATTTTGAAAGAAAGGGACGAAACATATTTAAGTAAACTGGGTGTAAATAGATGTTTCTGAATCTTTCGTTTGACGAGGAGAACGAATTTTGAGAGACAGAAAGAGAGAACATCATTTTGCATATGTCACTTTCCAAGTCAATAGCAATCATAACTTTAAGCGATATTCTACTTTTCAAGTATTGGCCGAGTGACGATTTTTTTGACTCGATTGGACAGTGGGCAAAGCAAAATTATTTACCATCGATATAATTCGGCAGATAACAAAAGTGTATCTATCGACGAGATGAGACTATATTTCGAATTGAGTACATAGACCGTTGTTATACATTTTCATAATTCTTACAGAGGTCAAAATACACACAAGCTATTTATCGCACATAACTCGAATAAGAATGCATTAATACGAACCTTACAAATAATTACACATTTTTTTCACTGTTAATTGTAATCGCCGAAAGTGCAATCATGTTTTGAAAAGACTTCGAGGCTATGTAGTTCTACATCCTTGTAGCAAAAAGTTTGTGCACTGTCACTTATGGACGCCCAATGGACGCATAAGGCAGATCAAAAAGAAACATGAGCGAAAACGTTGCTTTTTTCGTTAATCAAGCTAAATTTAAAATATCAAAAAAACAGCAACATCTAGTATATTGTTGCACAATCTAAATATAAACCTCTATTCCCGTACTGTGCCGTGGTAGCCCGAGCGCAGCAAACCTATTTCAAATTTACAACGCCACGTGGCCGTTTTTCGAATCCGGGCGTGTACCAATGAGTTTTTCTGACTTAAGTACATAACTATCACTGACTCCGTGCCTCGGAGAGCACGTTAAGCAGTCGGTTCCGGTTGCTGTCAATAGATGGCGATCGTTACAACCCGTCAACCCGCATCGGAGCAGCGTGGTGGTTTTAAGCTCCAAACCCCCTCGCCCTGGGGGGAGACCTAAGCCCCTGCAGTGGGGTATAATGGGGTGATGGAATGGAAATACTCCGTACTCGATCGGACCTACCAAAAGGCATTGAAATCGGATGAGTGCCTCTGCAAGGGCAACAATCAACGCTATACAGGATGAGATTTTTATGACCAGCCAAATTTTAATATAATGATCTTTGGTAGAAAACCTATAGCCGTCTTGTTTCCTTTTAGTATCGTTCTATAGAAAAATATTGAGATATGACTACATAAACCTTTCCCGAAAAAACCAAAAACTCTAGTTACCATTCTTGCCCGCCGCATCATTCCGTTTCAAAGGCCTCGGGCGCGTACGTTTACTATAGCGTTAAGAATGCAACCAAACGTTATAAAATAACACTGTACATAAAATAATTTATTTTGAAAATGTAACCCATATTTTTTATTTACGCAATGAGGTCTATTGGTGATACCTAACACCTACAAAAATTTTGGCCGGTTAATAAAATCTCACCTTGTATACTCATACTGACCACATGTATGGAGAGCGTGGGCGCGGACTTGCCAAGTGCGGATCGTCGCAGGCGCACCAAGTTGCTGGCGCGTGACGCTCGCCCGCCATCTGCGCAAAGAAAAACATTACATAAATATGGAAAACTATACGTCTGAAGTCAACACATGTTGAAAAAATTTTCCTACGTGAATAATCTCTTTTTACACATATTTTAAAGGTAAATTTAAAAAAAAGCCTAGGTACGGTTGTGACAAGACATCTTCGTACAAATAAAAGTCGACAGCTGAGCTTTCCATTTGTGCGAGTTCGTCGGAAAAGTCTGCGCCCTTTTTAAACATATGAACTCAGCTTGTTATATTTCTAGCAACACTGAGCACTGGCGGGAAGGTAACATATTGATTGCCAACTAACTTTCTAGCAGCGGTAAAATTTAAACTAAGAGATAAGAGTATTATTTTTTGAATATTTTTAATAATTTTGTAATGGAAATTAATAATGAAAAAATTAGATATATTCAACTTTTCTTTGGCAATGGTGTTAATGCTTCTAGTGCTCAATTGGTAAAAGTTTCTATTATTACACTATAAAAATGCCGCAAACTTTTTCGGCTACCTAATACTCATATTTCTAATTATTGGTAACCGCAAATTACTTTTTCTAAGAATGCATAATGGTCATGTATTTATGTTTAATAAATTGCGGTCCTATAAACAGTATAGCACGCTAGATATCAATATTTATATTACAATTATGATCAATTCAGATAATATTTCCTGTTTATAGTGTTTTGTATTATTATTATTATTAATAATATTGATCTTCAGTTAATTGCTAGGAGCTCTTATACCACTAGCGCTTTCCGGTTTGTATCTACAATCAACAACTTTAAGGATAAAACTTATTTTTGTACATTACACCATATGTCATAACAGTCGTGCGTGATGTGCGCCTTTATCAACTAATAAATTTGCTATATTTATACAAGGAAAACTGTTTTAAACGTAATACTTAGCCCATACAAAACACAAAACTTTACGTTTCTGTCACGTTCACGTAGAGAGGTCAGTTGTGGCCAGTTTTATCCTAAAATCGGGCGATATTGTGAAATCGTGTTTTATTGGAAAATATATTTAGATACTAATCACATACTGATTAAAGCTGAATATTTTTCGATCTTTCCTACACATGAAAAACTATTTGCTGTATTGTAGTACTTTTTACAGTTTATATATCATTACGTATATATTTGAATACACGAACATTTTATATTTGACATATTTGAACATATTATAATGAAATCGGGTCCTAACTCATAACCTAATACTTTTTTAGTTTCATACAGCGCTATCTCAGAAAATTTTTAGGTACATGACAGTTGACGCTATTCATTAACAATAATACATATAGCACAAGAATGAACGAGATGGCGCCACGAATATATTAAATAATTAGGTATTTTTTTCCTTTAATATTGCGTTTTTCAAGAAATAAACTATAATAGATAAACTTAAATAGCAAACCCTTATCTAAATACAAAAGTTCATTCAAAACGTTAGAGCCATATCCGAGATAGCATTTCAGTCATTACGTCAAACCACCTGAACACTATTTTGCTGGTGTATATGTTGCAGGTTTGTAGACAAAACTGCTGCCGAAGACAGTCTGCGGACCACGCGCAACACGCAACTGCCTCCACATCTGCCAATTCAAACTCATATTGCGGTCTCTAAGGCACGGTCTATTAGAAATTCTATGAGTACAACAATTAGTTCAAATGTTAGCTAAACGTCCGAAACATATGAATTATTTAAAAAATATCTATATATGTATATATTATTAAAAAAAGGAATATTTAAGTATGTATAGTAGTTATCTAATATCCCATAATACAAGCATAATACTTGCTTACTTTGGGACTAGATAGCGCTGTGTGCGATGTCTCACATATTATTATTGTTATTAGATTATTATTGTATTATTATATATTATTAGATTGACGCATTAGAGGTCAAAATCGTGTTAGAACTTTTTTCTAGTAGCCCAGGGATTTTACGAGATATTGTAGATGCAGGTTGCCCGTAAATCATACCCTGACCTTTATATATGTTTTTTTGTATTTAAATTCAATACATAATGAAATATAAGAATAACAGTGCCGGATTGTATTTTATTTTCACAATAACAAGGTTTTTATTAGATTAAGTAAAATAAAGACACGTAGTAACCAAATGTTGTTTAAGTTAACTTTTACTTTGCCTTCGGGTGTTACTACTAATACTAAGATAAAGAAGCAAATATTTTAAATGCGTATACAATTTATTTGAGGTTATTTAGTCCTTTTATTGGGTAAAATAAAAGGACTAAATAACCTTTGTTTTGCGTTCGCAATTCTATTTTATTTTATTCTAAAATACAGCCATGTTACTCTGCGGCCCTTCATCTGTCTCTATGTAAAATCATAAAATTCGTTGCTGCGTTAAGACGCAAACAAAGAACAAACAAACATATTTTCGCATTAAAATATTAGTTAGATTCGCGTTTGAAAGTACACGGGTGTCTATTTATGTAAACTAAAGAAACATAATAAGAATTTAATTATACCTACTTTCATTGTGGAATCTAGTATTGTTGTTTACATTTGTAATCAGTCTGGACAAACTTATCTGTTGAATATAATTATGTAGTTCATTAGCGAGTCAACTTAATTCGCTGTTTGTGCATCAGCCGTGCAATCTTTTAATTTTCAGTATTAAGTACAAAGTAAAAAAGAAAACTTACAAAAACAACTACAGAACAAGCGCCAAGTATCTAAACTTGAGATTAAATATTGAGACCGCAGTTATTTGTATGGGTCAAATGTGACACCTTTGAAAAACTATGTAGCAGATTGGGCACGCGGTGCTTCTGCCTTTTCTCCCGTTATCAATTACTCGCGTATTTCGTATCGGTCTTCTGGAGTAAAAAAATAAAAATAATCATATCGGGTGTCTACTTGTGGTTGTCTGTGACCGCTATAAAACAATTCGAAGGAAACTATGGTCAGAATAGATGATGTAAAAATTTCAATATGTGAGAGAAACGAAAGGTCACCACATATGACACACTTGCCGGGTTCTGGACCACGAAGTTCTGAATTGCGTCATACGCGTTTAAAAATATGTGGATTAATCCACATATTTTTATGCGCCCCGCACGGATAATCTCGAGGTCCGCTGGTATAATCCAGTAACTCAGTCGCCTGAAAGTATGGGGTAGTATGCGTCAAATCCAGTAAGTTTTGATTTTTTGCAGACTTGTTTATGATGTTGGCCTAATGAATAATCCAAGTTTGTGACTTCGAACGCCGAACGCAACTTTGTAATATTGTGTATTTCATATATGGACTGTAAAGTCTAAAATAAACAATTATTATTATTAAAAATCGAAAAAATTGTTTTTTTTTTTCAAATTTTGGCGATTATAACCCTAAAGGACTAGTTTTTGAAAAAACTTTTGAAGAAGTTTTTAAAGTAGACTAAATTTGCTGATTAAGCCTTTCAAAATTTATCATTTTTTGCATTATTTTAGACGTCGAAATGGTGGATGACTTATGGGCACAAGACGTCGATGATTCATCACCATCCCCTGATGGAGATAAGCCAACCCAATACGTCGATACAGATACGGACGAACCTCAACCGGGACTTTCCAAGGGGGCTAAATTAATTTAATTTTTTGATTTTGAATATTACTCAATTTCCTGACAAATAAACTTATTATCTTTTGTTGTACTTATCTATTTTACTTCATTATTCGTAGCTTAGCTTAAACATCATCGCTCACACTTCTCATTTTCTTTTTAACATCCCATCATAAAAGTACAGGGCTTCGATAGAATCAGGGTCAAAATTCATTCAGAACGACAGAATTACAAAAAATTGCGAAGTTCGAAAAAAATTATAAACTTTGAAAAGCTTAATCTCAAAAACTATTGGGTCTACAGAGACAAATTCTTGTATTATATTATAGCAAATTTAGTCAACTTTAAAAACGTTCTAAAAAAATTTTTTTTTTTCAAAAACTAGTATTCAGGGTTATAATCGCCAAAATTTAAAAAAAAAAACTATTTTTTCGATTTTTGACCAAGTTGCGTTCGACGCTCGAGGTCACAAACTTGGATTATTCATTAGGCCAACATCATAAACAAGTATCCGAAAAATCAGAACTACCGGATTTGACGCATGCTGTGATGTATAACGTTCCTGGACTAGTAGCACCGAGAGCTCCGCTGTACTACAGGACTTATACGCCTTGGTCAGCATGATTACGAAGATCGGGTGTGAAGCAAACCACTCCTAACCACATCCAGCATTCTCCTCTCCCATCAACATACCACCGCATACGTCAAGGTAGCAACGGAGGACCTACCCCGACAGAGCACCCTCAGCGCACCGTGCCGTAGGCTCCAATATAAACCGGGCATCTTTCCACAGCTTTTTGACGCTCTTTTTTCAATAACGGTCGCATGATGCCATTGATATACCAATAATATAACTGGATGGGTTGTCTGCGTTCTAAAGTGTCCGCACAGGAAGTCATCCAAAACGCAATAAGTCATCCAACCGGCTTTTAGTCGGTGTAATGGCTTAGCGCCGAATAAACGTGCGCGATGCCGACTTGTGTTGAAAAAAATTTGTAAAACTACTCGTTAAAGACGCAAAAAAGAGCTGAATATCGTATTTGCGGTAAGTAAACATTATAATTTAACATTAGTTTATGCGTGGAGCCCATTATTCGATTATTTTTAATTTAATTTGAACATTATCACGATTTCTCGTCGCATTCCTGTAAAAAGTGTGACACGTACGACTCGTAATAAGTATTTGCATGCACTGACGCGCACAACAGAGCCAGGCCACTGCCATATCAGCCCACGCACGTTGCGGAAGCTTTTATTTCGCGTTTGGTTACCGACTACAAATCCTTATTATTAAATTGTTAAATCAAAGCAGCATCAATCAAAGCAGCATCAATCAAAGCAGCATCAATCAAAGCATGCGCACTGTGGTCCCACTGTGGTCACCCCCCAGCACTGTGGCCACCGCCGGATGGATTCGCCACGAAACTTGATCACAGACGGTCTTTAGAACTTCCCTTTGATTTGATTGATCTGCGACTTTGCAGAAGAATAACGAAAGGAAATAATGGAAAAAATGTGTAGATAAAAAATCCACATATTTTTATTGCACGTATGACATAATTCAGGATTTCGTGGTCCATAACCCGGCAAGCATGTTAAGTTTGTTATATCGTGTTACTTACTAAATATTTTTGATCGAAGAGCAAGATGGTCACATTTGATGATAGGAGGGTTTTGCAAATCTGCCGTATTATATCATTAGACACGATATATTAGAAAAACGGCCTCTGCCGACGGTCTAGTAAGTCCACGCGGAAAGAGCTGTGGACAAAAGTCATTATCAAAAGACTATTTGAAGCACAATGTTTTCATATATACACATCATAATTGAAAGTCAACACTAGACGGTTTTAGCTAATCCTGACAATATTTACCATCATGTCAAATATCACGACGTATTTGTAAATATTATGCGATACCCAATAATGTAACAAACCTTGCAAGTCACCATTGGTTAAACACACGGGTTAAACATTGTTCAATAAGATTGTTATTGCATGGAAAACATTTACGTTTAAAGACTTTTCATTTTATCAAACACTAGCGTTTTTCACTATTAGCATTGTTTAGTATTTAATCTATATAAATACAACGTATACTTCCAACAAACTGCATTTGACACATGTATTTTGTGAACACCGCTCCCCATTACTTCACTTTTAGTTTTTTTTCTACTTCTATAAATAGGGGCGTGATGATACTTGTGGCCAACGGGACCGAAAAGTTCTAGGCTGGAGACCATGCCAAGCCAAGCGCAGCGTAGGACGTCCAGCCACAAGGTGGAACGACAACCATAGAACCTTATAAAGGTGGCGGGAGGACGCTGCTGTATGCAAGCCGCTACCAGTAGGTCCTATTGGAAATCAATGGGGGAAGCCTATGTCTAGCAGTGGACTTCCTATGGCTGAGATGACGATGATGATGATAGTTGCATACACAGTACATATTGAAATGTGAAAAGCTAATCAGTGAGAGCCTTTTCACACGTGTCAAGTGCCGGGTACTCGGTGGCGATGTGAATGGGATATGGTATGGGCCTGCCCGGTAAATTACGTCGGGACATGTGGAAGTTACCTACATGGCCACACACTTCGCCACCGAGTACCCGGCACCCGGCCCGTGTGAAAAAGCTCTGAGTGTCAGTCAAACGAATCGCGTATTTATCGTAACTACGTGATTTGTTTTAATTTAACATAATTGTCGGGTAGAAGCAACCATTTAAGTGTTATTGAGAATTACTCAACGTCGGTTACTTTTTATGTTGGGTAGAAGCATATCACGTATCTTAGCGTTGTTTAAACATTCACGTGAATGTTGGAATCACTCAATATCAGTTAATTTCTACCAAATAATCGTTATTGTGTTACCCTAGTTATAAGTGATTCTTTTGAGTGTAGAATCAGCTTTTCAAATAGGTTCATACTACTCGAATTGAGTAGTTATTACCTAAATTCTCGTACCCAAAGCTAATAGTAGTTTTACCTCAATGGTTGTGTTAAATTAGCCCTTACTTGGATTACATTTACATCGATTTGGTTTCACTTTAGACAATGTAGAGACCCAAGTAGAGTAGACCATAATTTTTTCAGTGCTCCGTTACCAAATCTGTCGTGACCTCCCAGAATAAAAGCTACTAAAAAAAAAAGTTTATAACCAAAATAAAAGGATTTCTTTTCATAAGTTATGGTTTTCTTTATTTCTAAACCAGTACTCTAGCTGAGTATTTTATTTAATATTTTATATGAAAGACTTCTCTAAATATATAATAACATGAAAATAATTTTTAAATATTAATAACAAAGTTATGAATGTTTACAATGTCCAGTAATACAGAAAGGGTAATACCACACGGTGTGACGTTAGGCCATTTAAAACAATGTTAAATTTCTTTTTTTAAGAAAGAGACTGAAGTAAACTTTTTTATATTTTCAATATTTTGTATTCTAAATATTTCCAAAATATTTTCCTCTCGATATCAATCGTAAAATAATAGATTTTAGAAAGAAGCTACTGTATTATTCTACTCGCAAATTAAATACGGGCCTCTATATCACACGAACCGACGACACGAAACGAGCGATAAAATTTAATGTCGTTGTAGCGAAAGAAATATGCAAAGACCGTACTTACTAAATCGAAATCTATTTGTATAAAGAAAGAAACTGTCTTTATTAAAAAAAAACTTTTTGATTTTATCTGCATCAATCTAATTTTACTCCTATGAGTCAAGCGGTAGGCTATCTTTACCTATTTAGCTAATACAGGTTATTCTTATATTGCCTTCAGTAGGACGAAGGTAATAAAAACCAGTTTGTGGAAGTGGAACGAATACGTTTTCAAACGGATATCACCAACATTTTACATCAACTTTTGCACGCGATTTCGCCCGCATACATTTCGTACTGTTCAGTATTTAATCTATACTATAAATACAGCGTGCCCCTTCATGAAGTGCACAAACGATAGTAGAAAAAACCGACTTCAAAAACATAAACTAATAAGTTAAAAATAAAATTTTCACTTTTTCCTTTGGGTCTCTGGGAGAATGATGCCATGAGGGAGGCACAAGAAAGAGATGACGACCTTCGGTACATCATCACATGGAAGAAACGGGGTGACGTCAAACCGACCTGGAGTGAGGTTGCACCCACTGGCGCTGTCACTAAAGCGTACTGGGCGCAATGGGACAGTCTGATACTCCAAAACGGAATACTCTACCGGAAATGGGAGAAGACTAACGGCAGAGAGTTCCATCTTCAGATAATTGTCCCAAGAACGAGAGTACCAGACGTTCTCCGCGAAATACATGATGGCATATCAGGAGGTCATCTAGGTGTCAAGAGAACGTTAACAAAAATAATTTAAAAAATAATAAAAACCGACTTCAAAAACATAAACTAAAAAGTTAAAAATAAAATTTTCACTTTAAAGAAAGGAGCATTAACAGGCGGCATATAGTTAATGAAGTCGGTGCCTACTCACTCAGACACTTTAAATTGTGTTCTATTTTTGTTATAGTTATAAATATATCATTGTTGTAATTGTTATTACCTGGTAAGTACCCATTTAAAGTGTCTGAGTTGGCACCGACTTCATTAACTATATGCCGCCTGTTAATGCTCCTTTCTTTAAAGTGAAAATTTTATTTTTAACTTTTTAGTTTATGTTTTTGAAGTCGGTTTTTATTTTATTTTTTTTTAATTATTTTATTTTTCAATTTTTAGTTGAACGCATCTGTAACTTATTTGTATTTAGTATAAATGGGGCTACTAAACGCGCTACTCTAATGAGACAGAACCGCGATTACGCAACGTAAATTCAGTGTCAAATTTTGACGCATCAGCATGCCTAGTAGGCAGTGGTATTCCTATGTAAAACTTCAATCTTAATTATTATTTTTGTGCGAACTTAACATTTTGGCATATTCAACCGTATGAAGGAAGCCCACCAAAAGGTAACTGCTGTAAATCGTTGAGGAATTCCCTCGACTGTTTATGATCTTCATCATCAGACCTGTAATGGCACTTATAACACATATGAGTGCAAAGTTCTCTTCAATAGAAATGAATTAAGTCCAAACACCAGGTAATTGCTGTAAATCGTTAAGGAGTTCCCTCGATTGTGTATGGTCTCCATCATCAGATCTGTAATAGTACTTATAACCCATATGGGTGCAAAGTTCACATTGATAGAAATGAATTAAGTCCAAACACCAGGTAATTGCTGTAAATCGTTAAGGAGTTCCTTCGACTGTGTATGGTCTCCATCATCAGACCTGTAATGGTACTTATAACCCATATGGGTGCAAAGTTCTCATTAATAGAAATGAATTAAGTCCAAACACCAGGTAATTGCTGTAAATCGTTGAGGAGTTCCCTCGATTGTGTATGGTCTCCATCATCAGACCTGTAATGGCACTTATAATCCATATGGGTGCAAAGATCTCATCAATAGAAATGAATCAAGTCCAAACACCAGGTAATTGCTGTAAGTCGTTGAGGAGTTCCCCCGACTGTCTTTCAGCTCCATCATCAGATCGACTTCCGACTTTCATTAAATAGTACTAGTAGTAGTACTTTATCAAAATACTTAAAATACGATACTTTAAAATACGATTTTCGAAGGTTGCCCTCGATTTCTCTGGGATGCCATCATCAGATCCTGGTTTCCTTATCATGGTACCATTTCGGAGATATCTCCCTTTCACAAAACTGAGATATTTGGATTTTTTAAAGACTTTTTAAGCATATGCTTTTAATGTAATCAAAGGGCATCAACTTATGTATAATTAATCATTGAATAGAAATTAAGAAATTGATCGCAATCAACGTATAATGAGATTAAATAAAATAATTACGAGTCACTGCTAAAAAAACACATTTTTGATAAGAGACCCATTTTAATTTATATTATTTTTATTATTTGACTAGCGACCGCCCGCAGCTTCGCTTGCGTAGACTACACATTCCTGTTTTAGGTAGTATTAACTTTCGAAATGGTTTATACATACTTTTTGCTGAAACTAATATTGGGTACACCCATTCAAACTTTCAATCTTCATTCTCCCCACTCCTTTAGGAAAACCGATACTCCCATACTTTTCACCTCCCGTTTCCCACCCTTAAAATGTGAAAATCCAAAAACCCTGAAAGACTTTTGAAAAATTTGACTGAAAAATTTTTGTTTCTTACTTTAAAGAACAAAGACTCATACAAAGCCCTTCCGTCCCTTCCTCCTTAAATTTGAAATTTCCAAATATTCCTTTCATAAAAGATTGATACATTATAAAATAAACCACTGTTCCAAATTTCGGCTTCCTAGACTTAGTAGTTCGGCTTTATCTACGTTGATAGATCAGTGAAGACAAACGACAGACACACACAAAAAGTAGCTGATGTCACTCTTGACAACCTTCTTTCACATCTGCAAAGTTTTATTAAAATCTGTTGAGCCGTTTTGAAGATTAGCTTGAATAGACACATAGACGCACAGACAAACAGACGTATAAAAAGTAGCGTATGTCACTTTTGACCACCTCCTTTTCATACCCGTGAAATTTCATTAAAGTCGGTTTAACCGTTTTGGAGATTAGCTCGAATAGACAGATGGACGTACATACAGACATACAAAAAGTACTGTATTAGACTTTTGACCACTTCCTTTCCATATCTGTGAAGTTTCATCAAAATCAGTTTAGCCGTTTTGGAGATTTGCTCAAATGGACAGACAGACAGATAGTATTATTTTATACATATAGCCTATAATAGCCTTCCTCAATAAATAGACTATCCAACACAAAAAGAATTTTTCAATTCGAACCAGTAGTTCCTGAGATTTGCGCGTTCAAACAAACAAACAAACAAACAAACAAACAAACAAACAAACAAACAAACAAACAAACAAACAAACAAACAAACAAACAAACAAACAAACAAACAAACAAACAAACAAACAAACAAACAAACAAACAAACAAACAAACTCTTCAGCTTTATAATATTATAGTATAGATGTTATTGCGGCTACAGTAATACAAATCTGTGAAAATTTCAAGTGTCTATCTATTACGTTTCAGACGATAAAGTCCTGTGACAGATGGACGGACGGACAGCGGAGCCTAAGTAACAGAGTTCCCGTTGGGTACGGAACCCTAATAATCAAAATAGGAATCACCGTTAAAAAAATTCATTTATGTATTATGTAATTTTTTATGTTTATGTAATTTATGTATTTTTTAAAAAAATATTTTAATATTTTGATGAGAAATACCGTCAATCTTTGTAGAAATTTTCCAATTCTAAATTGAATTTAAGTGATTTTTCTTCAAAACCTAACACATAAGCCTCTTTTTTAACTTGTGTTGTGAATTTACATCTATCCATCATCAAACCAAATAAAAAAATAACATTGCATCCCGAACACTTATATTAATTAAATACTTATTAATTTTTGTATCTACGTAATTCAATCAATTTTCAATATGGACACTTCGTTGCTACAAACACATACACACGTAAAGCATGTTGTGTTGCCCTTCGAATCAAACTGAGGTTGTTTTTAAATTGATTTGCACGATACTTAATGCGTCTTTCCAGCTCATAGCAATAATGGATACAATATTATTATTTTTTATTTGATGATCGACACATGTAGATTAACAAACAGTAAAAAAACAAGTGGGATTGTGACCGTTTTTTTAAGCAAAATCGCTTTGATTGAAAACAATCCAAAAAGATTTTATTCAAACTCTCCTTTCACGTTACGATCATATTTGCTTTTATTTCAATTCAACAACACTAAGTATTGATATGTTATTGCCATTTATTTACATAAAGAGTTCACGTTTATGAAGAAAAAAAAATGAATCTGTAAAAACACATTCTTTATCCAAAAAATTTATTAACGACTCTAGTTTCACATCCCTATGTCCATTTTATAATAATAATAATAATATTGTTTTATTTTTCTCTCACATAATATGTTACAATAACATTGAACATTGATACTACATAATAATAATATCTGGGACATTCCACATAGCGCCATCTAGGCCCAAAGTAAGCAAGTATTATGCTTGTATTGTGAGGTATTAGACAACTGGTATACATACTTATATATTCTTTTTCTTATAATATATACATATGTATGTACACTTTTTACACCCAGACACGGTACAAATATACATGTTCATGCACAGTAATATGTGTCCCGGGGAAGAATTCAACCCACAACCTTTGGCTCCACAGTTAGGGTCCCTAACCACTAGGCCAAACGGCCACACACACACGACTATTATCAAACTAGTACGTAATTAAAACATGCGAGATAGCTGGTGTAAGTACTAGGTTAATGACTGTATTGCTGAGTCACCAGGCTGCCACCATCAGAAAACATAACAACTATATCTCAAGTGTTTAGGTGTGAGGTACTTACAGAAATATTGTATTATTACTTGTATTGCATTGTATTATGTGAAGAACCACACTGTTTTTAAAGTTTAATTTGTACAATTTATAGAAAAATAATCTATGCTGTGAAACATAGGTGCACTTCTCGCTTCATTTTTAACACCAAAACTCAGATAACGCTTATACTGTGTCGTTAGATTTTTCACTAGCCTGCTAGATTCTGACTGCCTAAATTAAAACTGCGCCTTTTTAATGACATTACCGATGATAGACGTGTGCTTTTTTAGGAACTTAATTTTGAAAGTTTGGAATTGAGATTGCAATAATAGTGATAAAGTGCATGAATTTTTACTATGACATATATTTGTAATGTGTATAATATCTGCTACTACGGCAAATTGTATTTGAGCTCTTTGTGCTTCCAATTGATGATTTCTCTTCTTGTGTTGCTTTTTTCGTTGATGGTTCACACCTTGAAGATATTTTTTGGTAGTGAAATTGGAGCCTTCATGACAATTATTGTAAAAGTGTTGCAAATTTATTATGTGTGTATAGTTGTGTAAAAACTTTGTTTTTTTTTCTATGTTGACATGTTCTATAGAACCGTATATATACTATACAAGTGTGTGTTCTCAATGGAATTAAATAAATCTTTGACTTTAAATTAAAAAAAAATCATTTTATTTATACTTCATCATATTTTGATTGGTGTTTACTTCTAAGATTTATATCAATTTATAGAGTAAATGGTCTATTTTCACAAGTGTGCGTTTCGCACGGCCTCACAACGAACGACGCAAAGAATAAATAAAGGTACCAGTAGCATGACTGAATGAAAAGCATAGGAATACACACTACTGCAAAGAGACTGTCTTACAAAACACTAGCTTTCGTCCGTGGCTCTGTTCACGTGCACATAGATAATATATTTTCGACGTGCCTTTTCCGCCCATTTCTGGTAAGCTGTATACAGTATATATGTACCATAGATGTAGGTACATAGAGATACCGCGTCGTGACGAACAAAAAATTTAACCAATTAAAGTATACGCCACAGACTACTGATGCTTAGACATATTCACTGTAAAGTACAATTTAGAGTGAGTAAATTGTGTATTATATACCTTGTATGTACACTGGATTATATTTTTCCATGTTGTTAAGTAGAATTTAATTACTTTGCTCAATTTTCGTAAGTGGTAACCTTAATAGAGTCAGGATATCCCCTGAGATCACATACCACTTTCCATTTAGTTAGACTCTGTCCGAGCGTTGCCGTTGGCCAACGGGCGTGGTTTGATAACGTAAACAATATTATAAACGATATTAATAACTTGAGGGCACGGCATCCAACTATACCTACCTACCTTAAGAGCCGAGCCCAAAATAAAACATACATGAAATTCTATTAATTAAACACAATTAGGCACAAAAACTTTCGTATAGTTGCAGAGATGTTCACACAAATCCTGAGTCCACATTTATTGTACATTTATAACGATTGCGAATATTTTGATAAAAGGATGTGTATTTCGATAATCTTCAATTTATCAATAACTAGCGACCCGCCCCGACTTCGCACGGGTAATAGAGCATATATGCCAAAAAAAATTTCTATTGTAGTGTCGTATCAGCTTGTTGGGTCAAGCATGTGGATTAAATTTTTCATAAATTTTCCAAAATAAAATATTGTTACCTACAAATATGAGTACGTAGTATTTAACCGAAATAGCTCAGACAACACTAATTTACGTAGGTAAGTATTGCTGTTCTCTTTGAATAGTTATCAAAGAAACATATTAACGCAGCGCCCTCTAGTGGCCTATAACCGTAAAACATGTCCAAGGATCAAGTCTGAAATGATACCTATGTAAAACATAGGGTACGAAATGGTATGAAATGGCAGGAAATGTTATGAAATGAAAGGAAACGGTAGTAAGTGGTATGGAGAGGTAGAAAATCTTATAAACGAAGTCCAATATTTTAAATAATTACCTGAAAATCGCAATATTCATTTATAAAAATCAAATTTAAACGAATTTACAATACAATGTCAATGTACCCATACACGAAACGTTCTTTTTTTTAATATAGTGCAGTGGAATGGAACCCTTCGTGTGCACATTTGTGACTCGCACTTGGCCGATTTTTTATTATGCCCGTATCGACTACCATTGTTTCCGTATATTGAACTTCTTACTCTATGGAAAAAATATGAAGTACCAATTGTTTTTTTTTTCAAATATTATTTAGTTTAATTTTTTACACCAAACGGCAATTTCATACTTCAACCCTTAATCTAATCCAAATCATAAAGTCGCTGCAAAGTTCAATTTTAGGCGACTAAACAGAAATTATTTTCGCAACTTTCCTTCTATCGTCGGCGTCGGAACGATTGCATAAACACGTAAAGCACTCTTTTATAGGCCACTTAAAATACTTCACGAATCAGACAGAACGAAGAATGATCTTTGTGAAAAGAAATTATTTCGAGAGCTTTATTTTTACAAGTACACTGTAAAATAAAAGCTGATTTATGTTGCATTATTGCATACGAAAAAGCTTAAATACAGTCGATGAGAAAGATTATTTGAGTCACTTTAATGAAGGCGTCTTATATCACAATTAGAATATCGTAGGTGTAGGGGGAGTGAAGGGCTCGTGGCCCCACCGAATTTGACCTACTGGTAGGACCACGATATACCACTATGTACCCGTGGTCTTATCGGACATCGACCTGAGCATAAAATGATTTTGAATGTGTACGACTTCAAAGTGAATTTTATTTTAAATGAATAAAAAATGTTAGTTTAATTATATACTTAATCAAATAAAATACAGATAAATATCGAAATATCAATACTACTTCATCTTTTCAAGTCCAGTAGGACCACGGCTACATAATGGTATACCGTGATCCTACCAGTAGGCCCAAATAGGTGAGACCACGGGCCCTTCACCGTAGGGAGTGCGGGAGAAATGGCAGTTTCGCTTGCCATAATTCAGCTCTTAATAACTATAACAGATTTCTATGGGGAAAAAATAATAGAAGACACGCTCTTTGGTATTAGTATAATAATATATATTCTCTCGTATTCAAAATTGCTAGTTCTTTGATTGGAAATAAATATCCCAAAAATATCCCCGAACGAAAACGTCAACTATCGAATCAATACAACAAGCGTTTCATTCGAATGTTCTTATTCTAATCGCCCACAGCAATGCATTTTCCTTGCCTTTCATTTTTATTTGGTTTTCAAGACATCTTTGACTTAACGAACAACCATAACAATAGTACAGTCAGCATCAGATATATAAGAGCATACCATTTATTCAAATAATTCTACACATATAAAAAACTAATAACATCTGCACAACAATAGTATTCAAATTATTGTTAGCGTCTTTCGCGTCAATATTATCTAAACACTCTTTTACCAAATATATCTACACAAACAAATCTTCGCAATAATCTCATTGACTGAGGTCAAAGACGTAGGTATATGTAGTTACTGAGGTAGTCAAATGTAACTAAGCACCCAAACAGTTCAAAATATATCAACAATAATATTTATTAATATTTAATTTCTCAATATTACTTTT
The DNA here is from genome assembly GCA_949709985.1 of Luffia ferchaultella. Classification (NCBI taxonomy): domain Eukaryota; kingdom Metazoa; phylum Arthropoda; class Insecta; order Lepidoptera; family Psychidae; genus Luffia; species Luffia ferchaultella. The sequence continues at coordinate 13,942,199 of OX453266.1, forward strand.
GGGCGTCGTTGTTAAAATAAATAACATAGCTGAGTATAGTTCTAGGTTGTTTTATTTAAACTTAACATAATATTAAATTTTTTGTAACAAAAAATATACATGTCTTTATTTCTTAGAAATAATAGTAAATAAGAAATTTGTGGAGTTCCATTATAGGATTCAGTATCTCGTATACCCTCCTTCAGCAATCAGCACATCCTGTAAATGCCTCCGCATAGAGTTCACAAAGTTCTCACATCGGTGTTATCACAAAATGGTCGGCCCCTAAAGGACTCCCATACATTAAATACGTGGCTCCTCAAATTATCTCCCGTTCTAGCTCGAGTCCCATCCCATTCCTGAATCATATTGTTTTACAAATTTTCTATCGGATTAAATTAAGATTCGTGCTTTTTGGTGGTGATTTTATTAGTATCAGTTCCCTTCTCTGATCAGCAATCCAGGTTTGAACAATCCTGGAATTATGTATTGAATGTCATATTGAACGAAATGAATGTTTTCGTTTGGAATACACTAGGTATTCGAGCAGTTCGCAAAAAAAGAATCTTCATGGATTTGTTTCATCATTAACATTATCATTAAAGTTTAACTTTTTCCACATTAAATAATATTGAAATGTAATTAATTATTGTTTATTATTTTTATAATTTAAAAATGTTAATATATAGCTACATCAAAGAGTTCAGGTACATTTCAAAAGAGATATAATATGGGAGAAATGAGTAAAAAAGAACATAAATGCAATATGCGCCACCGATGTAAAAGACCACCGGCTGTACGTACGCACTCACCGATCGTAGGCGAGTTCAGAATTCAAAAGTAAAAGAGAAGTGTACAGCCGGCGGCCTTTTACATCGGTGGCGCGTATTGTATACTTTTCTAATTGACTCTATTCCTTTACACTAATATTATGAAAAGTGAAGGATTGTTAGTTTGTTTGAAGTAATATCAGATATTCCTTGAAAGCTGGTGATAGTGACTATGAATTCTTTTTTAGGTTTTTTTGTAATGTTAATTAACATTTTAAACTTAAAATCATATTAGTCGCATCATTTGCATAAAAATCAACAGTACGGTATAGTACCTATTACTTACAGTGTAATGTAAATCAAGTCATAAATTGGTGAATCTTTCCACAAAACCACAATAAGCTATTATTAGCGTACTCTACAATACATGATATAAAATATTATATAACATATCTACGACTTTCAGTTTGCTTCGAAATATTTGACAACTTGTGTGCTCAGTTATATTTGAAACACTGAGTGCTCTTAACAATCTGAAAACTTTCGTTATTTAGATAATTATGGTCACTTTGAATGTGTAGAACGATGTGAACACCTGAGTTGCTTATCTTCTTCTGATGCTGACTGTACCTACCTATACATAATTAATTTTACGAGTTCATGGCACTTTTAGTTCGTGGCAGGTAGGTAAATAAGAGATTCAATTCGTTTCGTTTGAATTACGCAATAAATGCGCATAAAATGTTATTTTCATCAAAATATACTTTTCATACAATAAAATACTTAATATATTTTTCAATACATTTGCTATTAATACGGTATTTATGACATCGAAACTTGTACCGTAATATTGTATTTTACAGTACACTAAGCCTTTTTACTTTACACCAATCACAAACGAGCATTCTGTTTATAACGCATGCGTAAACCGCGAAAAACAACCCGCTCGTGCCCTTGGCTCCCGCCATTATTACATTTGAAGTATATACCTAACTATAATCGCAAATGTATTGAAAAATATCGTACGATGCTCGTACTCAGTAAGGTGGCTATTATAGTCATCGCTTTATTATAAGCACTGCTCGGCCTCGCCTCGTGCCTATAAACACCCCGGCTATAATATGCAGCTTACTGTACTTGCATCATAATATACTATTAGAATGATATGTTTGCATGGAACAGCGGAGCTACGTTTCCTTCTAGGTACTTTCTATAAGCATTAGCTTGTTCATTTAATAAGATATCAAATATGTACAAGTTTTAATAAAATCAAATATGTACCTAATCAATTTACTTTGACTTTCAATAAGTGTGTGTAAACATCTTATATTGAATAAAAACTTTTTGAATTTGAATGAATTTGAATTTATCAATAAACAGATCACAAAAAAAAACGGTGTATTTACTTTTTTCTGCATTTATCGTTGTCTTGTTTCGCTAGTATAGGGACAATAATATCTATGTAAATATACGGAGAAAAAAGTCCCTCAAATGTGTATTTTATACACAGGAAGGAGATCAAAATAACAAGGACTAGAAGTTATATCGTAAAGTGGAAATTCAAAGGTTCGTATACTTAGGATGCCATACCTCATAACGAAAAAAAAACCTTATAGGATAACTTTGTTGTCCCAATGTCTGTTTGTCAAGAATCTTTTTCTTAGAAACTCGTGGAGCTATCAAGTTGAAATTAATATCAAATACTCTTAAAGTAGTCTATGGTTCTTTAGAGTTGTAAAAAAAATCAAGCTTCAAAGTAACAGCAATCACAAAATACGGCCATTTACGCCGCATATTTTGACACTCGCAAATAAATCAAAACCTATAGGGTACTTTGGTTCAGTTGGGCAAGAAGCAAGGTCTCAAGACAGAAATAAAGGGAAAAATCCAAAAATCGTCAATTTATAGTTATACCACATAAAAAAGAAGTTTTTTTACAACTACAAACTTACATTTTTTTTACACATTACACAAATATATGATGTAGTGGAGGCGCATACGAGACTGACTCGCACTTTACTGAGTTTTTCTTTTTTAAACAACTATTTCTACGCGCATGAAGAAAAATGCGGTCACGTTCTGCCGTACTATACAACAGTGATGTACAAAACCCAATCTAGACAATAAACACTTGTATGAAATGTAATTTGCGCAAACTTGTAATTGGCTTTATAGATGTATATTCGAAAGACTTTAAGTCTCGATTGTGTATCTGTAAGTTTACTTCGAATAAATAAATAAATAAATAAATAAATAAACAAACAAACAAAGAAATAAACACATAACCTTATTATTTTGTACGCGTGTTTACCCACGTGGAGCAAACAAGTACGTTTTTACGTTTCGAATAATTTGGCGATCGACTTTGACTGCGGGCCAAGTACACTCGACGTCGATAAAAGAAACAGCATTGGTTTTCTAACATAATCGTGTAATGATGTTTATACAACGTTATTTTTCCTTTATCTTCCACATTTAATAGTATTTCCATTTTCCCCGAAAATGATGTATGTAAACAGTTTTGTGAAATTAAAAATCCCTTTTTTTACATTAACCTAGTCTGTAAAATACACTAAATAAAAAAAAAATTACTAAACTAGTAATATAAGAGAATAGAATATCTTTTTGAATGCAGGTATACACGCAAATAACGTTGCATATGAATGCGTTATAGCTTCATAATTTAGTATGTCAAAAACGTTTTTAAAACAATCTTTTAATCAAAAATCACTGAACTTAAAAAAGAACCAGCAAAAGTTAACGCGATTAATATTTTTTTAATTTTAACATGTTTTCTTAAATAAAAGTTTATTTGACAAAGTTAATCTTTTACATATATTTTAGATTTTCTAGTACTAGGATATCTAAATTTATTCGTTTGCGTTTGATACCCAGAGATTGGCATTTAGTGCCATGCATAGGTTTGCTACCTCTCGCCATCTAGATCCTCAACACGTACCCCACAGACGTACCCCATTTTGAGCTTGAATATTTGATTACTCGCGACATTATTTTCCGGCTGGTTTCCCCATGCGATGCCCCCATTACGTAGCCCGGTTGAAGCACCACAGAAAGTTTACAAGTCTTTGAAGAGCTTTCATCTTTGTCAGACCCTCGTTACCATGTGCTATGAAAAGTGCTCGTGAAGACAAATATAATAACATGTATTGTGATTAAAAATATATAAACTTGTGAAGATGTACTCGGTCGGCGTATGTATATAAATAAATAAACAAATAAAACCCACGCGCCGTGAGTTCATTTGTCTCAGATGAGTGCAACATTACAATAAATAATTATTGAGTAATTTTACAAATTACATTTGTATGGTGGTTTCAACGACTTAATATAATTTTGCATTGAACGGAAAACTAAGCACAACTTGTTCATTCGCCGAACTGAGCGACACTAACCGATGGTGAATCGATACTTATGAATTAATTTTCTGTTAAAATGTCTTTCGGCTGTATTGGCTTAGTATATTATTAAAACCCGTCAATCAAGCGAGACGTAATCATTAGAAGTTTTAGTAAAAAAAAAACATCTTGATGGAAGTTTTTTTTTAAAACTTTTAATGATTACGTCTTACTCTAATGCGCAAGACGATTAAAAATAATAATAACCTTTATAAATCAACTTTCAACCAATCGTCTGACGCAAGCAAGAAATATTGCAAACAAATACGAGGTTTGATATAGTCCATCATGCGCGGAAAAAATTATGTTTACAATGAAGAAACACCAAATTCTATATTCTTCTATGCTCAAATTGTGTTAATATAAATATTTCTACTAGAGATCGCACGCGACTTCGCCCGTGTTTGTATTATAACGAGTTTAACACAATCATATTATGCCTTCTCAGCCAATTATGCCTCACTGCAGGGGCTTTGGTCTGCCTCGGGATGAGGATGCTTGAAGCTTAATCCACCACGCTGCTACAATGCGGGTTGGTGGAATCTCATATAGGCGCATACTTAAAGCCCATTATTCGACTTTCATTCCAGCATCATCTTTGCCTTTAAAAAATAAACGGAAAAACCCGCGATAAATTTGTCCCAGGCGGGAATCAAACCCGTAATCCTTGGCTCCACAGTTGAATTTCTAACCAGTTGGCCAATCGTTCAGTCACTGCCTTCTATAGTTACAAGCCATGCTATTAGATTTGGCAACGTCGCATTATCTGTCACATGTAGACCGATTTACTTCGTCAGCTGACAAGATGTCATGATTTAATAATTGAAAAAATGGGATTTAAATAACTAAATATGAAATTATAGATAGTATTTAGTAGAAAATAGAAATAAGAGTACCTATTACATGATACTAGCACTTACCCGCGACTTCGTTCGTGTGTTATAAGTGGATTTTATGGATAGAATATTATAGAATGAATATTTATTATATCTCATTTCGGTTAGTGTTATTATGGTTTTGTGCATTTATCACAGGCTACCTATATCTTATAAGCATGTTTTATTTTATAACGTTCTGCGGGGATGTACCGTTCCCTTGCAGTTTCTTCCTCTCCCTGGGTTCTACGCACAGACAAGTCAACCTTATAGACCACGCTTTGACAGGGAGTAGCATTCGCCAAGGCTATGTAGTGACACTACATAACTACGTCACTAGTGAGCCGTCAGTTGGAAGCACGTCGGAAGCCATTAAATTGTCAATTTTGAACGAGCCAATGAAAACTAGCCGACCTCTCCCCTCACCCCGCCACTTTTTAGCGATTTCGTTTTCGTACTGACGTTTATTAAAGCGTGGTCTAAAGGTTGACTGGTCTGTCGTCATCATCATCATCATCAGCCCATTTTTACCCCACTGCAGGGGCTTAGGCCTCCCCCAGGGTGAGGAGGGGGGCTTGGAGCTTAAGTCCACCACGCTGCTCCACTGCGGGTTGGGAACTGTAACGACCGCCATCTATTGACAGCGTCCGGGACCGACTGCTTAACGTGCCCTCCGAAGCACGGTGTCAGTGATATTGTGTACTTAAGTCAGAAAAACTCATTGGTACACGCCTGGAATCGAACCATGGCCCTATGGGGCCTTATACATTTGAGACAGGTTCGTTGCGCTCTGGGCTATCATGACGACTGGTCTGTGGTTCACGTAATCAATCTCGCCGGACCTGCTGGTGGCCAGCATGCGCTCCTCATCAATTCGCGTCGCGGGGTACGAAATTGTATTAAGTAATCGTGGGATATTCGATCGGACACCATGTCAGAAGAGTACACATTGTACAAACCGCAATGTGATATTTTAAAACTGTTGAATATCCAAGAAAGTATAACTACGAGCACATACATTGAGTGTAACATCAATGTAGCAAAACGCAACGTAGGGCGGGCGGCTCGCTTATAAGAAACTGCATGCCGCCGCCGCATGGGCGGACTGCTGAGGAGAGTATCGTGATTTATTACTCAAAGTATTCAAGTGTGGACCTTATGGTGGCAGGTTTCTATACAAAAAAAAGGTTCCAGCGAGCATCTATTCCTCGCTGAATTCCTTAATGGATTTTTACAGAAAAAATATTTCAATACGAGAAACTGTGTTTTGGGGCTGTATGTTTTTGTTTTTTTTTTTTAATATCTCGTATAGTTTTACGATAAATTTCACAAAATCATGGTTTTCTCCTAATTTCTGATTGTGAAATAATGAGCCGCATAATTTGTAATCAATGTTCACATTATAATAACGTAAAGTGCGAAATTTTTATTATTATGCACCTCAACGCGTTGATTCCGTTAATGTCAGAATTTTCTAGGTAAAGTCAACATTAACCGTTTTCAGACTTTAACTGTTAGCGGTAGTGTCCATAATACCGTTAATGTCAGCACCACCAGACGGTTTCAGTTAAAGTTCATAATCACAAATGAATTTAGAATTTTAACTAGGTAATGCGGAGATTAATTAGATATTATTGACATTGCCTAACGTAGAGTCGTTAAAGTACAAATCAAAACTCAAAGATATAGAAATCACTTTATTAAAATTATTCTTACGAGTATTATAATTATTTAGGCATTAAAAATATAAGACTTTTTGGTGGCTCGTCGCTCCTTGGATCGCGACGTACCTAACCTAACCTATTTTTTGAAATGACGCACCATCAACCTATCTTGGCCGAAATGCGAATCGATTTAAGACTATGCCAATAAGAAAGCGTAAAACAATAACATTCGCGCCATTTGCGCCCTTTTTCATATTCTAACTAATATCGATCAGTTAACGTTCACATGAACTGGGTAAAGTGCAAAATTCTTATTAATAAGCACTTTAACGTGTTGAATCAGTTAATGTCAGCATTACCTAGGTAAAGTCAACATTAACGGTTTTCGGGCTTTACTGTAAATATTATTACAATTTTCAAAAAAAGGAAAAAACTTCGCTTTAGAGACGGCCTTTCTTATATGTACAGGGTAAGTCAGAATTTCCATTCCAATAGAGTCTCCATTCCATTAGAGTCTCCATTCCATTAGCCCTCCCCTCAAGATGAGGGGGCTTGGAGCTTAAATCCACCACGCTACTTCAATGCGGGTTGGCGGATTGTAACGGCCGCCATTTATTGATAGCAACCGGGACCGACTGCATAACGTGCAGTCTTTTTTTGTACACTAGTCTGTACTAGTGTACCCAAACAGACTGCGTACGATTGTAAAACTTGAGTGTGTTGACTCCTCCTCTTCTATCTCTTTTTTGTGAATTCAAAAACTTTTGGCTACAACTGTACCCTGTAACAACTACAATCATATTCTTTTACAATCGTACCCTGTTACAACGCTCCATGCAAAATCTTACCCTGTTATAGCCGTACCCTGTTACAACCGGACCCTATTACATACAACTACCTCCTACCCCGTTTCCCCAATTGTTGAAGGTTTATTTTGGATTTATGATGTCACTTCTAAAACTACATGGATTATACATCCTAGGCCGTTAGAAGTATGTTGTAATTATTGTTTGCGTAACTTAAACCTTGTGAGTTATTTAATCGCAGCATCATCAACTGTGGCGAACCACGAGTAACCTTGGTATCTCAATACATAGTGTCACATAACAGTAGCAACTTATGTAACTTCACGACTCTTAAGAAATAGCAAATAAATTATCATAGAGCCGTCTCTGCATGTTGGCCGATATCGTGGCCAATGTTGTGGCCAATACCTAATGGCCATCATGTAGAGTGGGGTTTGTCGTCGTCTTGGCATTTATTGGAGTATTGGTCCACATATTACCATATATTACCACATACGGAGAGCCGTACTATATTCGCTCTGGGATAAGTCAGAGTAGCAATTTGAGCAACCCTTGGAGTTTCTTATCTTTATTAACGATCTTCCTCGTGTTGTCCACAATGATTGCCTAGTCCTCTTGTTCGCTGATGATGTTAAGCTTGTTTCCTCTGTAAGTGATATGGCCGCCTCCATGCGGTTCAAGGGGGCTATTGATTCTGTTTTGTAGTGGAGTCTAGGGAACAAACTCGACCTGAATGTTAACAAATCTGCTGTCATGACTTTCTCCAGAGCTCGTACACAGGTGTAGTATCCGTACCCGCTCGGAACTGGTGGATGCCTGATGAATAGGCTACAGGATACGGTTAAAGATCTATGAGTACTTTTTACTAAAGACCTCACATTCAAAGAACACATAAAGTCTGGGTGTCCGAAAGGTCGACAGAGCTTGGGAGTTGGGATATAGATACTGCGACAGGGTCGCGACTTTAAAAGCATTCAAAAGCTCTCTGTGGTATACGGCGCCTATGTCAGAAGTAGGCTTGAATATAATGCTGCTCTATGGGATCCGCATGATGCCAAGTATATTATTATGGTGAAAAGGATCCAAAAGATATTTGTTAGATATGTTTTTAAGAGATGATATGCGTACTATCCGTATTTCTATCCAACTCTATATTTGATAGGGATGCTAATCGAAAATAACCCAAATCTCAAAAATTACTCAACATATCTTACTCAAACCAATTTTCATTGAAAGTGTTTTTGATTTAAATTACTTAGAATTTTCTATCCCACAGTAATAACGGTGGGGGGCACAATTTTTAGAACTTTAAGAACACATATCTCAACAACAATTGACTTAAAGAAAACGCATTTTGAAACCTCTTTAACCTTTTTTAAAAACTATCTATAAGTATACCCTACATGTAATTATGTTATAGAGGTCCACCTCCCCAAATATTTTTTTTAATTTCGCTGCATCATCGTATAACGGTTCATAGATTACACATACCTTCCAACTTTCATCTATATTATAGTGCCAATAGTCTTGGCTGTGATAAACGGACGAGGGAACCCTAAAAGTATCTTTCGGTCGATACTTACTGCACACGTATTTGCGGTCCTAGTCAGTAATATAACACAAGTAATCATAACAAATACGAATTAATTTCAATTTCAAAACTTATTCAACCGTAATCGATGAAACGACATTCAAATCGACCAATCAGCTGGCGAGACGGGTGGAAAACACTTTTCTTGCGTAACGCGTTACGCAAAAAAAAAAACGGCATTGAACCGCTTGCCAAAGAACAATTTGAACGCGTCGTTTCAATTTTACTATTGACAATGTACTTGTTGGATACACATACATATCAGTAAAAGTAACATAACAAAATTAATAATTCGAAATCACCGAGATTTAAATTAGCTCAATAGAGAAGTAACGCTATACGATTAGTTCGACAACCAAAGTCATCACTTTTGAGCAATAGGATGTGGAAGGGAGACGAGTGGGACGCGCGTATGGGCCACGTTATTGCTTGCCTATATGTTTGTGTTGTGTCTAGGTCTATGTGTATTATCCGTCACAACTAGTTACATACTATACATATATACGATTACATACTATTGAATGTAAGGTAGATACCACAAAAAAAGATTTAAAATACATATAAAGTTGACAGAGTCATTGAGTTTGGCAAGCGTGCACTTTCTAGTCGGATACATCAAAGTTCGGTGCTCGAAGTATTTAATAAACACATAGACTATGTAAAAATAAAACTGTGTGGACCGAGGGACTCTCGACAGAAATGAACCTTCATAGAAAATCACGCGTTTTTCAACAAATGAGATATTTTCAAGGTTGTAAGTTTTTTCAAAATTTCTTTATAAACCGCGTTGGGATGATTTTTTTGAGACAAAATCGTCTGAAAATGACACCTCAGGCAGACCCCAAACGCTTGGATACAAATGCCATCTGAATATTGTCATTGGAAATTACTTTCATTTCGTTGGAGTATGGTGGGTCATTTGGGAATTTTGTGAGACAGGCAGATTGCACGAAGAGTTTTCGACATATCGGAATGAACGTGGTGTCAAAAGACGCAGCTCGGCGAGCTCTACCAGACGGCAAAAGACAATTTAGAAAAAGTTCAAAAACAAAAAAAAAATATCGGCAAAAAACGAAAAAAATCGCAATTTTTTTCCCGGTTTTCATTTTGGGAGCCTGATATCTCGACAACTAGGTCCGAATAAGAAAAAAAAAATATATCGAAATAATTATCCAAAATATGTGTCTTTACTTTATTCCGTTAGGTTCATTTCCAATGCCGTAAGAAGTTCGTGCGAAAGCGGGAGATCCGTTGATTTTTTCAAAATGCGGCCATTATAAATTTTTATCTGAAAATGACATCCTACACGCCACAATGACGCCTTAATGAAGGCTCCGTTCTAAATTTTGTCTCAGTTTACGCCTCGACTTCAAAAGGTTTTCCAGCGTTTGTTATCGAAAGTTATTTTAAAATTTTATGTTTTTACTATATACCTATCTGGGGAAACGACGAATAAACCCTGAAAAAAAAGTACCTTAAATACCGAAAAAATGTTATATAATAATAATAATATACATCACAACAACATCTTATAAAATCTTATAAAACTGACTTTTATTATTATTTCAACTGCAATATCTCAACATAGAATCATTTTCGTATAAAAATAAATAACACTTTATAATTTAGCAACTGATAAAATTATTTATCACTTTAACGCCAAATTAAGAATATTTATTATAAAAAATCCTACTTTAAATGCATATAAGCAAACGAGAAATATTTCATAATAATAATACCAGAGACATCCCACATAGCGCCATTTAATACCAAACTAAGCAAAGCTTGTATTATGGGTACCTACTAGATGACTAATATACATACCTAAATGTTCTTTATAATATATACATAAATATACATATTTTTACACCCAGACACGCAACAAATAGACGTGCTCATACTCATAAATATTTGTTCCGTGCGAATCGAACCCGTGACTTTTGCTTCTGCGGTTAGGGTCTCTAACCACTCAGCCAATCGGTCAGTTAATAATGTTATTAGTGTCTTTCCTTTGGATGCCATGCCGCTACGTACCGTCTCTTCAATTTTAGAGAGAACCGGGCCTTAAGACTGAGACCGCTGTCAGACCCTAGACTTTAAAACCTGCTAACTCAAAAATCTGAAAAAAATATATGTTGTTCTTTCATTTTTTCTGCAGTGAAATTAGTATTATTGTTAAGAAAAACAAGTGTTATTATATTTAAAAAAAAACCATTTTTCATCTTTCAAATATCTTGCTATAACTCTTATAAATACTTTTAATTTATTTTTTTGCTTAAGAAGATGTTCTGAGTGTCTAGTGAATTTAGTAGTATCAAGTGATTATCTTCAAAATTAAAAAAGAATTAAATAAAATAGTGCCTCCGCGACCGAAATACGCTCGCAGCTCAGTTTTGCTCAGTGCACCCGCAGCCACAGAACAATCTCACAGCTCTCTGGCAGCTTGGACGTGGGATTTACGCCGAATTATTATTTTCTTGATGATGTCTTACAGTATAAAGGGGAAAGACAACATGTACGGTACGAAGGTAGATGCTATAATAGTTTAGATGCGTCAAATTTACAGCGTAAATAAATTTCATCGAGAATTTACTGCCGTTATTCTGACATATGTTTGTGGATGGCGCTTTGGAAAACATGGCACACAAAATTTTGAATAAGAACTGCGTTCAATTCAGTATAATAACTTGTCAAAATATTGAAGAGTTTTGTCATTCAAAACAGTTTTCTATACTATACCTACACTTTACAAATTATAGAGTAGCTTTCGTTATACAAAATTTTTTTATATATACTATATATTTATTTTCTTTTGTGTTTAAGTATTCAAGATGGAAAAGAAAAGGAAATACAAAGCTCTATTAATAAAATCGAAAAAGAAGAAGGTTCCGACATGAGAAACTTAAGGTTTCAACGAGATCTATGAGACCACTTCATCAAATTTTTAAAAGCTTATATTTTCGAAGCCATCAAGCGCAGACCTACCGCGTTGGTACTCAAACTTAATGTCAACGAGATCTATGTGACCACGTGACCAAATTGGAAAAAAATTACAAAGAGAAAATACGAAAGAAATTGTTGAAAATAACAGCCAAGAAAAAAAAAGAAGAACAAAACAGCGAAAAGGGAAACGAAATAACGTAGACAGAAAAGGGAGAGGATATATCAAACGTCCCAAAAACGAATCGAAAAAAACAATAGTGAGACTAAAAAAAAAATACGAAATGAAGAAAGTATAGTATTTTTATTTTATTTCGTGTACGGTCCTTTTTTGATATACAAAAATAATTTACACTATAACCTATAGGTAGGTACATAATGCTCTTCCTGTAATAATATACAACATGGTAACATAATAACGTCTTTTTGAACCGAATGACACAGATAACAACAATGTCATCAGGGATCCTAAAACTGATTCTTATTCGAAAAAAATCAACTATTTTTCACCTTTGACTGGTTAGGTACTGCGACACGACTTGTGTCTACTTTCAGATCCGCCATAAAGTTTGAGGCGAACTCTAACGCTATCGTTATCAAAACGTTTCATCAGATTCTGGAATGCCCCCAATACTGGCATGAACCTATAGACGTTATTACAAAAATATTCAGTTAATCAGTATTGACCTGAGGCAGTCAATACCTGTGCGTGCAGAGATAAAATCTATGACCGAGCAGCTTTATCATACCCATAAATAATCTTTAACTGTGAACTAAGTTATCACATCATGATTTTTTTTAGATATTGTTCAAGACTATTCAATGGTAAACAATATTTTATCACGTGTAATTTAAATGTTATATAATATTATTTTTAATGAAGGCCATGGATTATTAATACATATGATAAAATATCGATTAACAAATAATATTACGTTAAACACTCTAAACAACAATAATAATATTCTTTATTGTACACCAAAAAGTAATTTAAAAAAAAAAAACAAAGTAAACAAACGAATGTTAGTTTTCAAGTTTTCGTCGTTAAGACAGGTATGGAACCTTATCTTACGCACTTGATCGATTTTTTAATTCTATTTACTGACAAATTCAGGTGCTTTTCCAGGACCCTTAAATAAAGTATTAAAATTTTGAATTTGGATTAAAGAAGAAAATCTATCTGCCTTCCATGACACGCCTGGTGGCATACAAGTAGGTATATAACAGAGCCGGAAGAATTTCAAAAATTCTTCACGTTTTTGTGTGAAAGCTGATGCACATTACAATGAAGATTAAGAGATCAGGGGAATGATTCTCGGACCACTTTACGTTATTTCTCACTAGCGACCTGCCCCGGCTTCGCACGGGTAGCATAGTATATAAGCCGTAGTGATTTTTTTTTGTCGAGTGTCCTTCAGCTTGTTTCGAACACGTGGATTGGATTTAATTTAAATTTAAATTCGATTAGAATAAAATAGAATAGGATTAGATTTAAATGTAACTTATAGTACCCGGCCGTAAATTATGCACACGAGTTCTAAAAAAGCGGGTAAGTAAAAACAAGTTTAAAAATAAAATCGCAAGCAATTACAAGTAATCTTGTAATTTTTTATTTAATTATAATAACGTCAAACAAAGTAGTTTTGTAATTAAATAAAAAAACTATAAAAATACCAATAGTTTTATTTTAAAACTTCTTTTTACTTAGCCGCTTTCTAGAACTTGCGTGCATAACTTACGGCCGGGTACTGTAAGTTCTTCCTACTAGGAGTATTTTTAATGTATTTTATTACCAATTCTATCAATATTTGAAAAGGAAAGGAATTAACACATAAAAACAAAGTACAATATTTCTTTGTATACTATGCCTAATTTTACATCACGCGAGTCACTTGGGGCAGGGAGGGGGGCCCGGCCGCCGCCGCCCGGCCCGCTATAGTTTCTAATGTTCACAAAAATTTAATAAATTATACACATTAACCTTCCTCTTGAATCACTATGTCCATTGGTGTCTACGATATGCCAATCCGTTCGGCATTTTTTGAGTTTATCGCGTTCAAACAGACAGACGCAGCGGGGGACTTTATTTTAGAATATGTAGTGATGAGACAATACTATTGATTTTTTTTTCTAGCGAAAACGTAATTCTATATTTTCAAAGCTCATACAAAACAAAGTATGAATTGACTGAAAGCTCCCTTCTGCGTTTACCGTCTGACCACTCATACTCTAATGCTCTAGATAGCTGGTGCGAGATGTCGAGTTTTAGTCCGAGTTACAGTGCGCGAGGTCACTGCGCGCCGGTCTTCAACCTCGCAAAATTGCGTAATGTCACTTCGATACTGTGATGTGCATTTATAACTATTAAAACCAAACGCTGCTATCAAATTTATTTACTCTATGTATAAAACATTAGGATTTTTGAGAATCATTTAAGACATACGACCTTTCAAATCACAGAATCGTGTTTTCACTAGAAAAATTCGTTGATATTGTCCTATCTCTTTCCGATAGCTCTATCAGTGAGTATTTTTAGGATTTCATATCTCAAAAGGCAAAAAGGAACCCTCATGGGATCACTTCGTTATCCGTCTGTGTAATACCTGTCTATCTGTCTGTCTGTCAAGATACTTTTCTCAGGAACGCGTAGAGGTATCATTTTCGAATCAACATCAAATACCTAGGTCTATATTCTCTTGGAGCTGAAAAAAAATCAGGTTTCTAAGTCAACGCAGCCAAATACAGCCACTTATGCCACATAATTTGACACTCGCAAATAAAACTTATTTATAAGTTATGTATAACTTATTATTTTATATTTATATTATTTATAAGTTTTATTTACTTATAAGTAGATACTTCCCATTGACCTCGAATCATGAAATTTGGCAAGGAGCAGTCACACAGCACAAGTAAAGGCAAAAATATGAAAATTGTTAATTAGTAGTTATATATGGCATAAAAAAATATTTTGTTGTATATTTAATTTGACAGGCGTTTCTGTGCCATATGATGTATCTACGCAACTTTCGAGGCGTGAATCCGACTCGCACTTGGTCTTTTTTTTATAGTGAACATAACGTGATAGGTACAAATTTACCCTATAAGAAAACAATAGTAAAGTGATGTAAACATACTGAATTATGGAGACATCGATTTTATTGAGATATTTTTCCGTTTATAAAACTGACCGATATGACACAGTTTCTTGACAAATAAAATGATTACATAAAGATTTTCAATTTCTCTCCAGTGACAGACTACTGACCTGCATGTGAAGTGCATAATTTTTTGTGCCATTGTACTCGTGATTGTTCTAAAGCTATATCGCATTTTAAGACAAGCAAAAAATACCTTAAAAACTACACTCTGTTTTATTTTATTTTACCATCTTAAATAGCCATAGTTAGGAAGGCCTCTATAAACAAGGCTGTAATGTTGCACCCAAGTTTATCATTTATTAAGAATTTTTTTATTGATTGTTGTCATCATGGTACACACGACGTGTGCAATTACAAATTGCAATTCCTCGTCACAAGTAATTAAGGAGTTATTAAATATTGTCCGTTTCCAAGTGACAAAGAAAAGTATGGAAAATTAACTTGTTTTCGCGCCATTCATCAAAATTTACGCGCCATTTTAGAACTTTTCACGGCAGTAAGAGCAAACGGTGCGACAAATGGCTACTGATGTATTTGTCTCTACTTAAATTTATAAAAATATGTTTTTTCTAACACAAAACGGTACTCGTTTTGGTTTTTAAAGTTTATTATTTTCAATTTAATTATGTATGTGAGAGTAATTTTTGTGTAAGACAAAATTAAAAGTATCATGTTAGAAGGAACATATTTTATAATAACGATAATTCAATGTCACATTACACTTACTAAGATATTCAAATAAATATTAAAACGTATATTTTTAGTTTTAGTAAATTAATTTTATATGGAAATTAGAGGTAGGTACTGTTTAACCTAATTTTTTTATTATCCTCTATTTTAATGTCTTCTTAATCACACGTATATATATATCAGATTTTTTATAAACATCAGATGTCTAAACACATCCTGTATACACGTACAAGAAAATAGGCCATCTAGTAAATCACCACTGTAGGTATCTATGCTTGCAATCTACGTTTATTATCATCGACATGCAACATCCAATATCTAATAAACGTGAGACATATGACACGGAGTCGTGCGTGGGGATAATTTAATAACCTATTATATCCTTACCTTATAATATACTAACTCATTTCACAAACGGCGTTAGTAAATATTGAAGTTTAAGACTCTGACAATAAATTGAAAATTGAGATCTTTTTAATATAAAAACCGGCCAAGTGCGAATTGGACTCGCACACGAAGGTTCCGTACGTATATTAAAAAACGAGCGCGACGTTAATCGAACTTAACCATTAATCGTTAATATTATGTAATTTAAGAATTATTGTATAAATATATTTCATGTTTATTTCGTTAGTTATTTAGAAGGCGCTTAATCCTCTCTGGCTAATCCGAAAAGTAATAACATGAGTGCACTGATAGCTAGAGACAATTTTTATTACTTATTTGATTACAGTGAAATTTTTACTTTTAGTATCGATTGTGAAGAGAATAAACTCTGCAAAGGAAAGCGTAAATTTAGTATTACGTACGTACGTATTATTTAGTACGTAGTAATACAATGTAGTTTTAACAGTAATTTATTTTTTAAATTATCTTTTACAATGACATCACAAAGATAAAATGCATCTCGTTTTCGCTTATTGGCTAAACGCTATCTCTCATTTTCTATGAAATTTTTTCAAAATATTTACTTATATAAGTACATTTTATAAGTTAATATAGTTAGCTGTGATAGTTTTCCTTCTAACTACGTTATATACTCCTGCCATAATATTTTTCCTTATATCCAAAAACAACGGTTTAGCTGGTAGGCATGACTCTAACAAAAATTAGGACTTTAGGAGTGCATATCTCAACAACTGTTCACTTCAATAAAAAAAGTTGTTAAAACCTTAATATAATTTTTTAAGACCTATCGTTTGGTATCTCTCGCGTTAATATACTTACGATGATTTTTTTTTTCGTACTTCAGTTACATCTGTGGCGACCTACCATAAAAAAATTCTTATTTTCACTACGTCATTGTGTAGCGGTTCATAGATTACACCTACCTTCCAAATTTCATCTATATATTGCCAATAGTTTCCGAGAAAAACCACAGACAGACAGACAGACAGACTGACGGACGGACATGGAGAAACTATAAGGGTTCCTTTTTTGCCATTTGGCTACGGAGCCCTAAAAAAAGAACTGTGTGGTATGGAAGAAGATGTAGTAACAAAATTGAAAAAGGAATACTGCGGTGGTTTGGTCATTTGGAAAGCATGGATGATTGACGAAAGAAATTTACTGTGCGGAGGTGAATGGTCGGGTCGCAAAGAGTACCCCTAGACGAACGTACAGGAACCAGATTGGGCACATACTGGAAAAGGGTTAAGTCCGGAGTATCCGGAGTAGCGAGAGAGCGTTATGAGAAGAGTGATGAGTGTCGACGAGGCGAAAGAGGTATGCCAGGATCGTACTAAGTGGAAATCTGTAGTCTCTGCCTACACCAATGAGAAGCAGGCGTATGTGTATGTATAAAAAAAACACAAAATCCACTTAAATCACAGATACGAAATAAATACATGTTATCATTGATCGTATTTTTAAAAGCCTGGCTGATTTCAAAACATGTTTCCCGAGAATTTATCGATAAAAAAAAATAGTGTACTTTTAAAAAAACACTTTCAGCAAATACACCTTTGTTAAATATTACAGTATATTGCTAAAAATATAAAATATATAGGTTTTATACACTTTTACTTAAAACTTTACTAATATATTCTAGAATGCTTCAGAAATTTTATTTTAGCCAAGAACATTAAAGTCTTCAATAAAATTTCTCGCAGCTAACTGTATAACAATCGATCTTCGTTTGAAAATTGCAGGCCTATCATCGCCAGACCGCTGAATAAAGTAGGCAGTTAGTTAATAGTTATGAGTGCCGATACATTTGTCATGTCTGTAACCGAATCCAGGTCGTGAGTCTGGCGTGGCAAACCTCTAACGACTAAGTTACGCCCACAATCAAACCTTCAGGACCAATAAATTGCATAAATAACAATCGATTAACGTACAACTTTGATTTGATTACTGCTGCCTGTTTAAGGGTTAAGGGAACGTACTTGTTATATTAAGGAAAGTTGAAGCGATTCGCCAACAATTTTTCTTTAGTATAAGATTTTTCCATTCACCACGACATACTTCTGTCTCGATATAAATTGGAACTTTGCCACTATCAATCTAGTGGCCTTTACATTTAAATAGAGATTACGCAATCACAGCGACAAACGGAAAGCATTTACTAACAGAAATTCTAAACAATGGCAGATTAAACGCCTTTCACGCGACGCGAACGAATTATTTAACATTCATAAACCGTACGCGTCAAATCGGTTACAAAATCTGTTAATTTCGCAACAGTAATCTGTGATAGTACTTCAAATTAATACGAATTCTATATTCTCTATAATTCTATATAATTAATAAATATAATTCTCTAGTAGAGACTTGCACCGGCTTCGCACGGGTAGCAGAGCATATATATGCCTACATTTTTTTTCTGTCGCAGTGTCGTCGTATCAACTTGTTGCGTCGAGCATGTAGATTAGATTTAAATGTCACATCATGTTCATCCTACTTGAAGTATTTTTAATGTATTTTATTTCCAATTCTATTAATAGGTATCTACTTGAAAAAGTAAAGAATATACGTGGAATATAAACATAAAAACAAACTAAAATATTTTTTTGTTTCCAAAAGTAATAACTCCTGCGTAATTATATGATGCGTGTCGCGATTAAATTTATTTTGACGCGCGATAGTTTTAATTTCGCGATAACTCCCGAGAAATTAATTTAAATTGTATGCTGTAAAGAGCAATCATAATGTGCATGAAATGCTTATGATAACAAAACGTATTTAATTTGTAGCTTTCCAATTACCACATCATGACTTTTTTTAAACATTAAAATAGGTATAGTAAGCTATCTTAAAAAGATAGACATATGCCATCACGGACTTTTCCTTAGACCTATAAAAGAGGAAAAATTCTTCCATACATCGTTTTGTTATATCTCAAAGAGATTATGCAGCGTTTTCGATGAAAGCTCCTAGTCGGCTTGATTTTTTTCCGACCTCTTCAACAATTACCGTCATTATTCAATGAAGCTTTGTATTATGAGGTATGTTTCAAGAAAATCGTTTCCACGATTTACGTAGGTATTATAGATTTTAGTATTATGTAATTTCGGATTTTACAGCATCCCTGCGACATATCCTTCTCCAGTTATAACCTTATAAACATTATGAAAAATATAGTTAGATCGCTACGCTTACAAGTGATTGCGTTTGATATGAAAGTTGCTGCGTGCCGTTATGCGTGCCTCTCAGGCGATCGCTGTACCGCAAAAAAAAATATTGAGGACGATTTGGATACTTCGCACGTGAATAGGTCAACATCGGTAGTGTAATCAACACTTTATTAATTACTAGCTTTTGCTTACGGCTCCACCCCGCGTGTCCACCCGTAACTTCCCTAATAACAAGTGATTTAGTTCATCACCTCGACTTTTGGTGAAAATAATAAAACACTTGTTTTTTTTTTAGCAACACTCAGTTCTAAAATATTTAGGGACGAGGCTGCAAATCTAACGTATTACTGTGAGGACGCACGGGTACTGACAATTGCTTCGGTCAGCGTCCGCCGGTAGGATACCCATTCCCGCTACACCTACGGTCGCCCCTTTTTCGTGCGTAGTATTTATGTTTGACTCGGTCACCACGCTGTAGCGATAACTTTTTCGGGAAAAAACAGTAATGAATAAATGTAATTAACTGTTTTTTTTATCCCATGGAACTATAGATCAAGACAAACAGTACTCTATGTAACTCTTTCGTATTTATAATATTAGTATGGATTAGTTAAACCGGACTAACACCTTGAATATATTCAATAGGCGTAAACACTAAAATTGGCCATATTTACGTTTCATCTACATAAAAATGGATGTCCTCCACACCTGACACAGAAAATTGAATGGGCTCAACAAACACGAGCGAGAACGCCTGGCTCTTTAATTATGCGCCGTCGAGATGCTGGAACGACCTGCCTCCGCCGGCAAGATACTGAATTGATATTGGTATTTGAACTATGCAAGACGTATTTCCTAGACTCGCAAAAACCGGTATATAGTCCTGCCAGGCCTGCACCTCGCGCCAGCTGACCCTGGTCTCAGTCTGGTGTATGGTTGTAAGCATTTGATTATTGTAAACTCAAGCACATATTTGATATGTTATGATGTTATAATTTCTTTGATCAATTGTTTGCTTTTCTAATTGTAACTTTGCTGATTTAACATTGATTACAGGCTGAGTTTGCCTATAATCTGTAATGAAGTTGTATGATTATCGCGCACGGCTTTATGTTGTTCTTGTGATGTCAAGAGTTCAGGGAGGGCAAACTGTAAATTAGCGATGGCAGCAGCATACTGCTACTGACATAATGCTGAGCTGACCCTCATTACCAATATTTATTTTATTTTTAGTATTATGTAATACATTTGTTTGTAAGACTTGTGAATTAAAAACGATTAATTATTATTATTATCAATACTTATACCTGATGTTCGGCTGAACGTAGTCCAAACTAATAGTGTAAAGCTTACCGAACTAAACAAAAATTAAAAAAACAAATGATAAAAATTTCTTCTCGGTAACCGTTAGTTTACGCCATCTACTCACTTGAAACTTTTTGTTTAGTTCGGTAAGCTCTACATGCTCTATAAGTTTGGACTACGTTCAGCCGCACCCGGTACACATAGGTACATATCAGATCCGCATATAGACGAAAATTGATGGAGACTTGTAGGTGAGTGCCAATTTTACATTTCCAACAGCATTGCAAACTTGAATTTTATTACCTCGCCTTATGGTGTACCTTTGGTAAACACAATTAGCAATAGTTACTGCACTATAGATTTGCACTTTCAAAATACAACCTTATCCCATACAACTATCTAGGTCATTGAACTGAATTTAAATCAATATCATCGATAATGTGTATAACATCATTAAGCAAACACAAATATAAAACAGGAAAAAAAAAATATAATTTCATTATAATGGTTTAGGAAATTTCCTAGTTTTTGTATTCTAATCCCGCCTAATCGACTATTGTTGTTTTGTTGACAGTTTAATTAATTTAAGAACAGAACATTAAGTAACTAGTGTGAGTGAAATATTATTTCTTTATTACTATCAGGGGATGGCGGAAATCGCAAGTACTGGCTGAAAGACTGACTACTATAAAGTATATATTATTAACCTTTTGAATGTCAGCCTCTTCTTCATGAAGTTCACCCAGCGTAACAGTGATTTTATATCGTGAAACAAAAGGCTAAAAAAACCAGCCAAATGCGAGTCGGATTCGCACATGAAGGATTCCGTACCACCGCACCGCACAATATAAAAAAAAAACAAGTTACTTGTATGATTATTCGGCTGAACGTAGTCCAAACTTATAAAGCATGTAGAGCTTACCGAACTAAATAAAAAGTTTCAAGTGAACAGATGGCGCAAACTAACGTTCACCAAGAAAAACCTGTTCAAAGTTGAACTACATTCAGCCGAACACTCCCTATATAATATACCGCGTGTTTGACTAAAATTTGTCTAAACTTATAGAGCGTGTAGAGCTTACCGAACTCAACAAAGAAGTGGCATGCTATAAACCAATTTTTTAATATGATTTTGGTCTATGTTTGACCATTCTTCTTTCCGTTTCTAAAAAAAAATCTGAGTAATGATCGTAGGAGGCCCTAGAAAGAAGCAAATGTTTGACAATAAGAATTAACGAAAAATATTTTTTCAAACATTGTTGGTTTTCGACAACGTATATATCGAAAACCGGCGGAAATTCGATAATTGATATGTATAGAAACAAGTTTGTAGGAAATTTAATTAGCTTTCATTTTTATTCAGAACATATTTTTCTAGAGTCCACTGTTTCTGAGATATAACTGAAAAACTGAACATTGCGCTCGTCTCCCCCTCCCACCTAAAGCTCACAGCACAAGAGTGGGAACTTTTAGTATGGTATTCATTGATTGGATTAAGTGACGAGTTGGAAATAAATGTCAGGAAATAAATTACAAAAGCGAAACTAAAAATTAATAAACTACGTCATATCAGGCAATTTCAAAAGGAAAAATATTAAAATAATATTTTTTTTTTCGATTATTTTATAACCAAATAATATAAGATTTTCTAAATTTTATTTTTCTTTCATTGCATTGCCATCTCTAATAAATGCCCAATCTTAAATCCATCCTGTATATTTCACTTCCCTCCCAAAGAAGTTATAGATATTTTTTAATAAAAGGTAATATAATCAATAAAAACAAACATTTGCAAATCTTATCACAGCTGTTTGCTATTGACATTGCCACAAGAACATTGATTTGTTATCAACATATCATATATATACACACATACATACATACATATCAACTTCAACCCATGCATTATATATGAATGCGTGTAAATATACAAGGTGAGATTTTATTAACCGGCCAAAAAATTTCTAGGTGTTAGGTATCACCAATAGACCTCATTGCGTAAATAAAAAATATGGGTTACATTTTCAAAATAAATTATTTTATCTACAGTTTATTTTAAAACGTTTGGTTGCCTTCTTAACGCTATAGTAAACGTACGCGCCCGAGGCCTTTGAAACGGAATGATGCGGCGGGCAAGAATGGTAACTAGAGTTTTTGGTTTTTTCGGGAAAGGTTTATGTAGTCATATCTCAATATTTTTCTATAGAACGATACTAAAAGGAAACAAGACGGCTATAGGTTTTCTACCAAAGATCATTATATTAAAATTTGGCTGGTCATAAAAATCTCACCCTGTATAATCTATGAAATAAAAAATCTTAATCAACATATCACATTGAGATTGAAATGCCACTCTGTTGAGGCTCCTTTTGAAAATTATAAGTTTGTGTGAGCTAACGCACATTTCCCATAAGGGGTAGGCAGACAGTATATGACTGACCCACAACTGACCGATTGGCTGAGTGGTTGAGACCTTAACTGTGGAGCAGGTCATGGGTTTGATTCGTGCCCTGGACAAATATTTGTATGCATGTCTATTCTATTCATTCCGTGTCTATGTGTAGAAGTATCTGTTATAATGTATATATTATAAAAAATATTTAAGTGTGTATATCAGTTGTCTAGTACCCCATAATACAAGCATGATACTTGCTTACTTTGGGACTAAATAGTGCTGTGTGGAATGTTCCAGATATTATTATAATTATTATGCGACCTCCACTTGGCACCCAAGGTATCAAGAGGACCTCTTCAGTCTAAATTCCTTTGGTTCCAAGGGACTATACAACAGAATATAATATTCTTTATTGTACACAAAAAAATTAATATACAAAAGCATCATCTTACAGATGAGCTTTGTATAAACAAGAAAGACATGAAACATCTGGGGTACTCCGTATTGTACTGATTTGAATAAATTAAATAATTAAGCTAGGTATTATATATTTATAACATATTGCATATGTCGTAGGATGATTTGATAATTCAAATTTTTGCGAAAACCCTAGGTATATTGCAAAAACATGGATAATTAGACAATGGCGAAAACATTTGCAAATCTTACTAGAAAAAGATAGCGTTTTTGCAAAAACGCGAGGCGCTCTAGTAACATTGAATGTCCTTAACTCTGATTGGCTAGATTTTTGCTTACTGACCAAATCTTATTCTGATTGGGTCACAGGGTAAAACTTACCCTGTGAGTTTTGAAGCATTACATCATTGAGTTATGAAGGGTAAGAAATAAAATAACAATATTGATTTATAGAAACTTTTTTATAGAAAATTTATCTAGTAGTTAGGTAATAGCTTTTACTGCAAATGCATTTACCGTCTCCATCCTGTCATGGCTAACATAAATCCATAAAAAAAACAAACTACAAAATACTAACTGCAAAAATAAGTACAACTCGTACCATAGACATCTTAAAAACTTTAGATTGTCAATGGTTGTTAATGAAGCACTGCAATGGCAGCCACATATTTATGTGTGGAAATTCAAAGTATACTGGCTTTCAGTGGACATACTATGACTTTAGTGTGTATAAACTAACATATGCATACATTGCAAGGGGACATACTAGGGCTGCATTGGTAGTTCGCGATGTTTGGGTGTTCCTAGATTGACATTGATAGACTTATACTTATCTGATTTCTATTTTGAGATTCTGTAGACAAACTTGGAACCTTCCTTATAATCTTTGGAACAATCTCTTATAATTTTCATCATGTCAAATACGTAATTAGTATGTAAGTTTATGTCATAATTTCACAGTCTCTATAGTACCACAATATACATAGTTAGAAGTTGTTAAAATTCTAGACGGATTCACGTAAAATGTTGGATGTAATTATTTTACATCTCAATTGAAACGTAACAAATAACTATACAAATGTATGTGGCCTCAGACAAAACAGAAAGTGTATCAACACATAATATACCTACATGAACATAATATAGCGTTTGTACTGTACATTTTGTTAGGATTAAAAATATTCAATGAAACTAATGATAGACATACTGATAGTTACAATCATGACCCTATCATTTTAAGAACGACTCACATCTCTGTATATGAATACACTAGCTGGTACTAGAGATTTAAGTCGGTAATCAATTACGTCCTGTAAATTAGTATTAACAGAATGTAAATATTACCTACCTTTGTAATGATAAAAATCATGGTTTGACTGTTTGTTACAAAAGGAGAACCATATATTAATCTTCACAGGATGTCTTTTGAACATAAACAATCTCAGAAATAGCAACGAAGAAAAGTAAGTTTAGAGTACCATTAGAAGAGAATCGGTCTATAAGTATGCACATAATTGCTAAATGATAAAAAAATTAAATTGTATAGTTATGATCTATTACAATTGTAGTGATTTCACATGATTAAAACCCAACAGTTGGTCACTAAATAAGAATACTAACCTCATAAACACACCTCCACCCCAACACCTCTAGCTCTACTATAGCCATTTTACAAGGAAAAACATGATCACGTTATTCTAAAGAAAAAGACACAGGCCACAAGTTGTTAACACAAGTGGCAGTACTTCAATGAACAATGCTTAGCAAAAATTGCACTGGTTTCAGCGTTGATGAGTACAATTATTAATAACTGTATTATTATGGGTACCAATTAACAATATATTTCATAGTAAAGTAAAATTATCAAATATACGCACAAAATCTAAAAGAAAATACTGTAGACAACACATACCTATATAACTTACCACAATAAAAAGCCACAAATTGTACAAGATTAAAAGATTAAGATTCGACTGACCGGTTGGCCGAGTGGTTAGAGACCCTAACGGCGGAGTCGAGGGTCGCGGTTTCAATCCCCGCTCGGGACAAATATTTCTGTGGATGAACATGTTTATTTTTTTCCAAGTCTGGGTGTAAAGGTATCTATATATGTATATATTATTGAAAAAAAAAGAATATTTAAGTATGTATATCAGTTGTGTAGTAACCTATAATACAAGCCTAGTATTTACTTACTTTGGGACTAGATGGCGTTGTGTGGGTTGTTACAGATATTATTGTTATAACAAAATATATGGAAATAGCCATAATAATCTCTCAACAAGGGACAGCATGGTTAGTTATGGATATAAAAACAACACCACTATTTACAATTGAAGTGGTTACTGGGTTTAACGCTATGTTTTATTCATGAATAAAGTACAATGCTCAAAGCAAGCACATTTAAATTACTTTAGTAAAATACTATTAATAGTAATAGTTTAGTAATATGTTTAAATGGCCAAACAAAGTAGACTTATTTTTAAGTTTATTTTGGAATTTTTTATGGAGTTTGTTTAAATTTTTCAGGATAGAAATAAGTGTTTGTTTACATAGGTACATATTATTGTTATAAAAATATGAAGTTTCATAATAAAGCATATCCTCATTGTAATTTTATTTATTTAATAACGGTCAGATCTGTCCAAGATACCTTCATTACAGTGAAATCAAAACTTGACTGAGAATAGAAACAAGACAGGACGCATTAACACAATTCGCGATTTTAGAATATAAGAAACCGTAGCGCTTTCCAATGTAGCCTGCTGAAAAGTTACAGAATATTTAATCAGGCTTATGCAGTAAATATTTTTTAAGGACATGAAAAAAAAATATTAGGCTTACTGGCGGCTTGTCGCATTATCACAAGTAACCCATAAACTAACCTATTTTTTTAATGATGGATCATCAACTTATCTTAGCCATATTTCAAATTGATCATTTTTATGAACACAATTTTCATTAGGAACAATTGAAAGCCGACCCTAAGAACCAACTACTATGATTTCATTATAAACACCTGCTTAAATACACCAATATTAAGTTTTATTATTATCTTTCAGTGTTTCAAACACCCGAAAATATAGGTACACAGAATCAAATGACAAAAACTACTACCAAAAACAAATCACTAGAAAAAAAAATTTACTGCAACCATAAATTGTGACTGACCTAGTCCTTAAAATGTCATAATTGATTGGTAGTGAGAACTGAATACTAGGAACCACACTCCCTATCTTGACATCTTTTTGTTTATGTATTCATAATTGAAATAAAAATATACAGTATTAGGTATATTTACTTAAATAAAATATGTGAAAGCCAACTGTGTGAACATTATAAGGTAAAAATATTATGTCATACGAATGGGTCGCAATACTGACCTTCACCGGGCTTGGTGCTGGCCGGTTCTTTTTTATTCTTTAGCTGATCAGGATCTGGCTCCTCGAAGACCAGTGTCCTTACCGATTGAGAACACCGCCTATCCATTCTGTTTTACGAGACACAAACCGATGCCATTTATATCCACTATATACGATAATCGCATTAGCACTTAGCACAAGTCATTAAAATAGAGAAGCACATAATATTTATATGTTTTCCACTAAGACATTTTTTTTGTATTATATATCTATGAAGAACAAATTCGACCTCCGATCGAAAAATGACATTTCGTCTAATTCAACCTAATTCGTTCGATGGAGTTTGGAGTTTGACGGTTTCCAATATCACAGATGTTTCTATCGTTTCTTTGTACCTGCCTGAGAAGTGTACCAATTTACTCTATGGTTGATAGTTGAGTTTTGAGTACTTGATCTGTGTCTGTGTTGAGTCCAGTTGAGTCGTCGTTGGTCTTGCCAGCGTTGTTATTGATACCGCAATGAGGGATTTTCCGACAGCTAATGATAAAAACAAAATATTTTTATATAGCTAGACAGATGGCGCTGGTCGGAACCGCTACTAGATTAGGAGCCATGAACCTATCATACCTACCTGTAGTTCCAATCAAACTTTTTGGCGGATGTGAACATTGGCTCAACTCGCGTCGCAGTAACCAGTTTTAGGTGTAGTGGGACGCATTGGAACGAGGAGTACATGACTATACCTGCGTAAGCACGCTTATAGCGTTGTTTCCGATCCGCCATAAAGTTTGAGGCTATTTACAGTTAGTAAAACCCAAGAGTACTATAGACTTTGATCACGAATCTGTGGTCCAAATTAAAAAAAGTTACCGCCATTTCGAACTTTTAGTTACTGTACCGATTGCTTTCAAAATCGATGTCTAAGGATCCACGTGGACTCCGAACACGACCCAGTGATCGAAATTGAAAAAAGTTACCACCATTTCGAATATTTTAGTTACTGGGACAATTGCTTTCAAAATTGATATTTAAGAATCCGCGTGGACTCCAGTCACGAACCTGTGGTGAAAATTGAAAAAAAATGACAGCCATTAATTTTGAACTTTTTACATTAATATTCAATTTTACATCTCTGACTACGTTCAGGAGTCTGAATTCATTTAACAACAATTTACAAATCCAAGTTAGCGGTATCGATCATGATGTAAAAGTTGTCATTATGCTCGCTTCTGGCTAAGTTTAGAGTACTAATTTATTATTTTTAATTAGGGTTTTGAAATCCAAGATGCCATCGATGTGATCGATCACACGATTGATAAATCTGTCCCATAGATTTCGCTAAAACATGCAGTTTGAGTACGAACTACGAACACCCAAAATCTATGACAAGTACCTTAACAAATATGAGCTTTTGTAAAATTTGATAAATAAAATTGAAATAAAGATCTCGCTAAAACATGAAGTTTGAGTACAAACACGATAGGTCTGTGACTAGTAATTTCAAACATATGTGCTTTTCAAAATTTGGTCACGGGGTAACATAGATCTTGCTAAAATATGAAGTTTGAGTACCTGTACCATAGATCTGTGATTAATCATTTCAAAAAATAGTTCTTTTCGCGTCACAAGGTCACATAGATCTCGCAAAAACATGAAGTTTTGAATACCAACACCATAGGTCTGTAGGTAATAATTTTAAAAATATGTGCTTTTCAAAATTTGATCACAGGATCACATAGATCTCGCTAAAACAAGAAAGAGTACCAACATCATAGGTCTGTAACTAATAATTTCAAAAATATGTGTTTTTCAAAATTTGATCACGGGATCACATAGATCACATCACGTTAGAATATTTAATTTTAGTACCAAATTAAGTTTTGTTTTATAGTTTTGGAAATACGAATATTAATGTTGTACAAGAGTTTTAATTTTTATTTTTTAATAATAATAATTATGGAAAATATTTTGTCATATTGACCTTGACGTCGGTATTTTCTGGTATATGAAAGGTCTCTTCTTATTATTTACTCTAATACATCGATTTCTCGTCAAGTTCCATCAGATGATTCCAAAGTTAAAGTTGGTTAAAGGTCAGAAGCACACAGCACTACAACCTCTAATATTAAGTAGTACTGGAATATAATTGAAAAAAAAAATTTTACATTCATTTTTACTCTATCTTTATGGAAATTTTGGATTTGAATACTAGCAACACTCAGATAGTATAGGTTTATAGACTCGGGGCTGAATGGTGCTGGAACCCAGAACCATTAATAAGTTAAAACACCAAATTGCTTGACATTGTTTAATTTGATAACCGCTTCTAGCGACAGGTAGCGACTGTGGGTAGCGACCCTATAATCTGTGAGCGACCCTGCCTACGAAGATGGAGGTCCCAGGTTCGAATCCCAGATCGGGTCAGTATTTATATGATGAATATTGATACTGGTACCGAGTCTTGGTTGTTATATGTATGTGGTGTCTTCGCAAAAATATTTATATATGTATATATTATAAAGAATATTTAAGTATGTATATTAGTTGTCTAGTAACCCATAACATAAGCATAATACTTGCTCACTTTGGGACTAGATGGCGCTGTGTGGGAAGTCCCATATATTATTATTTATTTCATATTTTCATCCGACATTTTTCATTTTAAACCATTTTTAAACAGTGGAGGTATGAACAGTGTCATGACCAAGGCAGCTTCATACGACATTTGGGGAACAGTTAGGCGACTTATTTTATGTCGTGTGACGTTGACCACAACGTTGACTATCTATTCCCATTTCCCATCTATTCCAATTTATCCTGTTCTGTCTGTGGTCTATCCATCCCATGGATCCATCCATGATCTAGTCCAATCTAGTCTATGCATGAGTCTTTAATAATATATTCGCGCCACCTCTTAATGACATTCAGAACTAATATATTGCCAGTCTCAAATATTACTAATGCGTTGTAAAATATTTTTTTTTAAGTTTTATAATTTATTCTAAACGAATTAACGTACTATTTTTATAGAAACTGCTTTAGCTTATACTTATTACTGTGCTATCAATATAAAATGATACCTTCTTGACTATTTTTAAATTAGATATGAATCTTTATTTTGTGGCGTCATCTTTTAACCAGAAATAGAACTACGTGAGAGTTTCGTGAAAAGAAACGTAAAAACAGGGGCGCGCGTCGCCTTGCTCAGATATCAGCTGAATTATTCGGCTAAAATGCCCTGGCACGGGCATACGTAGTCGTCGGTCCGCCATTACGACGCAGCCGAGACACGTTTGTCGTATTTAGTTCAATATTTTCGTTTATAAATGAGTAATAACGCTCATGAATTGAGTAAACGACTTCTGAATGCGCTGGATTCGAGTTACAATGTAAGTGAACGGCAAGGAGCTATGGGAAGTGTAGTTAACGAGTCTAGATGCAGTAGGGGTTCCACGAGCTCGCGACGGCTACCTCGGGGTCGTCTTTGAACAATGTAGGGTTGCGCTTATGGAGCATGTTGGTGACATTGGAGCTGCCCTGACAGGGAGTGGGTGCCACGCCAGTGCTTCAATAACTGAGTGAAGTGCAAGGGGCGCGCAGGTGGTCAGCGACAGCCCGATCCTCGCGCGTTGCCAAATATTTTGCAATGTGAAAGTTTAAAATCGTGGCACGCTGCGTCCTCCTGTCTGTCTGCGAATGCGTGAACCCTGTAATAGTTTCAGACCCTTTGACCTTCTGTGAATGGCGTACGAACTCGCATAGCAACCGGTTGACGGGCTCCGACGACGCCAGTAGTCGCTGACTACTGCCCAGGAATTGGGTTCTTTTATTTATTAGTATTTTTGATATTTTGATTGTTTATAAGCAGTCCATTAACTATTAAATCCACTATTCTTAATCAAGTTTCATGCATACAATTAGTTAAGTTTTGAGAACATCAGACAGAATGAATTCAGTAATATTTGTCTAATAAATAGGCCACGGAATGAATCTTATGGTTAATTTTATTCAACAACTTATGTAGTTGTTAATTTATTGCCTTAAATTTAGTGGAGATAGATTATAATTTCATAATGTTGAACATCCATGTAGTATAATTTGCAACATTGCTATATATATTGAGCTAGTGACTAACTTCCTATATAAGTCCAGACCTAAACTAAATACAATTGTGTTCTGTATAACAATGCCCTTATATTGTTATCAACTAACTTGTTAGTTGATAGGGAAAATAGTTATTCTCCCCTCATATAATCAACAGTTATATTATAACATATAGACATGCTTGTAGTTTCTCTAAAAACTCATGCATAACACAGACTTGCAACAACTTAGAATATTCTTCTGAAAACTATCAATTCCATTAAAATTGTTCAACAGGGCTCACACAAGTTGTCTAGAAATAATCGATATAGCTATATACCTATTTCTGAATTTTACCTTGTATACCAGTAGTCATTCTATTGAACATGTTCAAAATCGATTTGCCATAGATTTACCAAATATTTAATGTAGATATTATCCTAGGTCACTTATTCTTTCGTATTATATATACAAAATGTTCCAATTAGTAGATACATAACCAATTTCAATAAAACCTTGATGATGAGACTATTTTTGTTATATCAGAGTTTATGTAGAAAATTCATTATATTTTCTCTAAAATAAAAGTAGTATAGAAATAATCATCTATATATAAAAACATAGTGTTTGTCTGTTAGAGCTAATCCCCATAACACCTGAACTAATTTTAATGAAACTTTGCAGACATGAAAAGGAGGTTGTCAGGAGTGACATAGGCAATTTGCCTGTGTCATCTTGTCTGGGCTAGTTTCCAAAATGACAACCATTTATTCTTCTTATACAGTAAATATTTAGGATTCCTATGTAAACTATTGCAACAGTAGAAATCATGAAGGCTACATGGACAGTCATAAGCGGTCGCTAGTCTTTTTTTTAATATATTAGGTCTTAACCTATGAAGTTGCTGTTTTGTATGAAATATGTTAAAGTATGTTGTTTTTTTTTTAAAATATCTTTATTTTTGTTATTCAAAATAATCACCCATGCAATCGATGCATCTTTGCCAACACAGTGGTAGTTTATTGATGCCATTCTTGTAAAAATCAACTGGACGGGAGGCAACAAACTCTTCAAAGGCATTTTGTACTGTCTCTCAGGATTTGAATTTTTTTCCCGTTAAAAAGTTGTCCAAATTTTGAAAAAAGTAATAGTCGGTAGGTGCAAGGTCTGGTGAGTATGGCAGATGAGGGAAAACTTTCAACCGCAACTCTAGTAGCTTGGAGACTGTTTGTTGTGCAGTATGGGGTTGTGCGTTGTTGTGAAGGAGCAGCGGAGAGGACCGATTGACCAAAGCTGGTCGCAGACATGCGAGCTTCTCCATCATTGTCTTCAGTTCTTCACAGTACACATCTGCAGTAATACTCATGCCATTTTGTAAAAAGCTGTGATGAATCACACCGGCACTAGACCACCAAACAGTGACCATCACCTTTTTAGGGGTTATTTTTCGTTTAACACATTGCTTTGGTGCTGAACCAGGATCTAACCAACTTGCTCAGCACTTTCAATTGTCGAACAGAATCCATTTTTCATTACAGGTAATGATCCGGTTCAAAATTCTTTCATTTCTGTGCCTGTTGAGCAACGCGAGGCAGGTCTTGACGCGTACGTTGCGCTGGCGATCGTTAAATTCGTGGGGTACCCATCTATCAAGCTTTTTCACTTTGCCAATTTGTCGCAAATGGTCCAACTTGTTTTGATGCTAACATCAAAAGCTGCTGCTAGTTCAGCTGTAGTTTGAGTATCATCATTGTTAACCAAAGGATCCGAACGACCACGAGGTTCATTATTCAAGTCGTAAATTCCACAACGGAAGCGGGCAAACCAATAACGGGTTGTGCGTTCGTTTGTAAGTTCTCTCCGTAAACGTTGATGTTACGTGCCGTTTGTGCCGCATTAGTGCCACGACGGAGCTCATATTCCGTAATCACACAAATTTTTAGTGTCCATTATGACGAAAAATGTTCAAATGTAATGAAAACACAACGCTAATCAATAAACAAAAACTGACTTTGTAAAAAGAATGTCATGTTTTTAAAACAAAATTTTATTTGAATTTAGAATTCACAATCAAACAAAATTTTTTTTGTTTGAAATGGCTAGTACTGAAGAACGGCAACTTCATAGGTTAAGACCTAATATATAAAAATGTATAATTGGTTATGTGAAATCGCAAAACTCCAACCCTGTTTGGCCGATCATTATGAAAGTTTGCATGTACCTATATGTATTTTTCCATGGAGTAAGTTTTAATGCTATCCCTTTAGTAAGTCGCCACCATGTGCAGTAGTGCATCAACTTCTATGCTGCTGAACGATCATTGTGAAAATTAGCTAGCATATGTATTTTATAGAGAAGGTTTTTATATATACCTTTTGTTGTAAATTGCCACAAGGTGGCGCTACCGTATTTTATTTTTATATTGTTCAACTGATGACCATGATAATTGATATAAATAAGTATTCAAGTATGGAAAATATTTTGGCATTATCAGCTTTATTATTACTTGCCACCAGATGGTGCTGTATCATTTCACTTCTATATTGTTCAACCGATCACCATTGATAGCAGCTAGTATTCTATAAAATAAGATATAATAAGTTATAAATTTACAGTTTTATTTTCAATTTTATTAATTAATTTGTACTAATTATAAAAATTTATTCACAGTTAATTTTTTATTATATTCTACAAATTTATTATTTGTAAACATTTTCAAATATGTTTTGCAGGTTGTCGACATGCATACAGTCAATGAAATCATATCCGTATTGGAAAAAATCAATATCACAAAAGAGCTGCTGGAGGTGAGATGGCAATAATTTAATTAATATAAGAAATAAAATTTTGGTCAATATTACATTTTCAATTACACGAAATTGACTTGACTTGAGTTGATTGATGAACTTCAATTGATCGAGTCAGAAAATGATATTTCATTGGCTTATTAAAAAAATAAGTATAATTATTCTATTAACTATTGTTATATTTCATGTCGTGCTAGCCCAGAGCGCAACAAACCTGTCTCAAATTTATAAGGCCACAGGGCCATGGTTCGAATCCGGGCGTGTATCAATGAGTTTTTCTGACTTAAGTACATTAACTATCACTGACTCCGTGCCTCGGAGAGCACGTTAAGCAGTCGGTCTCGGATGCTGTTAATAGATGGCGGACTTTACAATCCCCAACCCGCAGTGGATTAGCGTGGTGGATTTAAGCTCCAAACCCTCTCCTCACCCTGGGGGAGGCCTAAGCCCCTGCAGTGGGATAAAATGGGCTGATGATGGTGATTGTTATGTTTACAATAATTTAAACATTTTAGGAATATTTTAAAATAATTATAAATCAGGTCATAATAGCCCGAGTGCAACAAACCTATTACAAATTTATAAGGCCAAGTGGCCATGGTTCGAATGATATTTCATTGGCTTATTAAAAAAATAAGTCTATTCTATTAACTATTGTTATGTTTACGATAATTTAAACATTTTAGGAATATTTTAAAATAATTATTATAAATCGAGTCGTAATAATAATAATAATAACACACACAATCACAACAACGTCAAGGTCCCAAACTAAGCATTAGCTTGTATTTTGGGTACCAAGCGAAGACACCACATACAAATAACAACCAAGACCCGGTACCAATATCAATATTCATCATATAAATACTGACCCGACCTGGGATTCAAACCCGGGACCTCCAGCTTCGCAGGCAGGGTCGCTGCCCACTAGGCTAAGTGATGATTCCTTTGTTTTTGGACCCTCACACCTATTTATAAGAAAAATATATTATTATGTTCTAATCTCCTTCAAATGATTTGATTTATAAAGTATTTTTACATGTTTATTGCATTTCAAAATAGAAATTAAACAATAATTCAATAATTTTAAATATGGAATATGATTTAAGAATATTATTAATTTTTAGTTTTTACCTTCCTTCATAATGGTCGCTCCTTTCCTTTTGTCAGCATTGGTAAGGAAAAGTCTCATTCCCACCTCTTGTCTGCTTAACACTTTTTTTTACTGTGTATTGAAGCGCCCTGGATAACTATACAACCTCATTGAAAAGTTTAAATTATTTTATGAAATTGGTTCAATATTCCTCATCAAAGCTTCTTTCAAAAATGAGATTTTTTCTCTGCATTCTCATAGATTACATTTGAACACCATCACATTATAATGGTGCATTTCCAAACCTAAATCATAAGAGCAGATAATAATCACGTAGAGGCGGCAGTGACGTCTTATGCCGAACGCTCGTTCGTACCAAAATTTGTTTTTATTTCATATGTTTATACCGTGCCGAGCGAAAACGACACCATGAACGCTTTATTATTTTCGCCATAAATTAAGTACGATCGGGCATTCGACTGTAGGCCGTCAGTGGCGCCGTTACTCATGTCGAAACTTGTTGCTATGTATTTCAGACCACCCGACTGGGAAAGCACGTAAATGAGCTGCGCCGGCGCACGTCGGATCCAACTCTCGCCCGCCGCGCCAAAGTGCTCGTCAAAAGATGGCGTGATCTTGTCATACCTAATGCCGTTGCCTCGCCCGCGCATACTGGTGACCTACATAATTCTATTCCTTAGTTACACAAAGTATTGAATAAGAAATAAAACAAGATTTTAGATTATAATTAAAGACGACATATCACTTTGATAAATATCTTGTGAAGGTGGTCTCTTTAGAATCGATGAAAATGAAATGTGCATAGGTATACTTTATTCTGTTACTATTTCTCAAGAGTAAGGGATTATCTATTAAATATGTACAGACTATGAGGCAGGGTGAAGAGTTAACACTCCATATTAAAGTGATGTCACAGTGAAACTATGAAATATGGAAAATTATTTAATTTTAAACCATTGTTTTGATTTTTAAAGATCGTAATTGATTTATCTGTAGATTACTTACCAAATACAGAGAGGGTGTCATCCTAACGTGACAACATAAGCAGGTGGGTCAATAAAAACAAATTTCATATCCCATCTGTTAAATTATTGTGTGCCTTACTTTCTTTCTCTGTCAAGAAAATTTGTGTATGAGGTCCAGTGGGACAATATATTGATTTGGAGGGTTCATGGTCCCACTCTTCCATAATACAACTTATTTTTAAAAGCCAATTCTTAATACATTTCGACCAATTTGACCTATCAGTGGGACAATTCTTTGATTTGAGGTTTCATAATTCCACTATTCTGTAATACTATTAATCTTAAGAGCCAAGTCATAATTTATTTGACTCGTGGCCTCACTAATTTGACTCACCGGTGGCGCAATATCTTGATTTAGAAGATTTGTGGTCCAACTGCGTGGTGGTACTACTATTCTCAAAAGCCAAGTCATAATTAATGTGAGTTATGCTTCCATTATTTTGATCCACCAGTGGGGAAATATCTTGATTTACAGGGTTCATGGTCCCACTGCTCTAAAATACTACTAATTTTAAAAGCACTGACATAAATGTACCTAGGGTACTAGACTGTACATATCACAGTATGAAACTCGGCACGAAAATCGTTCAGATCGCGGTGCTCTGAAAAACTTTGAAATAGTCGCTTGTGGACCGCCTGTCAGTGTAATTGATTGACATTATTGTGTATTTTGGAAAAATATTAGAGAAAAATGCCTTGCTGTGCCTTTAAAAAGTGTATAAATAACACCCGAAACTTAAAAAAAGCGGATGGAGATTACTTATCACACGTATTTTCATAATATATTTTTAATTTAGTTTTTACTCATTTGATTGTTGACAATTACATATTTGACGATTGCACTTAAATTGAATTAGTTGGTAAGCATAACGATAATACTAATTTCATCTCTTTTCAATCTTATCACATTGCTGTACTACCCTTTTTGCTATCTCGTTCAGCGCAGCGGTTCAGACACAAATTTTGAAAGATCAAAGAAAGCATGGGGTAATTCTCGGACCACTTCATTTTATATGTAATGAGACATTGTTGATGAAATCCAATATTTTTCTAGCGAAAACGTAATTCTGTATTCTCAGAAGCCATATAAAACATTACAATTTTCGAGAATCATACGAGATATACCAACTTTCATGATACAAAATTACGTTTTGACAAGATACAAAATATATTTCATCGAAATTATCTCATGAGACAGAAAGTCTAGTGGTACGAGAATCACCCCTACAAAATTGCAATCGACTATCTTCAGATGCGTTCGGCCATTCTCGTTTAAGTTACTTGCGCTGTACAATATAAAGGGATTTTCACATCTAGTGCCTAGGTACATATAAGTCAGTGTTTAAAAGCAATTCCTGACTCATGGTTCGACTAATTTGACCCATCTGTGGATCTGGTGGATCAAAATAGTGAAATATAGGCCGCGGGCCGCGTAATGGCGATTTAGAGGGTTCATGGTCCCACTTATTTGTAGTACTACTAATCTCAAAGGCTAAGTCATAATTCATGTGAATTGTAACTCAACCAAAATATGACGTCAATACGTAACAATAATGACGTACACTGCAGTGCTACATTTACTAAATATGTTACTTTCTATCCAAAATGTATATTTATATAATAAGGATGAGGAATGTCCTCTGAAGATTTGATCCTTATTACAAATAAGACATTTTATACAATAACGATGACTTGTGGTCCCACAGCTCAGAAGGACCATGAGTCCACAATATCAGGGCTAGTGGGAGTGCAAGTAACAGAGGATCAAAGTTGATAGGGTCAGGAGCAGAAAATCAGGATTATCGAGCCATTGGCATTTATGTAATAAAATTAAAATAAAGGCACTTAAGTAGTCCTGACAACCACCCGCAGGCTGCGGCCTCTTGTGGTTTTGGCCGCATGGACTACACGTTTGTATTACAACTATTTCAGTTTTGACACAAATATTAAAGATTCTGGATGCAAGCTGTTTCAAACAAACCTTTAGACACATTTTCTTGGTAAAATGTAACCTAGGTATGTCTTTTTACAGAATCCAAACAATCTCCTTAACTTACTTTTTTAAAATTGGTTTAGTCATGCAAACGGAACAGCCGGACAGAGAGACAGAGACAATTTTACCTTTGTAATATTAAAGTATGGATTATAAAACCATTAAAGCTGAATCAGTGTACACACACAAAATATCATAATTGTGTGTTATTAAATTCTGTATTATTGATGATTTTACAATAATTTCCGATTGTCTATATCTAATCAAATAATTATTTGCACAGGTACAGATTGAGCAAGACTTTATGTTACCTCTGAACACTACGTTAATGACCAACCGATTCGCCGAGTGGTTAGAGACCCTAACTGCGGAGTGAAGGGTCGCGGGTACGATTCCCGCCCAAAACAAATATTTGTGTGCATGAACGTGTCTATTTGGTCCGTGTCTGGGTATAAAATGTTGTTGTGATGTAGACATAAAAATAACTATATATGTAACTATATATTACAAAGAATATTTATATTTAAGTATGTACATCAGTTGTCTAGTAATCCATAACACAAGCATAATACTTGCTTACTTTGGATCTAAATGGCGCTGTAGGGATGTTCCAGATATGATTCTTATATTATTATTATAAGCTTGCGGTGGTATAGCACCCCCTCCTAAACCCGCTGGCACCTAAAATTTGCTAATACGTCACTACACGACGGTATGTCCTGATTGTTTAAAGTATTGCTCAATCTGAAATTATTTATCTTTGTTTCAAATCTGTTATTGTTTGAAACTAGGTGTGTATAGTTTAGAGTATGTCATCAGTCTCCACTGCTGGTCATAAGCCCCTACACCTCCTCAACACATGGTCTTGGACCATCTTAATTAACAGCCACCTGCTACTTTTACCAGGCCGTCAGTCCATCTAATTGGTGGTCATCCTAGGCTACGACATCCAATTCGTGGTGGCTACATTGATTTATTAATTTTAATAATAAGGATTTGTAGTCAGTAAACAAAAGCGAAATAAAAGCGTCCATAACGTGCGTGGTCCAATGCCAATGCCCGCATCCGCTCCGATGTGTGTATCAGTCCATGCAAATACTTATTACGAGTCGGACGTGTCACACTGTTTACGGGAATGTGACGAGAATGAAATCGTGATAATGTTTAAATTAAATTAAAAAATAATCGAATAACCGTCTGCAGGCATTAACTAATGTTAAAATATAATGTTTACTTACCGCAAATACGATATTCAGCTCTTTCTTGCGTCTTTGACGAGTAGTTTTCCTCACCTCACCTCACTTCCTCTGTGTTGATTAGGAACTCAGATTGTGTATTGTGAAGACCTAGGGGAGAAGCCTGTGTCCAGCAGTGAACGTGCGTCAGCTGAAATGAAGATGACGCTATTCGTGCTCTTGTTATGTTCGGCCGTTAAATTTGACTCTATATGTGTAAACTGAGTCCTACAAAAAAAAAATAGGTGTGTCGTCAACACGGTAATGTCGTCTTACACACTTATATGTGACGTCTATGGGCTGCGAGAGAAAACTTTTTATGATTACAATACAGTATTTTAATGTAACATACACTTTCAGGATCAAACCGTTCGTCGGCCGAGCGGCAAACGCGCGGGGCAAGGCTCGGCGGCACCCCCCTCACATCGCCTGCGCTCTCGCTCTCACGTGTGAGTATTGCTAGTTTGCACCATTAAGTCAATTGTGAACTATTCAAGTCTACTTTTATCAAAAACCAAAATCCTAAAAGTTGTAGCTGCATAAATACCAAGAGAACATGATCATCAAACAGCATAGTCTAACAAATGGCTATTACAGGTATTTCATTATTTAAAAATGAAATTTGTAGTACCATTAGTACTGTAGGTGTATTTTATACCTATGTTTATAACTGATGTTGAAGACATATACTTCACCATATTGTATCAATTTCCATCTATTACAGTTTTTTTACAAACTTTATTGTAGAGCAAAATGATAAAACTGGAAATATAAATTGTGTTCCATTGCAGCAAGTGCTGAGCCCTGTAGTGATCAGCCCTCGCCCCGTATCTAGGCCAGGTGAGTTTTTCGATTATTGAATGATCCGAGTCAAAAAAAGTTTAATAATTCAAAGAAAAGGGGGCAACTGCACAATAAATTTTTTTTTTTAATTATTGACTATCAAACGTCAATTTAAAACTATTATTGATTATTAAATGATTATCAAATGATTTGCACCAATAAAAGAATAAAAGTTTAAAGTGGGGGAGCCAAGCGCACGCTTAACATTTTTATTTATTTTTTAATTTTAAATTAAAAACTATCAAATGCCAGTTTTAAACTATCATTTACTGTCAAACGATTCACGTCAAAAAAGTGAAAAAAAAAATATTTAAAAAAAAATAATTATTTACCTGTGTGCGCTTAGCGCACAGATAAATAACCAACAGATCAAGATATGTTATTCCACATTGCATTATGTACAGAAAGAATAAAAAAAATCATCATAAAAACAAAAGACTTGTATGTGGGCTCTTAGTCTAACTTATCGTTTATTCGTCTATATATTTATAGACGTACCTGTATACTTAGTAAAGTTATATATTTTTGTTAAGTACTAAATTCTTGTTTAGCAACATTTGTACGCTTTTACGTATTTCTTGTTTGAGAATTTCATAGGCGTCAGGATGGCGGTACACATTATATTGACGAATACTACTAAACGGTTTGACTTGGGTATGTGGATTTTATAAAATTTGTTTAAGTACTAAATAGGTGCTAAATATCATAACTCTAAATATAATTTTAAATAAGAGCGCCTAAGTTCGAAAATGTACTGTTACCCTGACATCAGAATGGCGGTACACTTAAATATCAGATATTTTTGAAAATAGGCAGATACTAATTTCTAGATAAAACGTACTAAGTATTAATTACGTACTAAATCGACAGCATAATCAAAATCCTTAACGGTAACAATGTACAACCTTGTACCGCCGCACCATTCTGACGCACACCATTTGAGCTATATGATGAGGAAGGGAGACGTGCGTAACGCGCGTAAGGACCACACGATTTGTTACTTGCGCAATTAAACTCGGACTAAAACTTGTCATCTTGCACCAGCTAGCTAGAGTATGAGTGGTTAGAAGGTAAACACAGAAGAGGGCTTCTAGTCAATTCATACTTTTATGGTGTTGTGTAGGTGTGTGTATAATAATAATAATAATAACACACACAATTACAACAACGTCTAGGTCCCAAACTAAGCATTAGCTTGTATTTTGGGTACCAAGCGAAGACACCACATACATATAACAACCAAGACCCGGTGCCAGTATTAATATTCATCATATAAATACTGACCCGACCTTGAATTCGAACCCGGGACCTCTAGCTTCGCAGGCAGGGTCGCTGCCCACTAGGCTAAGCGGTCGTCAATATATATGTGTATTCGTCACA
This sequence comes from Luffia ferchaultella, assembly GCA_949709985.1. NCBI lineage: Eukaryota > Metazoa > Arthropoda > Insecta > Lepidoptera > Psychidae > Luffia > Luffia ferchaultella. The sequence continues at coordinate 13,983,625 of OX453266.1, forward strand.
ACTAGTTACATACTATTGAATGAAAGGCAGATACCGTTAAAACAAATTTTAAAGTAAATAACGTTGACAACATTTGTCGGCTTTGAGTCGTTGAGTTTATAGTTTAACCGAAACCGCTGTACTGCGCCTTAGGGATGTGCGCGGCACGGAGGGAGGCAGATCTGCTCTGTCAGTCCGTCGTCAACGCTTAGGAGCTGCCTTCCCTTCTCGCCACGCTCATACATAAGGCGCGGTACAGCGGTTTCGGTCAAACTATAGCAAGCGTGCGCATTTTAGTCTGCTACAATTCGCCTAAAGCACTGGAACGGGTAAACTACGACCTATTTCATATTTTGCCTATCAGAGCACTTTTACTTGTATTGGGCATGCGCTGCCACAACATTGGTAGTGATTTATATTTCAATTTTTTTAATTTTATATTTTGTCGAACCAGTCATATGCGGCAGTGGCTTAAACCGATTTACATCAAATCTCATTTCTGAGTAGATTATAAATCATTTTTTTTCTTTCTATAGCATGGGGCGGTTACGAATCGGATTCTCAAGACGTGATCTTAGTGGATGATGATCCTCCAACGCCGGTACCTACCGTGCAACGGCCTCAGACTCGTGAGTATGAAATGCCTGTATGAAGCCTGTCATATAATACACAAGTTAGGCCGTTTCTATTCAAGAAGTTTGGTTGAACCTGTACTTTCCACTGATTTCACACGCTGGTTTTCGCACGGCCAAGTATGATACATGGGGATATTCCTCGTCTTCCACACACACCGGTCGACCGTCACATAAAAATAATGTCAAAAACCAACTGATGGGTGAGAAATCATGGTTAAAGTATTACCACATCCACAAGACCGACATCGGATCCATCAGCTTTGATTGGTAACAAATACAAATCGTTCAAACGATCAGATTAATATTTAGACAACGGCGATATTAGCTCACTATCAGCGGCATACCAGTGGCCAATCATGTAATGTCGCGTAGACAGTTGTACATCATCATCATCATCTCTCAAAGCTCGCCACCACACACGGTCCTCCGCCTTTCGCATCCAACTACCCCCGGTATGGTACTTCAGGTCATCTGTCCACCTGGCCGGGGGGCGTCCAACGCTTCGCTTTCCGGTACGTGGCCTCCATTCGAGAACTCGTCTACCCCATCGGTTATCAGTTCTACGGCAAATGTGACCGGCCCATTGCCACTTTAGCTTGCTGATCGCTTCGACGACTTTAGTTCTTGGACGGATTTCAGTGTTTGATTTTATCCATCAAAGAAACACCGAGCATAGCCCGCTCCATAGCACGCTGAGCGATAGTTGTACATACGTGGCGTATTGTGATTGGCTGTGGCTGGCTAGTAAGCCGCTGATAGTACGCTAAGGTCGCTGTCGTGTAAATATTCTTGCAATATTGGCTCACCAGAACGGACATTTTTAGTAAAGTAATTCATTTGAGGTTACTGAATTGTCTATCTTCAATATTAAATTAATAATGCAATATTTATGTTTTACTGTTTTGAATAAATTTCAGCTTCCAAAAGGCCTCTGTCGCCTGCGCCGACCTCTGACGAGAAAAAAGCGAAACGTGATAAGAAACCCAAGAAGAGAAGGTAAGCAATTGTTATGAGCTCGTGGGTGGTTCACGGCATGCACTTCACTATGAAAACGTTCTTTCGACATCGACGCCGGTAACTACAGTGCCGAGCCAAAAAATCGACTCACTACTTTCCCTACAATTTAAGATCGTGTTGTTTGTTAACAGCCGCCTGTGGCTTCATTCGTGTGAATCACATGTCTATGTTGGCGTTTATTGACATTTCATTTAACCAAAATACTGAAGCGTGTCGTTTCTAATTTCCAACCAAAGAGTTAAATATAATTTTAACTAGTTAACCCTTTTAAGGGTTAAATGTCCATGAATCCTGAATTACGTATTTTTAAATTTGTAAAAATATACCCTAATAATAAATTATGTTTTAACTTTAAGAATAAGGGAAGTCCATGTCCTATACAAACTTTCATCTCCTGCTTCCTGTTCCATTTTCAAAAATTTTGGAACGCTACATATATATTTAGTTTCGGACACGAAAGTCAATTTTCATTCATTTAACTCCATAAAATACGGATTTTCGTATAAAGTTACATCCGCTATTTTACCCTTTTAGGGGTAGATTTTGGAAAAAATTTTAATAGTGGCAATTTACGTCCCAATAGAAACCTAATGTCATTTCGTGTGTTTTTAATTAGCTATTTCGGCTAGGCTTTGGTGCATCAGTGAGTGAGTTGTATTTCGATTATATATATATAAATCAAAATTGCCTCCCACACTAGACTAGGCCTGTTCCGTGTAAGTCAAACACCAGATTTACATGAAAATGATGCTGCTAAATAATGAAATGGGCAAAAAATACATATTAAATAATGAACTGATACTGGTACCGGGTCTTGGTTGTTATACATAAAAAAAAAAAATATTTATATATGTATATATTATAAAGAATATTTAAGTATGTATATCAGTTGTCTAGTAACCCATAACACAAGCATAATACTTGCTTACTTTGGGACTAGATGGCGCTGTGTGGGAAGTCCCATGTATTATTATTATTATTATTATTAACTTAAACACATTAATTTAATTTTTGTAAAATCTTTCTGCTATAATTCTAATGATGTTACATATGTTTGTGAGTGAAGAAGTGATGAATGTGTATTTGAGCGCATATGTGTATACACAGAAAAAAAAGAATTGTGTTATCAAGAGAAAATAGTTTTTAATGTAACAAATACCGCATATTCTTGAACCAAGTCAATTTGCATTGATTTAAGAATTCTTTATCTTTTATGTACATATTAAAAAAAAAGAATTCTTATATCAATGCAAGTATGCGGTATTTGTATATATTGAAGACTATATTTTCTTGATAACAGATTCTTTTTTTTTTGTGTACGTTTGAGCCTGTGGTTGCCGTACTAGGATCTTTAAAACAGGGCAGCTGATCTGAGGAGAGCAATGATTTTGGAAATATTATCAATTTCTTAAAAGTTCCAGCTTAGCAGTTCTTCTTTAATTACAATTTTAGCTTCATAAACCGTAAAAAAAAAACGATATTGTTACAATCAAACTTTGTGACGGATCCGAAAGTGGGCACAAGTCGCATCGCAATAAACAGTTTTAGGTGTGCGGGACGCAGTGGCGCGATGGGTATATGACTGTACCTGCGCAAGCCCGCTCAAAGCATTGGATTCAGATCGGCCATAAAGTTTGAAGCGATCTGTATCAAAGTTTTTACCAATTTGTTATAGATTTGCGCAAATAGAAATTGTTTAAAGCGCCGAGCATTACTAGTGTTGACCTCAGTAGTGGGAAGTTTGAAAATCTTTTCTTAACATATAATGTTGATAGATTTATATATTTATGTATGTAGAGAGTAACTCTCTTTAAAAACAACCCATGAACAATACCTAGGCTTTTTTATAAAGATCTGTTTGAAGTAACGCCGGGGTTTCCGCAGGATTACCTTTAGAACAGCTCTCTGGGTTCTTTCCAACATTAAGAGGACAAACTTGAGTATTCCACCTAAGATCCTATCTATTCAAAAAATTGGTAATAGTGACAGTTTTATAGTTCAAGATATAAAATTAAGTTTTTTTAAGTTAAGTGCAAGTGAAGTCGAAGAAAAGTTAAGTATGCCCACGAAGTAAGGAAGGGGTGGTGAAATCAGGGAATTGGATATTTTTATTATTGAACATTTTTATGATTGGGTATAATTCGCGTAAGTGATGCCAGAATGCAGTAATTTATTATAGATTGACAGGGTGCAATAGATACTGATATTATTATTTAAATTATCGGTGGCCTTGTAAAAGATTGTACATATGGTTCAGCTTATGGATTGTGGCCGTAGTTACTGTGATGTCAGCTCTATAATTCATATTTTCACAACTCCAAGTTATGTAAACAAACTCTTTATGTTTTGGTCATTACAAATTTTACCCAGAGGGTCTCAGGTGATAAACAATATTGTGCATGAGTTTTATATGATTTTATAGTTATTAGGTCAGTTTGATGCAGAAGTTTAGTGGAAACACAATAATTGCGTTTTTAGTTCAAGAAGGCTTTGATTCAACCACCTACAAACTTTTAGTAAACTAGTCTACCACATGGATTGCTTCCTGTCAAGACCTGCCTTGAAATATTGTTGGCGTATCGTCTACATAACACAGTCTTTCTCTATAAAGTGCTGCTTTGATACCCGCCAAATCGTACGGAACTAGGGCAGCTCACCTGATATCCAATTTTCGAACTTTGGCTTCTGTTAGATAATAGATAATAGCTTGTAAACCAGTATAGGGCAGAACTATGTATGCCAAAAAACTCTATTCTCTAGAGCGAATTGAGAATGTGTGTTCCCACAACAAATCTGCCACAGCTCCTGCTCCTTATCTAGGTGTGAAACCACTACTTCCGACAGAAGGGTCAGTGCGTCCTCGGTCGATTTCCCTTCTTGAAACACAAATTGACGGTTGGAGAGCAATTGATTTTATATAAAAATTTGATAACACGTTTTGAAAGATACGTTTGAGAAGTTTCGAAAATACACCCAAAAGTGAGATTGCTCTTAAGGATCGGAGTAAGAGCGGTCGTCTTCCAAGTATGAGGAAAACTGCCGAAGCGATGCTCAGATTACAAATGGCTGCCAGAGGTTCAAATGCCAACCAGACCAGAAGCGCTTACGATTTCGTTTTTATGTTCCGTCGCAAAATAACCGACGCTTACTTAAGGAATTCGTCCTGTTTCGTTCGACGGACAAAGGCGACCACGAGAGAACGCGGCAGCTGTTTCTGCCACTCACATCGGAATCATTGTCTAGCCGTTTGGCTCCAGCTTGAGATACGTGGTCCAAGTCAGTGTGTTTCAGCTCGACGCCTAGCTTTTGGGCAATGGTCATTAGTTGTGATGAGCAACCGGTACGGTCCATGTGTGAAAAATAACTCAATTACAAACAATATTCACAATTACAGAAGAAAGAAAGAAAAATCATTTATTTGGCTATACAAATTAAATAATATATCAAACTATAAACTAACATAACAGTATCTAATACAAGGTGAAGAATAAGTCTTATTGTCTTTGTAGTTCGGACCCTTGATTTGTGTTTACTATTAATTAGCTACCGATAATCCAGATTCAAGATATACATATGTAATAATAATATGCATTAAATTTTCTTTTCTTCAAATTAATAAAGAAACCAAAAGTCTGAAGTGCGAGTATGACTCGTGCGGAAAGGGTTCCGTACCATAGATCATTATATTACCTAATGTATTTAATACAAATTTTAGGCTCACTAATTTTGGGCATAAGGGGATAATGGTTGACATTCTTATATTTTTCATAACAAGCGCTTTCGTTTGATATATCACATGATGCATAAGAAAACTAATTTTTTAATTTGCTCCACAAAATCAAGCCTTAACATAAACCTTTGTTTATTCAAGCTAAACATCTATGATCAGGTCACCAAACTCTGTATATGTACCAAATTTCAAATTTTTTTCGTCTAATAGTTTCGAAGAAAATAGGCTGTGGCAGACGGACAGACAGACGCCGGAGTGGTTCTTTTTTTTCTTACTTAGATGTACGGAACCCTAAAAACGATCGAAAAACGAAAAATATTTTTTTAAATATTTAACAGAAAGAATAAATGTTTACATTTTCAATATCAAATTCTCACCTCTAGCTTCTATTACGGCTAAGCGGCCTTTCATCGATCGAATCACGTTCTTGACTGGTTTGCGACACGCCATCCCACTTTTCTACTTGTATTAGAGTGGTCTGAAGCTCTGTAATGGTACTGGATTCCCTGCTCATATCTGTATTTTCAGCTCGTCTCACATGTGCTGTATCGGTTGGTGTGTGTCAGGACTATTCGCTGGCCACTCAAATTTTTGCTCGCCAGTGCAATTGTTTTATTAAAGCTTATTGTTTACTACTTGTCCGTATTTAGCATACGTCAATGCGCAGGGGTCACAGTCGCGCCGGATCCGGTACGGAAACGGCACCGGACGACGCGGCTGCCGGCGCGTGGGCAGCACGCAACGGGGTCTCTCCACCGGCGCCTGCTTCCACACATGTCACGGCGCCAGCTCCGTCTGTTCCCGCTGCGCCATCTTCCACTGCGCCTACGCCACATTCGCGTCGCAACGGCTGCGCTCAGTGGCGGCGTGGCGCCACAGATGCGTACGCCGCTCTCGTCAACCGGATACCACCGGTCGGCGTCAAAAAGGTAAACTCAGAATCAACCGCTGGTACTTCATAATTTTGGTATGTTAATTTGTCCGTCCATCCGTTCGTCCGTTCGCGGTCTAACGTCGTTATTTCCCAACGTTTTTTTTTTAAACCTGGCACAGAGGTTCTCTTTGACCTTTGGCTTTGCAGTCTTTGTTGGATCTGGTTAGATTTGCCTTAACCAGCGGTACTTGCCAAATTCTTACGTTTGACTTGTTTTTAACATAAAAGTCTGTATCCTGGTAAGTTCAAGAATATTTATTGTAGTTTTTATTTCGTTTAAATTAAATCGCTTTATAAAATAAAAAACACGTTCTCAACAACAATTTAAATCGGCGTCAAATTACGAACCGCCACGTCACTGTACTGTGGCGTCAGTATTATAGCAAATATAAACTCAGTATAGTTTCTTTTTGCATATATAGTATTCAAATAGTCAAATATCTTTATTTCGTAGTTAACATAATCTTGAAATACGTCACAAGAGTGAATTTATTATTTTGTGGAAGAACGTTATCACGAAGGCGCATTCAAAAAGTGCTGGTTCCTCAGAAGAATACGCAAGAACCTGAGGGACGTTTTTTTTATCAATATTATAAATATTTTTTTAAGAATAAGTGCTTAAAATTAATGTTATTGAAACAACCCTATAGGTGAGCAGTTTATACCCATGGATATTTATCATATAAGTAGTCTGTCTGATATTTTTTATTAAGCTTTTGTATAAAGCTCTTGTTTTATTGTAGTTCATAAACTTGTTAAGAGATAGATCTTGAATGTCAACTGGAATCTTATTGTAAAGGCCTTTCCAATAATATTCCAGTTCACATTCAAGATCTACCTCTTAACAAGTTTAAAACTACAATAAAACATTGCCTTTTAAAAGATTTTGTGATTTTGTTGAGGCGGCTGGCATGGTCAGCAAGTTTATCTTTGTTTCTTGTATTAATATTATGCTGTTCACAATTTTTTTTTAAATAATACAATATTTTTTTTTACGTACATTATGTTTTCAGATATATTTTGAGACCGCAATGTCATTATATTAATTTCCTTAAACTTGTCTCTAAGTGATACTTTAGGTCCTAGTTTATAAATTACTCGAACAGCTCACTTCTGCAACACGAAGGTTGTATTCACATTGGCAGCGTGTCCCCACAGCAGAATGCCATAAGTCATTAAACTATGGAACCCACTAAAATACATCAATCTCGCGGTTTCTATCTCCAAAAGGTAACAAATCCCTTTTACAGCGTAAGCTGCAGAACCGAGCCTGCTTGCCAAGTTAGTGATATGAGAATCCCATTACAATTTCGTGTCCAGTGTGATTCCCAAGAATATGTAAAATTCACAAGATCCAATTTCTCGCTTTTAATAACAATATTGGTAGGTGCCTGTTTGACGTTCGGTAGCAAGAATTTTATACATTTGGTTTTTTTTTTCATTTAGTAATAAATTATTGGCCATGAACCATTTGACTATTTTGGAGATAGCATTGTTTACATCGCCGTAGGTACATTTTTTTCTGTTAACTTTGAATATTAAATTAAAATTAAACATTACTATCTCGTGATTATTTTTTACCAGGTAAGGTAAGTCGTTAACATAAACTAAAAATAAAAATTAACCAAGAATTGAACCTTGTGGGACCCCCAACGATACCGCGGATCCAGGTGACATCTCTCCGCTCACATCAACCCTATAAACTTTGTTACATAAGTACGATCTCAGACGGTCGAGCGCACGGTCTTTAACACCATAATGACACAATTTCCCGAACAATGTGTGATGTTGGACACAATCAAAAGCCTTGGAAAGGTAACAGAAGATACCTATAGCATCTCTGAGCTCTCCCAGGCTTCAAGGATGTGCTGAATCATTTCAACACTGCATCGGTTGTTGAACGGCCCCAGGTGAAACCGAACTGTTTGCGATGCATTATTAAATTATTAAAGTTAAAGTGTGACAGTAACTGACCCAATAATATTTTTTCGAAAATTTTGATTAACGTGTAGTATTGAAATAGGTCGGAAATCAGTAGGATCAGATGTGCTACCGGCTTTAAATAATGGAATGGCCTTACTGTGCTTCATAAAGTCGGGAAAGACGCCATGATCTATACTCTTATTAAATAAATAAGCAAGATGAGGTGAAATGCAATGCAAAAATGAATTGTGTATAAAATAATGAGATCTTAGAGTTTAACTCCAAATACAAATAAGATCTCATTATTTTATACACAATTCATTTTTGCATTGCATTTCACCTCATCTTGCTTATTTAACATACATTATATTGTGAATACTTTGTAGTTTGATCTTAGAGTTTAACTCCAAATACATCTAAGATCAAACTACAAACTATCCACAATATAAAGTATGTTTCCTACAAGGCAAGAGTGACATCACACCGGAGCGCGCAGTGTGTTATTAAATGCCGTTCATAGACTCAAAAATACTTTTAAATATCAATCACGTGTTTTTGTCAATATTTTTGATTTATTTGCTAAATTATCATATTTAATATTTTTCTTAAAGTCAAATACTCTATTTCCTATATTAATCCATGGAACACCTAAATGACTAGAATGTGTTCGTTGCAGGTGAGGACGACAAAAGAGCTGTTAGAGGAGATCCAGTCACGGGGTGCGAAACCTGCCTCCCCCGCCAGCCCGCACTCCCCTGACGTTATGGTCATCGAGCCCGACCGTGAGTATTTCACAAAGCTCGCCTCGTCGCCGTATTTAACTTGAACCTCTAATTAATCGTTACATTTATTTATAGCTTGTCCGGTCAAGGTTGACTCTCCGCTCCGGAATGGTAGCGGCGAGCCGGCAGCGCCTTCTCCCGTGCCCGCCCTAGCGCCCCCCTCGCCTTGTCTACCCCTTGAAGAGGAACGGCCGCACGAGGAATGCACATGCGGCGAAAGTGCTGACGACACCTGTCCGGCCGCGCAGCGTACTCCCCTCGTCCCGCGGCACGTCCATGCACTCCACCATGCTCTGCTGCCCGGCGTGAACGGCACGCGCGCGCCTCTCCACCCGCACAGGTTCGCCGTGCGGCCCGCCGTCGACCCCGACAACCCAGGGTTGTTCGCGACAGTCGTCCCGTTGTACAAGTACTCGGATTATGCGGACGACTACTGCATAAAGAATTTGGCACGAGTGCCACTTGCTGCGCATTTGCCTTGGACGGAATTCGCGCCACCGCCGCCCGCACCACCGACGCCGCCGGCGCCCCCGTCGCCCCGTCCCTACCCGACATTGTCCATTGCGCCCAGCGATCGGACTCCAGACGACTCTGCGGATGAAGACAACAAATCACCGGCATTGGGCGTGACGAGTTTCACTGAGAACCCGCCCGAAGTTCGAGTGAAGGTCGAGCCCTCCGATCTCCCCGACGAGTGCGACAGGCTGAAGCCGCCGCCCGTCGACGCCGAAGACGACGCGCGACCCGCGTCGCCTACCGCAACCAGTGCTACTGACACTAAATCCGAACCGCGAGTGAGTGACTTCCAAAGTGACGCTCCCGATCACAGGACAGTGGAACGGGCGAAAAGGCCTCTGATGCCCCCGTCTGACTCCAATTCCCCGACTGAGTCGTTAGACGGCCGAACTCTGTACGCGGTGTGGAGACAGGCGCGTGCCACCGCTCGCTACGGGTACGAGCGGGCGGGCGCTGCGCCAGTACTGACTTTGCACGGCGAAGCGGCCGCCGACGACGGCGCGTTGGCGGCCGCACTCGACGCCTCTGTGGAGGACGCGCCGCGCGATGCGTTTGGCCGACCCGGCCGCCACGCACACTTCTCTGAGTGGCACGAATGCGCGCGCCTCGGCGACCTCGTAGCGCTGCCCTACGTCGTCATAGACTGACCTCGCCGCCGCACCCTGCTGGCTCACTACACACGCTTGCACCATCGTATCGGAGTGTGCGGTGGTCCCCCACGGAGGAAGTACAGAGAAGGCCGGTGCCGGAGTGTGACGGCGCCGCGCGACAAGTGCCAAAATTATAACGTGTTATAGTAGTCAGTCGACGTCCGACCAAAGCCGAGCATTCGTCACGATGTTCCAAGTGTCCTTACTGTAGATTTTAAGTGTAATTGTTGAGTGTAAATAAAGATAGGGGTGGGGCGTCGCGCGGTGTGCCTCCGGCGTGCTCTAAGAGGGTCGCGACTGCTCGAGTCTCGTTTTCTAGACTATTTCATATGTAAATACGAAGCGGTTGTTAATTTTAAGTTTGTTAGTCATCTATTTACTTGTGCAATCGTCGACGGAGCGAATTCCGTGTATATTTTCGAGGGGAAAAGATCAATTTTGTGGAATGAAGGTGGATGATTTTTGAATAGATGAAATGTTGAGCCTGTATTTCGTTTATAGTATCGGTCTTCCTGAAATGAAATCGATTTGTGAGTCAACACTTTGGCACTTTCAACTCTGTCCATACTTAGTGCATCTATTGCAGATTATTGCACTTGTTGCACTTATGTGACATTCCTCAATTTATTTGTTAATTTTATTAAATTCTGGAAGAAGCCACTGTGTTCGCTCAATTAAATGTCAAAACTAAATACAATTTAATATGAATGATTAATGCACATTTCTTATCCACAAATTAGTCTTCGTCAAATAAATGAATTTGTCAAGAGACTGTTTCATATTGATTTAGTTATCTTGTTACCAAATGTGATTGAGATATTTAGGTAAAAATATTATTAATTAGGAGTTCCAATTGTATATTCTCTATGACGGTATTAAAGATAATAACATGATGTGAGGGACTCATTTTGTAACTGACAGTTGTGGAAAACATTGAATAGAATTGCCTTATACAAAAGTATATATATAAAAGTAATAAATTAGAAACTATAATCAGGTAGGTCTCTTTTCCTTGCATGAACCAACTATCGCGACGGAAAAGGGGTTATACGGCGTATAATCTGATTAAATTGCTAGTAGTACTTAGAATCGCACTAATCCCAGACATTCGGTGTGAAAAGTATGGCCGCGGCCATTTTCCCCGCCGGTGTGATACAGGATAAACTTTCAGCGTTCCCAGTCCTTTTAGCAATTTGATTGGATAGTACTTCTTTTTGGTGAAAAGATTGCGGGTTCACGGAGGAATTCAATTATGGGCCCATAATACATTACTACAGTAAATATTAAAAATGTTAATTGCTATCATCACATTTCGCAAATAGATTTAAAAAAAAAAAACAGTTACAAAATGGTCCCATTCTGTAGTCAAAGTTAAGCGCCGATACTTTGTTACTACACATTGCGACTACGAAATGTTTACTACTGACTATATTTACTTGAATTATCATTTTTTTTTAAATTGAATGCACACGCAGCTAAATAGATTCGTTGAATTATAACTATTATATTCTTTTCGATAAATTAAGAAACAGTACACCTACCAGCAAAATAAACTGACCATAATTTCCCAATTTATTTCTCTTAATTTTCGTCACAGTGCTTTTATTTGCCACACTTTCCACATTGTTTTCAAAATGATGAACAAAAACATTAGAAAATAACAAATTTTATACTTGTCACACACAACAGCGACTCAAACAGACTACTCTTTATACCATAAAAGTATGAATTGACTAGAAGTCCTCTTCTGCGCTTACCGTCTAACCACTCCTACTCTAGCTAGCTGGTGTACCCGTTTGGCGAGATGGCGAGCGCAAGGTCCCCGCGCGCCGGCCTTCACCTCCGCGAAATTACGGTTAACAATTTCGATACTGTGAAGTGACATTACTGACTCTTAAAACCAAACGCTGCTATCAAATTTATATACTCTAATTGATCACATAACAAAATCCAAATATGAGTACATTCTCTCGACATTTTTAGTTATATCTGACTGCTTATATACTTTCACAGTTTTTCCGTTCTATGAGAAGTAAACGTTTCGTGGTCGCGCTATTAGCCTAGGATCCCACCGCATAAAACCTTACGTCATAAGTCACAAATACAAAACCATTTTTATGAGATAATATTACCAATTATACCGTAAAATAAAAATTGCCTGTTAACTGCCAGTGTTCCGATTTCGTATCAAAGTTAGGGTTATCAAGTTTATGTCATTACCTACATAAATGAAACTTTTACATCTAAACAGGGGTCTGCTATAGATACAAAAAAAAAGTCAGCCAACCGTCAGCCTGATTGTTCCGAGATCGAACCAAACTTGTGAGTTTGGTCCAAATTCGGAACCCTCCAGCTGCCGGTTAGTAAAAACGGTTTGATGTTTGTAGCTTATGACGTAATATTTAACGCGGTAGAAACCCAGGCTATCTAATTTAGGAGTTTGGTATATTTATAGATGTTTACAGTGACAAAGTATCTGTGCTTAAACGTAACGCGTCGTCAGTTTAGTGAGTTTTGCTCTGGTCGAAAACAAAGATGGCGGAAATCGTGTGTATTTTGAAATATGTATATACAGAGTACATTAAGTATAAAGTATCTCCGTAGATTACAATCACAGATTAATGACAATTTTTTACCTGATGTCCTAGCAAAAGTGGCAGGTAATTTATTTGTTGACTGCATATGAAGTTTGTTACAACCTAGAATAAAACATTTTAAAATAACCCATTATTTTTGGTAGAAATTCAATTTCAGCAGTTAAAAACGATGCCATAGTAAATACTGTTCATGGCATAAATCTCATAGTCTATAATCGATGGAGCGGAACGGGCTGACAAAGTTTGCGTTTCCCAGATGGCCAGTTTACATGTGCATCTCAGACCCCAAGATTTAACTCGAACTTTAATAGGTACCTTAATGTATCTATCCGTAATCTTAGAACAACCCAAACTACAAAAACATTTTTCTAGTATTCGCAATAGTTCGAAGAAAATTTTCTCTTAAAAATTTAAAATGGCGGCCGTTATATGAGACAAATCCGTTCCATCTCTCTCACACTTATGATTGCACTGAAAGAAAAATATTTCACTCGTCATTTTCAAATTGTTCATTTGTGCGGGTTACACTCGGTGTGTAGGGCAACAACTTTTCCCGCGAAACATATTTCAATTCGTAGGGTGACCATACCACAATTCTTTTATGCAATTTTTGCAATTCTTTTATGAATTATTTTCCGCCACTTTTGCCCAAACGCCCGGTATACATGTGTACACTTACAACTCACTGATAATGTTTCCTATATTTTAGTTTAAGTTTAGGCCGGTTGAAGTACCTACTGGCATCCTGTATTTATATGCCATTTTATTTGTCGTATGTGAAGCGCCAAAAATTCGTAAATTTGACCAAAACTATTATATTTTTTATTTTAATAACCTGCCGACAATACCGATTAACATATCAAAACTGAAAACTTGGACAGAAAGTCGAATTTATACTAAATATTTCACGTTAATCGTGAAATTGACACTGACAATTCATTTATGCTGTTATTACTGATAGTGATTGGCTCAAAATTTTCATTAATGTCCCACTATTACTTTGTTCAATTCAATGCATATCATGCTTTGCTATTACTCTTCGTTTTTTTTTATATCTCCTAATATAGGTGATAATCTGTTTTTTTTTTTAATATTTATTAATGATGAAAATATGTGGTTTATTAAAACATTCCCGAAAAAAATTATTGCATCCAAAATTGCAATTTAAATTATTGTTTAATTACTTTTTGACTAGTTTAAAACAGTTTGTTAATATTTTCTTAAAAATTACCTGAAATTTTGTATTTTCGATAATGAATTTAAAAAAAAAAACAATTAAAAACTACCACAATCATTTTGGTAATGGCGAAATTGAACGATCTTGATTAGGCACATCGGAAACTTTCGTACCTATTCGAAACCGCCGCTGTTGACAATATTAATAAGTATTGTATATATTAAAAAGTGTTAGAACGAGTTTTTTCACCACGAATTATAATTGTGCTGGGGTGGAAAATAAGTACAGCACTGTTGAATATGGTTGCTGACAGGTGTGCACAAAATTGCTAAATGCTAAAACTTTTTAGACCGTTTGATTGATCCAGGATTTTCCATTGTCATTTTGAAAGGGCAAGAAGGGATGCCGGAAAATGTGATGAAAGGAATAGGGGAGCATAATCTATTGTAATCTATTTGAAAATATGTCAACTCCCGAATATGGAATGACGACAATTTCCGATGTGTCTAGTTAAAGTAAATAATGTTTGAAATGGAGGCCTCATTTTGTCTCAATAACCGAATCTTTTTTCGATTAGATGCATTTGCGCTTAATAGATTTCGCGCCCAAACAAAAAGTTAAGAACGTCGTGCACTCGTAAGTTTCCATACAATGAACGTTAACGCCTGTAACTACCCTATAAAAACTCTAACTCACTTTTGCAAACATTTTATATTGATCAGGAAATCCTAGGTCAAACTGTTTTTATATTTTGAAATTAATCAATGAAATTAATTGCCATTTTACAAAAAATAAAAGAGATAAATTTTACAATTTTATAAGAGTCTAGTAGTTGTAAAACGTTATTTCAAAAATTAAAATTTATATTTTTTTGGTTACAAAGTTGCACTTTGTTTCGTACGTGGGGCGCATGGCGGGCAATATGTCGTAATCGATATTGAAATACCTAGTAAGCGTATACCCAGCGATTGCATCCCTATAACAACATGAAGTTAGCCGTTAAAGGGAGGTAAATGTGTTTATATGTTATGCAAGTTAGGCGCAGTATGTACTGGCAAATTTCCGTACAAAGGGCGTTAATAAATTAACGTTTCACTACATGAGAAAATGCAATTAATTCCATATTGAACATATTGTTACGTGTTAAGGTTCGAGTATTCGGAGGGAAAGACCTGCTGACTCTTTTGAAGACTTTATTCACGAACACTAGGTCCAACACAAGCACTAAGTCCAAACACTAAGCACTAAGTCCAAACACTAAGCACTCACGATGTATTAGATCGTAGCCAAGTCGTAGGTTTCACTTGTATCACTAGTTTCGCTCTTAGTCGCGTCGAAAGTAGCCCAAAAATTGAACTGAGATCGCTCACGCTCCTGCGGCTATTTATATGAGTCGTAAGGAACTTGAGAACATTCCGGAAATCACTCCACTCGCACGAACGTAATGGATCAATTTGGATAATCCTAGAACATTCTTTTTTTTTAACGCCATCTAGTATTGAGTAGGGGTTTCGTGTGTCCTTATTGTAAACCCTTCTACAAAGTGGTTTTACTAGTTGACGCTAGATGGCGGTCATTACTCTGTCCGTTCGTAACAATATTGTAAATATTGAAACGATTTTGAAAAAAAAACCTCAGGCATTTAAGTTTTTTTCTTATGATATATCAAAATATATACAAAATTAAAAACGTATAAAACTAGTTTTTGTTAATCTGAATACCATATATATTTTTTGAAGTAAAACTTCTTTAGGCGCGACTAGGGAGTAACTCAGATTTTTTTTCTGACGGAAGTGACGCTTACTATAGTCTCTGTAGTTACCGCTATTTAAAAATAGATGGCGTGCGACGGTAGATATGTCTATCCGTCGATAGGTTATAGAGACGACAAAACTATACAATGGATAGAATTTCTTACCCTAGTATGGTTAGACCGTCGATAGATAGGTAATTGGGTTTGGCTGTTAGAGATTTTTAAAAAACGTTGCAATTCAAAATATAAAAAATCAAATAAAAATTCGCTAAATTACTTTTATCCTAATATTTTGAATCCAATATCTATTTAATTTAGTTGTAATTTAGTGTGAAAATGTCTACGTCCAGTGAAAGCGATTCTGACTTCAAACTTTTACAAGAATTGTCAGACTGGGATAGTAGCGAAGAATCATCTCATATTTGTTATTATAAAACGTACAAAAAAAACTTCAAAGTTTTACTTCAATCGCGCGTAAAGGTTACACGCACACACTTGTTTTTTTTGCGTCAGTCGGTTAAGGTTTAATGTGATGCAACCGTTGACGTCGTTTGTATGGAAATTACCTGTACACATTACTTTTAACCGCACAAATATAAGATTTTTGCAATCTGTCAAAATCTTACTAGCTAGTGCTATTTTTTATTAAATCCAATGAGTTTAAATAAATATTTAAGTCTATATTTACTGGCGAATGGAGAGAATTGAGCCACTATTTTCAGACATTTTTTTTATTAAATGCTTTTTCAGTAATACCCTGGTTCGAATCGTTTCCGGTTTTAGCCAATGCCAATTTACCTAAATGATGTGTAATTATTTTAAAGTTCCAGTCACGATTTATTGTAAACTAATTATGTTTATAAAGTTGATTTTACCAAAACATAAATTAACTATGAACTAGCTAACATTTGAATTATAATTTTGTATTTTCCATTCTTTTCATTTATGGATTACAGTGACATGAATTTAAAATATTTCTATATATACTTATTTGTTCCTTTTGCTGAAAGTATGACTTGTTTTAAAATCTGCACAATTAACATCATACAAGAGGGTATATTTTTTTAATTAATTAATTTTTTATTCAAACTCGAAAAAAAAAATATTATAAGAATTAAGTTTTTAATTCGATCCTAATCCAAAAAAGGTCAATTTGCTTATCTTTGCAAGTAGTTTCATTTCATTTGTGATTTTTAATGTCACCAGGCTACGCGTATCAAAATAATCCTCTATTAATAATACATATTTAATTTATTTTTTTCATTATAAAGCATAATTGAAATGGAAAAAAACTTAGTGAACTTCTTACTTGTTTGCTCAGTATCGTTGCGATATTGCCAAAATTATAGTTTAATTTTCTTGCCACTGACAACTTATCATTATCAAGTGATCAAAGTTAAAATCCTTATCGTTTTATAAAGAAATTATTGTACTGATTAGAACTATAAGAATTTTCAATATATATTAAATAAATACTAAATACCGATCTATAAATACATTTTCAAATTAGTTTCTTAAAATTTCAAATTTTTCAAAATAAAATATAACGGTCTTTAGTTAAAAAAATTTGGGAATGGTCAATTCCATTTTTCTAAATCCTAAGATCACTCGTGATTCTTAATTTCACAACTTTCAATTTTCTCGTTTTTATCGCTCTACTATTTAAAGACATGTCGATGTCGCTTTCTAGAAAACTTTTCCATTTTTGTTTCCATGTCGGTTTTCAAATTAATTATAAATATACAGTTAAGATGATGGTGAGATGATTTGTTAGGTGTTTGTATTGTGCAGTGTTTAAAGCAAATCAAACTAAGATATCTAATAGCTTCGTAGCGGCCGTTGCGGCGTGTTTGAAATGCGCCGGTATGAGACTGATTGATGTGAGCTATATTTTGATTGCTACTATATTGTATATCAGGAATAATTCACTAGACGGGCGCAGAGCAAAGGCCTTACGGCGGGTGGGGGGTGGGGGTGGGGCGTGACGTCACACCCCCACTTTCACCCTCCTCCCGGATTGGTAAAAAATTAATAAAACGAAATATATGTGTTTTTATTATGAGATGTGGTTTGATTTTATAATATCCTAATAAGATAGCTTCCATCTATATGGTTAACGTAAAAATTTAACACGCTCATTGACAATGTGACAATGTAGGGTACTGTACAGCAGCGGACGAATCTTTGCCGCTGTGAAGTTGCCACAGAAAGCGTCGCAGTGGCATAAAATATGAGCGCGAAGGAGGTGAAGGATAGGTCTGGTAACGAAGGTATGCTCGTGCGTACGCAGCGCCCGCCTCCCGCTAAATCAGAGCGGCAAAGATCCGTGCTTTATAATGTAGGTGTATCAAGTTTTTCTTAATAAAAAAAACTTCTAGGTCTGTAAGTGCCACCTGAAAAACTTTGACCTGAGTATAAATTTTTAAATGGCTACGGTCGTCCTCTCGTCCAATCTACCTAATTCGAAAAATTTAAACTTGCACAAAGTTGAAATTATTAGAAATTGGATAGTTTACATTGATGTGGCATCACATTTGCACACGGTCCGGTAATTTTTGTAAAGAATCGTTACATAATAACTATGCCTCCTTCAAACTTGGTGTGCCCACGAAATTTGCTGAGCAAGTGATGTCTCGAGAAAAATGGGCACAAAATATTTGCGTCAAGCCTTGGCAGCATAGCTTTCGCTCTAAATCGAATAATCAAACTAATGAAGGAGGTATTCCTGTATTATCAGAACGTTCGAGGACTTAGATCTAAAATAGGAAGATTTTTTAGTAATGTAGCTTTGGCCCAGTTAGACATAATAGGACTGACAGAAACATTCTTGAAAAGCTCAGTTTATAATGCGGAGCTGTTCCCGTTAAATTACACGGTACTTCGTAAGGACCGAGCTGGTGATGTTGGCTGGGGTGGAGTGCTTCTGGCTGTTAAGAATACTTTTGCCGCACGCAATGGAACTGATATTGATAATTTAACAAGTGACATGGAAGATATTATTTGTCGAGGTAAAATGGAAAAATGTAGAATTACTTATTTGTGTGGCATATCTGCCTCCGAATTACAATGAAAGTTAATTTTTGGATATTTTGTCATGTATAGAGCATTCCGTGTGCAAATTTTCCTCGCACGGAATAATCATACTAGGTCATTTTAATCTTAATTCTTTTGGCACGTGTGTTCTTTCACATTTTCATTCGTTTACTGAATATTGTAAGCTGCGGCAGTATAATACAGTTTTAAAAGTATATGGTGGCATGTTGGATCTCGTTTTGTCGAATTTAGGTGATAACAGGATTGATGTGTCGGCTGAGGTGGACCCAGTCGTATCTGTTGTGTAAAGGCTGACTTTTTCTAATTATACGTAGATATTGCTGACGTGGGACTGGTCAATCATATATGAGCAGGCTGACGTCAATAAAACAGTTGAACTTTTTTACAATCTTTTAAATCAACTCATCGTTAAAAACGTTCCTGAAAGGTCGGCTGTAAACACATTTCACAATAAATTCTCTTATCCCTTATGGTATAGGTACGCCTGAAATTATAAAATATATAAAATTGAAACATTTCCATCATAAGAAGTTTAAAGCTATGGTATGGGTATGTGGTATGGGTATGGTGGGATTGGACACACTTAGTATCAGACGTAAGGAACAATTAGTAGCATATTACTGCTAGATTTTGTGTGATAGGGTCGATAGTCCGTCTACTCTAGATGCCGCGGTGCGTGGGTGCGGGCCGCCGTCGGTATAATATAACCCTCACGGTTTACGAACCCGGCACGCCAGGAACTCGCCATCGGCACCAGCTATCTCTATATTGAATGCGTTTG